>CM076573.1:482536559-483136559 GCA_034641835.2 Pinus albicaulis | reverse complement strand
CTCTTTGACAACTTGGAATGGATAGGTTAGAAATGACTGCAACTTTTGCCTCATCAACTCTAATCCCATCCCCTGAAATGTGGTGCCCTAAAACAATACCTTCGGTAAACATCATAAAACATTTTTCATGACTAAGTGAAAGGTTTGCTTCTTGACATATTTTTAAGACTTTTTCCAGGTTTTCTAAAGCCTCTTCAAATGTATTCCCATAAACTGTGAAATCATCCATGTACACCTCTACACAGTCATGTATTAGATCCGAAAAAATTCCTAATACTGCCCTTTGGAATGTTGCGGGTGCATTGCATAATCCAAATGGTAATACTCGGTAAGCATAGGTACCCCAAGGACAGGTGAATGTGGTTTTGTCTTGGTCTTCAAGTGCTACTTGGATTTGATTGTAACCACTAAACCCATCTAGGAATGAAAAGTACTTTTTGCCGGCTAATGTATCTAATACTTGATCTATGAAAGGTAAGGGAAAATGGTCTTTAAGAGTAGCTTTATTCAGTTCTCGGTAGTCAACACACACCCTCCATTTTCAATTTTTCTTTGGCACAATTACCAAAGGAGAAACCCACTGACTATCTGAAATAGGATAGATGAAATTAACATTTAACAATTTTTGCAATTCCTCTTTAACAATTTCCCTAAGATTTGGATTCATCCATCTTTGAGGTTGTCTGATTGGTTTGCAATTTGCCTCTATATATATGTGATGAGTACAAGTCTTGGGACTTATCCCTTTCATGTCAGTGCATTCCCATGCATATGCAGAAGAATGTCTCTATAATACTTTGACTAACTCTTCTTGTTGAGATTTTCTAGGTTCTTATTTATGTTCAAAGTTTTGCCTGGAAAAATTTCACTTGTAGAGCTGCCAAATTTGTCCATAGAATGAAGAGACATCTGCCTAGATGACAAAAATTCAATATTGGATCCCTCCTGAAATGATTTATGTTTGTGTTCTGGAGAGGATTCAAAGTTTTCTAGAGTATTCAGAATTTGATTATCTTCACTAATTTCTGAAATTGTGAAGAGTGGTTGTAAATATTCTTCATCCTCTATCCATTGAGTGTCATCTAGATCTATAATTGTCCTAGCTGGAGGATATAAAGTAAATTTCTTAGTTGAACTACCATCAGAAATATACATATCACCGGACCTACAACTAATAAAAGCATCAGCTGTAGCCAACCAAGGTCTTCCTAATATAACAGGATGGCCTCCTAGATTATTCTTAGGAGTTAGGATCATGAAATCCATAGGGTATTCCCAAGAATCTAGGGACACTGGAATGTCTTCTATTACCCCATCTGGTTTGATCACAGATCTATCCGCTAATTGTAATAGTGTGGGTGTAAAGAGAAGATTAGGAAGTTTCAGTTTGTCCATGATTTGTCTACTCATGATATTTATTGCTGCTCCTAAATCAATGAGTGTGTTTTGAATTTCAATTCCATTGATGTGAATTTTGACAACTGGATTTCCTGGGTCAAGATACTTTGGAATAACAATCTTTCCCATCATAATGTCTGCTATTTGTCCTACCAGTTGAATTTTCTTGGTTTCTCTTATTCTTTTTCTTGTTGTCTTCATACTCAACTCCTTTATTATTTTGGCTAAAATTGGGATTTCCTTGATGGCTTGCAATAATGGAATTTTAATGCAAACATTTCTCAATTCATCTAAGAAATCATAATTAGGCACCATGATTTGTTTCTCTACACCTCTATCAATTTGTAATCTTTCCGGAAAGGGAGGTATAGAAGTAGATGTGGATGGTTGCTCTAATACAGGAGTTGGATTTATTAGATCTTTTTGTTTTAGTTTTTCAATGTGTGGGTCTTGAAAGGATGTGTCTTCCTCAAGACTTTTATTCACCCGTAGGGAGTCTTCCTCAGAATTATCTTGTTCTTGTATGATCACAGAAGGTTTCCTCTTTTCAAGTATCCTTTCAGACTTAAGTTGAACATCACTAAGGTCTAGAGGAGTAATTAAATAAGTCGGAAACTGTTGGCCTTCTATCATGTATGTATTCTGAGGGTTCTTATTATTGGGGTTTGGTATGGGTTGAGCCGGCAATTGATTTGATTTTTGAGGGAATGGTAATGAAAGTGGTTGATTTTGATGATGTTGTTGAGGATTTTGTTGAAGATTTTGAGGAAAATTTTGTTGAGGATTTTGAGGATAAAAATGTGGGTATGGTGGATAGGATGGTGGATACTGATAGTATGGAGAGTATCTTCCATAGGGAATTTGTGTTCCTTGTGCCCAGGACTGAGATTGATTTTGAAATTGGGGCCAAGGTTGTTGCCAAGGATTCCAAGGTGGAAGTTGATTATACATTTGATCATGGAATCCTTGTGTCTGAGGTCCCTGCCAAGGTCTTCTAGATACAAAATTGAGAGACTCTGTGGAATCTGTAGGAGTTTCCTCCTGAAAAACAACCTTGAGACCAGGAAGAGAAGGACAATTCTTGGTCTCATGTTTCTCAGAACAAATAACACAGGTTTCTACAACTTTTACATCCAAAGGGCACTCTCTCAAGGCATGTTTCTTCCTACATTTGGGACAAAAGATTGCCAAGGCATCAGATTCAGCCTTTTGCTTGTTTTGTATCTTGAGGGTGTCTATTTATTCACTAAGACTCCCTAAGATGTCAGATTTAAAATCATCAAGCATGTGTCCTATTTCTGATCTACTTACTGTCCCAGAAGCAGACTTACTTGCCCTTGCAAGAGCGAGATCTCTTGGACCTTTGACAGTTTTAGATTTCCCTCTTGAAAGGTTGATACATAACTCAGATATTTCAGGTAATGTGAGTTGTGATATATCCCCTTTTTCCATCATGTTAAGGATATCCAACCATTCATCCCTAATTGTTTTCAACAAAAGAGCTTTTAAGGTGTCTTGATCTAGGTTTTCCATTTTTTCCCTTTTTATGTTGTAATTGAATCTCTCCAACAAATCTTCCAAATTTTCATCTTCTTTTTGTAACATCTTGAACACTTCTTCCTTATGATTAACCGGCATACAATAATCCAAATATCTCTCTAGAAATGCTTATTTCATGTCTTCCCATGTTCTAATAGAACTGCTGATCAGACTCATAAACCACTTCAATGTTGCTCCCTTCAAAGTTGAAGGAAATAATTTCAATTTTTGAGCATCTTGTAAGTAGTCATAAGTTCTACAAAGCACTTCAAATTCGAATAAGAAGTTTTCAGGATCTTCAATTTTAAGTCCATAGAAGTTTGGAAGGACAGAGGGTGAAATATTTTTCATGGTTGTATTGGTTTCTTCATCAATTATAGGGAACCCAAAAGAGCTTCCTATTCTACCTCTTCCTCCATCTGCACCTCTACCTCCTTCTCCTCTACCTCTACCTCTACCTCCAAATAGTGTGTGTTCTCCATTAAAAACTCCTCCTCCTCCTTCTTTCGCCATGGTTGACTCTCTTGTGGAAGTGGAAAGTGTGTCCCTAACAGGAGTTTTTAGATCTTCTTCTATGGCAGGTTCAATGGATGAAGTGGAAGGTTTTTCTAATGGTATATATGATTTTAGATCTTCTAGAAGTCTAGGATCAAGAGAGGATGGAATATGGGTATGAGTTGAAGGTGTACTAGCTCTGGATCTAGATGAAACAAGTGGTGTTCTAGAAATCAAACTTCTGCCTCTACTGCTTATAAATCTTCCCCTTGAATCTCTCTCCCTACGCATAAAATTGTTTTTGGATGCTAAGAAACAAAAGTTACCTAGTTTTCACTTCCCCGGCAACGGCGCCAAAATGTTTGGTCTCAATCTAGTCTCCTAAATTGAGCTCATTTAATTGTCAACCAGGGTTGGTAAACTGCTGAAGTGAAGTGTATTGTATGTACCTAGGTGCTTGTTTCTTAATGCATTGTGTGTAGTGTTTTGTGATGTTTTTGGTCTTTTGTGATGATTTATGATGTTTTTGATCTTTTGGTGGTTTTATGTTCACAAGGAAAATGACTAGAAAGCTAATGGAAGGAAGCTAATGATTAAAAACAGAGTGAAACCTAATTGGTTGATGTCAAATGGTAAATGCAAATGCAATACTAAAAACAGAATTAAATCTAAACTATTTTAGAAACTTCTTTTAAAAAGAAAACGATAATAATGAATTTAAGCAAATGATTCAAAACACAAACTAAACGTAAGTTTAACAAACTAAAGGCATTTTGAGAAACAAAACATGATATTAAGTATTAAATCTTCCTAACTAATAGGTTTAAACAACTAACTTATAATGATGCAACGATTTTATCCTTGATTGATTTGTTAGTATATTGGAATAAAACATTTATACCATCATAAGATCTTCTTCTAAAAATACAATTCCCTATGCCGCGAATTTAATTGAATGTCATAAAAACCTTACTCAAGAGTTATTGATTTCTTTTCAAGTAGTCTTTTGAGGGAGGGCTAAATTTATAGGCTAAATTTATGAAATGATAAGGAAATTGGAAGGTATCGAACCTTGCGACTGATATTTAAATATTACGTTCATATGGTTATGAATCAATTATGGATTTTAGAACAAGAAGAGATTTGTGAATAATGAAGGCTGTTTTGTTAAGTTTAACAATTGAAGTAATCTAATATGCAGTGAATGACAACTGAATATGGAGTGCAAATGCAATGAGTTGAGCTACAACCAAACCTAAAATTTCACTAGCCTAAAACAGTGTTAAACTACAAGTCATTATCAAACTTAAAGCAAAACAATTGAACATGAGTTAAGTGCAATTAAACTTTGGAGCATCCTAACTAAGCTATCATGCATTATTCTATGGAATTATACAGTCTGTTTGTCCATCATGATTGGTATTTTGGAAGAGTTCCTTCTTTTGGAAGAGTTTTTAGAACAATCCTGACTGTGTAATTGAGTTCAAATGCAAATGTAAAGACTGAAAGCAATGAAAAAATAAGATATCATAGCCATCTCCCACTCATCATTATGATATTTTGGACAAGCGTTTAAGAGCAAGAACAACTATGGTACTTAGTGAAAACACACAACTAAAACGTTCAAGATCACAATCATGCTTAAGACAGTATAAAGATTTCTTGGAAGAGTTTCTTCTTGTGGAAGAGTGCTTATCATAAGTATAACTGTGATGGTGAATAAAAGAGATTACAATTAAATCCTACAATACTATAGCCATTTCCCATTCATCATTATAATCTTTTGGAAGAGCTTCTTCTTTTGGAAGAGTTTTTAGAATGAGTATAACCACAGTAGCTAATGAAAACAACTACTAATTCAAATTAAAAAACGTAAAGGCAGCTAGAATACTTATCTAAATTACGCAAATAAATCCGTGCAAGAGGCAGGGGCTCTCTACCACCTGATGGAATCTAACTCCAAATCAAATCAACGCTTTCAAAACAACACTGTCTTCTTCATTAAAAGTTATTCAACGAACAGACACTAAAAAATATTTGATAACAACCTGGCAAGGATCTAAGCGAGAATCTGAACAAAATCATTAAACTCTAAATTTCCAGTGACACATAATGATAAATAACAAAGGCCGCAACAATTTCGGGAACATTGTCTTTCATTTCGAATCATAATACAGGACTCTTAAGTAGGTAGCATGGCACAAGGGAAATGGACATACGGGTGAGGCAGGTCCTACTAAAATACACTTTCTTAAATGTGTTCCAAGTAATAAAACCATACAGGTCGTTTCCTTCATGGTGAAGGCAACGAACCATGTGGGCTGTGACGTGGATTATGCCCATATGCGGTGTTTCTTGAAGGCCACCTAGAATCACTCAAGCATGAAAATAATTCAGAATCCTAGGTTAATATAGATGTGCATTACGTATTAGTTAAATTAAAATTTTTATGACTGTAAAAAAATCTGAAACTTAGCAAGTCGAGTCAGCCTAATTATTCTAAAAGTAATTTTAACTAAATTCATTGATCAATTGGGTCTAGGATAGCAATGGACAAAGGAAAATGAGGTAAAGTGGAATGAAAGAAAGCACAATTTTGAGGCTCAACACCAAGTTTGACCCAAAAATCCTTAATTCAGTGTGTTTTTCATAGAGGTACCAATCTCCAACTTTTTTCTGCTCTGAAAGCTGTAATATTCTTTTCTTTTCTTCACTGATCCTAGGCTATTTTGATTTGTTTAATATGCTCATTGCTGGATGAAAAAATAGTTCTGAAAACTCTAAATAAGTGGAATCACTGGACTCTTTTCTCAATAATGAAGTCCAAAAGATAATTGATAGAGGTTTTCCCTCTACATCCATCTTTTGGAAAGAAACTGGAAATTTTTCTGCTTGAGAGAATAAAAATAAATGGAAAAGATAAGATGAATATCTAAAAACTCCTTCTGTGGATAATTTAGTCAACTAGTAATGGATGGCATCTGCTATGAAACCAGCATAGTCAAATATGACTGTTGGAGGTTGACTAGGAGACATGGTGGACAAGAAACCAAGAATAGATTCGTCAGTATACTCATATGTAAAATATCCAAGGATAAAATATAGCATAGAGATAATCTATCTAGAACCTTCAGGAAATTTAGCTTTGGAGTATGGAGGATTTATCTTTGGAATGTCAACATGAGAAGGAATAAAATTCTGAAATATCATGAAACTTTTAGGGAAATCTATGCCAAGGTATAACTGAGTTAATGCTTCTATAGACAAGGGAATTACCTGGGGATTAGGTTGTAATTTAAGCATTTGATTAATTGACTGGGTTGTAATGGTAAAAATAATTTCTTTTTCTGCATTTACTATAGCCCTTTGATCTGGCTCATAGTATTTTTGACAAATTCTGATGAGTTCTTGACCAAGATGAGTCAATGAGACTATATACTTAGGCAAATGGGTTTCCCAAAATGGAATATCATTTTTGTCTAGATATTTTTCATAACACCAATTGTGTATATCTAGCAAATTAAACTCTATAACAGGGTCTGCAATTTTATAGTCAAGATCAGTCAAAGGAATGTTATCAGCAGCAACCACAGGTGGTTGAAGGGGATTTACTATTGTAGCAGATTTGATAATGATAGCTATAGTAGGCTTAGGGGCATTGGATCCCTCAGATTTAGGTGTTTTGGATCCTACAGGTCTGCTTGTGCTTTGTTTCTTAGTCATTTTGAGTAACTGCTGCAAGATTAGACTATTTGCAAGAGTTTTTTTAATTTTAACAGAGAGGAAACTGAGAAATTAAGATTAAGGATGGCTTCTTTTGGGCTTTTTGATCAATTAAGTTTATCTGAGGATGTGAAAACTGGCATAAAACATAAAACAAGGGTTTTCTGAGTCAGTTTTGACTGAAAAATGGGTTTTCAAGGTAATCCAGAGGTTTTAGCCATTTTAAATCCTTAAATTTGATCTTTAGACTGTGAAATTCTAGGAATTTGGCTTTAAAAAAGTCTTGAAATGAACTTCAGGGTTTCCTTGGAAAATTTTGCCAGGGTTCGGCCTCTTTTTTGGTATTTTTAGGAAGTTTGGTTCGGTGAATTTCTTAATGGAAGGCCTGGTTCTATTTAAATATTGCTTAAAATTGAATATGCAGGCTTCAATTGTCGGAAAATATACCTTTAATTTCAGGTATTCGACTTTTGAATGGGTTTCTAAGACTTTTAGTTGATTTTGAGGACTGTAACAGCTTTTTTGAGTGGCGAATAGCTCCTTAATTGGTCTTCAATGGTGGAGTTCTGGTCTAATTCAAAGTTTCTGGGCATAAACTCTACAATTAGGGCTTGAAATGCTTCACTCAGTCGGGGCGTCTATTCAAATTTCAAATGTGTAGATAAACTGCAAAATAACTGTATCAAAGGCTTTAACCCCTTTGATTTGATCTTTATTAAATAACATTAAATGCAGGTCTCATAGATGGTAGGAGGCGGTTTTCAAAATTTGAAAAGAAACCGAAGAGCAGTTATCGCGTGCAGATTGGGCAGTAAGCAGTTTATTCTCAAATGAACATGATTGAATAAGAAATCGCCACGTCACAGAGGGAGAAATGGGCAATACAGCCCATTTCGCGTCCATTTTTCATTTGGGCGGACGATTAGTTTTTCCGCGCGATTTTGATCTGGGGCTATTGGATCTGGGACTTAGGCGTGAAGGGTCAAGATCTATTTAAAAGGTGTGGCCAAAGGAATGGTGGGACCTGGGGTCTTCATTGGGGCTGGCCATAAAAAACCTTTATAAAATATACATTGGATTAAAGGTTTTATATACAAAAAAGGGTTTTATGTATATGGGCGGGGTATAGGCATATTTTAAAACATATTGTGGGTCAACAATATAAAGCGTGAGGCTTTATATAATATGGCGGAATATGGATAGGAGCGGGGTTAATGTTTAGTTAAAACAAACCTTAGTTTAATTTTAATCAAACATTGGATTAAAAGTTTATACGGGGAAGGATTAATATATACATTGCAAAGGTGTGAACTTTGCGTGGTGGGGTTAAAGCCTTTTGAACCTTATAAAAACATTTAATTTGGTTCAAAATTTTGGATAAAAGTTAATGAGTGGGGGTGATATGTTTTTATTAAAACATTCGCAATATGTCTTAAAAACACTTTTGGCATAGGTTTTAGTTTATTTATATAATATTAAACCTTTTGAATGGTTTAATAACCATAGGGGGCGGTATATTTATTTAGTGTTAGTTTTAGACCAAAGGGGATTTTATCTGGGTTTTAAGTCAGCACATGGGCAATAACTTTGGTCTAAAATCTTTATAATAGTGGGTTTTGGGGGTATTTAGATATAGGGAATTAAATAAGTAGGATAAGGTATTATTTAGGGATTTAATAAACTAAGTTAAAAGTTAATATGAAAATGGAAATGGAAGGCACACAAAAATACATAAAATGACTAAGTAAAGTGTAAAAATAAAGCAAAGCTTGTCTTTTTATGATTTCACCAATACTTAGTATAAAGTATTTTTGATGGTTTTTGTATGTTTATTAATGAAGTTAATTATATAGGTTTATATGCTTCATTAAGTAAGAATAAGTCTTTACTTATGAAAAGATGTTAAAATGTATGAATGAAGGATGAATGATGATAAATGGGAATTTAACATAAAAATTCAACATTTACAACTAACCAGTCACCGAGCCTTGGGTCCGGTCCCAACAAAAGTCAGAGAAATGCTCTGAGCCTGTTTGACTGATAGTTTATAATACTGAATACTTATAGTGGAGGGGAAATTAGTGATTTTACCTGATGATGAATATTACATGCTTTCTTCCACTTCTTTCTACCTACCCAAAATTACTCTAGCAATTTTTTTCCTTTTGGCAGGTGGATGTAGGCTTGCAACCTTGAAATATTTATTCTTTTAAAGCAATAAAACTATTTAAATCTACCTTATTTCATCCAAGGGCTTAGATTAAACTGTTGAGCTCCTCATTATTCATTACTTATTTACTGATTTGTCAGGATTAAACTATCTGACAAATCTTTATTCACTATCTAAACATGAAATTGAAAACATGACAAGTCAAGATTAAACAATTTAACTCATCATGGATTAGGACATTTATTGACACTCTGCCATAATCATTTATTTTCCAAAAAATTAAAGTAGTGGCATTTGGACTTGCTCACTTTTAGATTTTTATTTTCATCTTTTTTCTTTTGGGGTCTATATTTTTTAAGTCCTTTGATCTTTCTTTTAGGAATTTTTACCCTCTTTTTGATTTTATTATTATTATTATTATTTTTAATTTTAATTTTAATTTTTTTTTCAAAATATGGGAAAACAACTTGCATAAAGCAAGTTATGTACATATTTTACAAGACTATCAAAAGTCAATTCAAAATTATGAATCCTATTATTATAGGACCCTAACAGCGGCTTCACATGGGGATGACATTTCTTGGTGAAATGTCAAGAACACCGTTGACTAGTAGCCTGATCCATTTACCATGATAATCCAGTAATTTTCTTCTATTTTCTACATAAAAAACTCATATTTATGACATTTTACCCTGCAGAGCTTAGAGCCTTCTCTCCGGGCTTCAACTTTGTAAAGAAAATATCCAATCCAATCTAAAAACTTCAATGTGTATGTACAATGATGTAAAAGTAAATGGGAATAACTATTGGTTAGCTCATATGAATAGTAGTGCTTGAGCATTCTACCATTTACTGGTCCTTCTTGTATATCTGTTCCATCCAAATTTTTGATAAAGAAAGCATTATTACCCCTATATCCATAAATTACATAAGGTCATTTCCACAGAAAGTCAAACTTTCCATGTTTGCCTTTGTCTTCTCTTCTATAATCCCACTTTAACACTTGATCTCCAATGTAAAATTCATCCTCTTTACTTCTTCTATCAAAAATTTTCTTGATTTTATCCTGAATGACTTGGGATTTCTTATAGACCTCTTCCCTTGTTTGTTGTAGATGAATAGTTTGATTAATTCTCCTTTGTATATCATTTATTTCCAGTTGTGATTCTTGAATGATTTTCATTACTGGAACACCTAAAGATGATGGAAAAACTGCATCCATTCCATATAAAAGTTGGTAAGGGGAAGTGCCAATAGAATTTTTAGTAGTAAGTCTATTTGCCCATAAGGCATAGACTAACTTTTTATTCCAAGTCTTTTTGTTGTCTTTAAGTAACTTTTTTATGAGATTTACAAGACTTTTTTTTGAGGATTCAGCTAGACCATTACCCTGGGGGTAATATGAAATAGAGTGACCTAGGGTAATATGATATTTATGACAAAAGGCAATCATCTTTTTAGATTTAAATGCTGTTGCATTATCAGTAATTATCTTGTGAGGACATCCAAATCTTGACAAAATGTTATTTTCTATGAAAGAAATAATGACCGCATCAGTGGCTTGTCTAGTAGGAATAGCTTCAATCCACTTTGTGAAGTAATCAGTGGCAGTCAAAATCCACTTATGTTGGCCAGAGGATGGGAGGTGAATTTCTTCAATGAAGTCTAAACCCCATTGTTGAAATGGTATTTAAGTTAAAATAGGCTTTGAGGGTAAAGGTAACAATTTCTTTTTTTCCTTAAAAAATTTGACATTTGTGACATGAAGTAACAAAATTTTTAACATCAAAAAACAAGGTAGGCCAATAAAAACCAGCTCTGAGGATCTTATCAGCAGTAGTTTTCCAATATAAATGCCCTCTACAGTCACCTGCATGAAATTCTTCAAGTATTTTATTAGCTTCTTCATTTAGTAAACAATTCAATAATATCCCACTATGATCTCTCCAAAAAAGTACATGATCTAAAATACAAAATCTCATTGCTTCAAGTTTTAGAAATCTAGCTTTAGTCCTTGACAATTCAGGAGGAGCTTGTAAGTTTGTAAGTACAAAGATGATATATGAGTACCAAGGTGAATCTAGAAAGACTTCACTGATCATTGGAGTCACCATCTCTTCCTGGTCATCAACCTGATCAATAAAGTTTATATCTAGTGCATTGCAATTAGATTCAACCATTAACCTGGCTAATCCTTGTCCTTTAATGAGTTTTGTGGGTTTAATTTCTATGTCATATTCTAGGATAGTGGAAATCCACTTACCTCTTCTTCCATCAGGACCATCCTGAGTAAGAATGTCTTTTACTATAGAATTAGGGACATAGGCAATTATGTGGGAATAGAGAATATAAACTTAGAAGTATTTGATGGCCTTAACCAAAGCTAAGGCTTGTTTCTCCATTATGTTATATTTCAGAGGGGCATATCTAAGGGTCTTACTGAAAAAAGCTATAGGTTGTTCAAATCCTTGATTATTCTTCTGTAGTAAAACTGCAACAATGGTATGCATTGAAGCAAATGAAAAAATTATGAAATCTTTTTTGAAATCTGGACTGATTAAGACTGGTGTTTTAGTTAAAGCCTGCTTTATGGGTTCAAATGATTATTTAGCTTCAACAGTCCATTTTAGAATTGAGTCTTTTTTGAGCATGTTGTTCAGTTCTCTAATGATTTCAGCTAAGTTTGAAATAAATCTTCTCAAAAAATTAATCTTACCTAAGAAGGTTTGTAATTCTTTGATATTTCTAGGTGGATGAATGTTTAGAATTGCTTCTATCCTAGCAGGATCAATTCTAATTCCTTCTTTTGAAATTATATGTCCTAGTAACTTACCTTCCTCTAATCCAAAAAGAGTTTTCTTGGGATTTAAAGAGATGCCAAATTTCCTACATTTAATAAAGACGTGTCTCAAATGATCCAAGTGTTCATTATCTGATTTGGAAAATATAGTAATGTCATCGAGATAAATTGCTAAGAAGTCATGAATCTTCTTTGCAAAGGCTATGTCCATAGCTCTCTGAAAGGTTTCTCCTGCATTCATCTGACCAAAGGGCATTTTCACATACATGAAAGTGCCCCAAGGAGTGGTGAAAGTTGTTTTAGCCTGATCTTCCTTTTGGACTAGGATCTAGTTGTATCCTGAAAAACCATCTAACAAAGAAATCCTAGAGGAGCCAGCTACCCTTTGTAATATGTGATCCATCTTTGTTAAAGGGTAATTATCCTTTAAAGACACTTTGTTAAGATTTCTAAAGTCAACACATAATATAATTTTTCCAGTTTTCTTTCTTGTTGGAACTAGGTTTGGAACCCAATCAGAGTATCTGATTGGTGCAATGATCTGGGCATCATACATTCAATTTACTTCCTTTTCTATCAAAGGTAATAGAACATGATTAATTCTTCTTAACTTATGTTTGAATGGTTTTTGATCATATTTTATTGGAATTTTGTGCTGGATTATGTTTGTATCATAAGATTTGAGATCTTCATAACTCCAAGCAAAAACAACTTGGTATTCCTTAAAAAGATCAATGTATTTTTCCTTTTCTTGTAGAGGTAAAGATTTAGACAGTTTTATCATCTTTGGTTTTATTCTGTCCCAATATTACATTCCTCAATATTAGACCTAACTGGCTCCATTTTTGGCTTTTTAGGCACATCATTGGAGTCAAAGAGATCTTCTAAAGGGGTTAAACCTTTAGGAAAAAAATTATCTTTGAGATCTAACATGTCGATTTCTTCTTCAATGATTTCTTCAATATCTATCTTCTCTAAGCTATCTATGTCAAATTGACTAAATACAGTAGGTCTATTAAATTTATGTACATCTATGTTATCTATTTCACAATCCAAATATAAATCTATATTACAGTTTGTATCTATTTTACAGTTTTGAAATTCTTCTTCATTGTTTAAGAAATGGTAAATCTGTTCATCCTGAGAGAAAATATTCCAATACTTGAGGTTATCTGGAATAATTGGTCTATCTTTAACCTCATAAGTGTACCTATGGGTTGGTTGGAATGGTAAATTGCATTTACTAGCAAAAGTTTTTAGGCAATGTGCTTGAGTATTTTGTTTTCTAGGTATAGCAGCAAATTTGCATTCCAATAAATCATCAGTTAAATGTGTCACAATGTCTCTATATCTAGCTAGTCTAGGGTTATAAACAGAATAATCTCCATTTATTTGCTTTATGATTAATTCTGAATCTCCCATGATTAGTATTCTTTTTCCTCCTAAGTTTCTAATGATCTGGAGGCCTAGAATGAGTGCCTCATACTCAGCCATATTGTTGTTGCATTCGAAGTTGAGTATGAAGGCATGTCCTTCTGAGTGATTAGTCTCCATGTTTGTAATCCATACTGCTGCTCCTCCTCCTAATTGTTAACTGAGCCATAAAAGTCTAAGTGCCAAAGGGATTCATGAAATATGTTGTTCATTGTTTGGTGTTGGTTTTTTATCAATCAATTCAGTTCGGATTTCATTATTCTCAGAGTTATATAAGATAAAAGAGTCGAGGTCAATTGGTGTAGAATAAATAGGATAATTTATATATCTTTTAGCACTACTGACCATAAACTTCATAAATGTTTTCCTATATAGTTTTTTAGGTTGACCAAACACTGATATAGTAGCATAACTCATGTCTAATTGTAGAGATCCCTGCAACTTTGCTCCCCATGAGCGAGAAAGTAGCATACCATACTTAGGTGAGATATCAGCTACTACAATGTCCATTAATATATTCTTACCATGGTACTGAACTAATGTCACACATAAGTCTTTAATTAATCCTAAGCACTTAACTTTGCTAGAATCAAATGAAAACAAATCTTTGTATGGTCTGGTTATTTCTAGATTAAGAGTTTCCATTATAGCTTTAGGCATTAAATTATGGGAAGCTCCTGAATCTAGCATAGCGTTATGGAGAATTTGATCATGAATGGTAAGACTAATATAAAAGGGAGGGACTGATCTATTTGCATGCTTTCCATTTACATCAGGGCCAAAGATCAACTCTGGTTGATCATCATTCAAATTAATTACATCTTCACCATCATTCATATTCAGTGTTTCAGTTATGGTTGATTTTTATAAGTCATTTTTTACCAATTCTGTTAAAGGAATGGGTATTTTTAACTTAGCAATTTCATTCTGAATATTAAATGAGGGTTGAAATTTACTAATTTGAACTAATTCATCTTTAGTAACTATAATTTGACTTGTTTTTTCTTGAGTTTCTATAGTTGTATTTGTATCTTCAATTGTTTTGACATTCTCTATCTGCGTTTCCTGAGTTTTACTTCTTTTAACCTTCTTTTTAGGGACTATTTATGTAGCAATAAAAGTTTTATCAAACTTAGAAGTATCAGCGGTGTTTCTGAATTATTAATTTTTGGATCTACTGGTTTAGGATCAGCAGAAGGTGTTTTTGGATCTAAATTTGCTGATTTAACAGAGTTAGAGGCTTTTGCTACAACAAATTTTTGTGTGTCTTTTGAGGCTGAAGCCACTTCATCAGTAATATCAACAATTTTGGGACTTGATGATCTTTTAGGACTAGAAATTTTTTGGGGAGAATTGGAGTTTTGCTTGTTTTCCCTTGGGAGAATTTGCAAAACTTTTGTTTTTTATGCTTCTACATTTTTCTTATGTTGATTTTGGGAATTGTTTTTGGTAGAAGACTCATTGTTTTTCTTGTGTCTAAGGTTATACTGACTGTGTATTTCATTTATGGCAAAGTCATAACCCTGTTTATAGTCAAAGGATTCACTGGACTCTAATTTGAGTTTTTGAAGCTCAAATAGTTCCTGAACTTCATGAGTGAGAAAAATGGTATTGTTTTCATCTATTCCCATTAGATGATTGATGTCATCTTCATCTTCAACATTATTTTGAGAACTTTCAGCACAGTTCTCCTGGAATGGGGGCCTAATTGTTTAGTGTGGGCCCGTTTCTTTTGCTTTTCCCTGATTAATGTTTTTTCTAAAGTTGAGATTTCTGATCTGTTTTTGATTATCCCAATGGGGTATTTTTTCTATATCATCTAGTATATCCATCATTCTTTCTAAGGTTTTGGCTAAGCTATCTATTTTTTCATCTGAATTTGAATTTTCTTCTTTGATAGTCACTCTTCTTTCATTTTTGAGTCTAGCTTTTTTAGCTAATATATTTATTTCTACACCAACAGCATCTACTTGCATTTTTTCTAAGGTGTTTGCATCTCTTTCCCTTAATTGATAAGCCATATCTGCATCAAATCCATCAGGGAATTTGAGTAGAACAGAATAAGGAGTAGGTTTAAGAGTTGCAGGAATAGGATTATAGACACTATTATACCTAGTGCAGTAATCTTGAACTGACTCATTTGGGGCTCTTTTTAATGCAGCAAATTCAGATAATATTTGAAGAGGGTTCTTTTTCTTTTTCCATTTATTAAAAAATGTCCTATGAAATACAGCTAAATTAGTTATGCTACCAGCGGCTTGATATTTAAACCATTTCTTTACTTCTCTAGTCAAACTTTGAGCAAACAATCTCATTTGAACATCTGAGTGATCTATTTCATAAATTTCAAAGAAGTCTGTGATTTTAGTTATGTGTTGCTGAGTAGTATATTGTGTAGTACCATCAAACAATGGTATTTTGTTTTGATAATCTTGAGGCAAGTCATGCAACTGTTGAGGTAAGACAAGGGGAGCATATCTAGCAGCCATGGCTAAGAGCTTAGTTTGACTAGAAGATCTAGTAAAAGAGCTTGGAGTTGTGCTGGAAATGGTAGCAAATGAATTGAAAACTGTACCATAAGTGCTAGGAAATGATATTGGGATGTGAGTGGAACTACTAGGAAATGAGAATGATGAATTTGCAAAACTAGAAGGTAAACTAGTGGATTGAGTGGATGGTGGAAAAAGTATTCTAGGCTGCAAAGGCAGTCCAGGGATAAATGGGTCTGTGGATGAGTTGGGAGTGGTATTTATATATGATGTAACAGCATACAGAGATGAATCTGCAGCAGGTATTATTGTAGTATGTAATTGAGAAACTGGAGGTTTGTTTGTATGAGTCAAAAATTTAGCTAATTCAATAGCCTCATCAATATCCTTGAGAATTGTAACATTAATTTCTTCAACTCTAGTCTGATATTCAACTTTCTTTGATTTAGATCTTGATGTAATAATTTTATGTTTTGTATTAAAAAATGAAACAAAAGCAGGGTATACAATAGTAGTTTTTAAATAATTTTCAGATTTGCTTTTAAATAAGGAATGCTCAAATTTAAGATCAAAATCAATATCTTGCGGACTAACTAATTCTTGAGGTAATGAATTGACTCTTATTAATGATATCTCAACGTCTAAGTTTTCTGTTTGTTTTTTATTTTTTCCAATTCGGTCTGGGTTATCTACTATGACAACAAGTTTAGGATCCAGGTTAGACCTAGTATAGTAGGTTTTCCTACAAGCTAGAATTACTATTTTTCAATACCCACAACCTATAAAAATAATCTTGAAATAAAAAGATAAATAAAATAATTTTCTTTCAAGACAATTTTATGACTGAGGATTGGTTAAGTCCCCAGTATGGTCGCCAGTATGTTATAATTCTCGTAAATTCTTAAGTTGTGGGATTTTTTATTTAAGTCAAAGAACTCTATAGATAACCACAAACCTACTTCAAACTCTACGATCTAGCCTTCCTAGGGTTTAGAGAGGGCTCTCTCTTTAAGATTTATCTTTGTTTTATTTATAAATGTTAAGCTAGTTATGAAAGTACAATTTTGTTTTGGTTTAAAGGGTTTGTGGGGAAAAATTACTTGGAGGTAAGATAGAGAGAAATCTACTTGTCCATTGGGCTATGGAGTCTAAATCAAGCTAGCAACACTAGAAATCAAGGCAAAAAAGGTACAAATATATTCAGGGCAAGATAGATAACCCTCAGAGATTTGGGTAGGTGGTTTTTTTTGAGGTGGTATGATAAGGATAAAGGGTACTTAAGGATCCTTTGATCCGGAAAATGGAAGTAGAAGGTAGAGGTCAAACGGGAGAAAGAGCAATTAAGGGTTCCTTGCACCGGAAATCAGAAGAAAACATTAAAATGGTAACTAGTTAAAGGCAAGGAGCACTTGACTAATCCTGTAGTAATACTCCTAGTTAGACATTTAGATAGAACAAACATAAAATGAATGCATGAAACTTAGAAAAGGAAACAGTGACAAGTAGGAAGTACTTCAATCATCATATTATCACAGGGATCCTGAATTATGATGCCAGTCAGCTTGTCCAGTCTGCTACTTCGAATTCAAACACACAATAGCCTCCAATGTCCAACAAAATGTCTATAGTAATTCCAACAATTTTATTCTACACTGAATACTTCTGAAATTGAAGTATTTACACAAAAGTATTACAAATATCCTAGAAGAGTTCTAGGAATAACTTTAGGAAAAAGAAAATATCATTACATAATTGAAAGGGACAACTGCTTAACAAAATAGCAAGCTATCCTCTTTTATCCAAAATAAATAGAATTGTTTTGCTAAAATGAGCTTTTAGCTGTCTATGTGTCCTACTTGCTGGCTGCTAGATATTTTCATGCTTTTAACTTGCCTTCACTGATACTCTTTAACCCGATACTCTTTAACACTGATACTCTTTGACCATTAATTTTACTATTTTACTGCTGTAAATTATCTTTTTAGCATTAAAAATCAGCAAATTGTCTTTTCATTTTATCTCTACATTAAATCTGTGAAATTTTTCCACTCTTCTGCTGTTGGAATTTGAACATTTTTCAACTTCCTGAAGTTTTCATCAGCCTCTGTGTATCTTGTAAAAGTAGGCTTGATGACAAAAAGGTGCTTAATTTCATGCTGTAGAAAAAATAAATCTTCAACATATTGAAGTAAAACTTTACCTGTAGGGTTGCCTTGTGCCAGTGGCTTGTTTACTTGCTCTTTAGAAAATTCCCTGATCTTCTTGTCATAGTCCTTTTGTGGCATAAGTTTTTCATTGAACAAATGTATGTCTGGTAAGCATTTTTTTCCAAGATTTGTATACTTTACCATAAATCTAGTTATAGCAAGGTTCATTGTTTCACATTTTTTTTCAAGGTTGTTCATTAAGCTCTTTTTAGTGACTACCTTCTTGATTTTCAAGATTGCCTCTGTCCTATCTGATATCTGCAATTCTTCAAGTTCTTCTCTGTTCTTGCTGTTTAAAAGTGTAATGAGTTTTAAAGCCTGTGCAGGCTTATTAGTCAACCCATATTTTGTCTTCTGTATCTCTGTTTGGGCTGCTAATAGCAATTCTTTTTGCTCATAAATAACCTGAATTGAAGGCCATTGATTATGAATGGCTTCAATTATGTTAGTCCAAAGATGATTTTTAATATATGAGATCTGCTCTGTGAAAGTCAATTCTTTTTGTAAATTCTTGAGCTGCTCTCCCAATCTGATTTCTTTTTGCTCATGAGTTCTGACATTGATATGAGCTGTCTTATTTTCCCTTTCAAGATTTTCAATTATCTTGTTCAGTTTGTTTATCTCGTCCGTCTTTAAATTCATTTCTTCCATGGCTTTGATAATTTAGTTGGCTTCATCAGTGTGCTATACATTTGTAGTAGAAGAGTCTGTAGCTGAAGTTGTGGCTGAAGTCACTGGAACTGCAGTTTCCAGTGGGCCCTTTGGTGCTAATTTCTCTCCTAAAGTAGAGGGCACTGCTGTAGTAATTACTGGGATCACTGTAGGAATTGTAGGAATTGTAGGAGTTTCTGGCTCTTTTACAGTCTCTTTCTCTTGGACAAGTTGGTCCATTTGTGTTTCCATCTCTTTGATTTATGCTTTCAATTTTAGTATGAGCTCCATCATTTCCTCTTTTTCACTTTGATCCTGGAGGATTTCCTATGTTTGTGGATGCTCACTTTGAGGAAGCTTGAGCTGTTTCCTCAAAGCTGCTATGTCTTCATTCTTTTTCTTGATTAATAGTTCTGCTGCTTGGACATTTGAGGGATCATATCCCACTTGTAAAACTAGTTCCTCTAAGGATTTGATCCTTAGGTCCTTGGCATAAAGTGATGCTTTATCCAACTTCATCTGATCTTGCATATTAAGTATGGTATTTTGAAGTTTATTAGCACTCATTGCTTTGTTTTCCACTGTAGAATACAACATTTCAGAGGTCTGCCCGTGGAACTCAAACTGGTCCAACTCATGAATGTTTTCTGTGTCTACCTTAAGGTTCACCTTTTTATAGTCTAATATTATTTTGGGTGCTGAGGTAGTAGGCTGTAAAAATAACATCATCATTTTGTTACTGGAATAGTCAAATGCTGATAATAACCTATTCTGATTTCCAGGCTTCTACTTCACGAATTGAGAATATATTTTTGACTTTATCTCCTCATTCTTCTGCTTAATTAGTTTATACCTTTCCTTGATGTCCAAGTCCTTTTACTCAGCTGGCTGTGAGGAAGAGGCTTCCATGCTGTGTTGCTTCTTAATCATCTGTGTATCATTCTGATTGGCTGTTGATTCATTTTCTATTTCCATAAGTGTTTCATTGATTATAGTTGTGGCTATATCATCATTGGTTACTGGAGCATTTGTCTCATCAACATCAATTGTTACTTTATCCTTTTCAACTAAACTGAGTTTAAGCCTCTTGTTATAGATTATTTTAAATTTGGTCTCAGTTGTTGTCTCTACTGTATAACCTCCTTCTCTCTGACTCTCTTTATTGATGTTTCTGGTTGTTTGACAACTTCCACAATTGGTGTTGTTCCTGTTTGGCTTGCTGCCTCTACCAAGGTGTTTTCACTCCATTCAATTTGATTTGCAAACCTTTCTATTTCAGGCTTGGACTCATGGATAAAGGGTGTTAATTTACACTTCAACCTTAGCTTGCTTAAGAACCCTTGTGGATCATAATTCCATGGAAAACTCTCATCAAATCTAAATTCTTATAATTTCTTTGCTATTTCCTTTTCTGCTTCTTTGTGGTTGATTTGAATGGCCCAAATTGATTTTTTAACTTAAACTGAGTCTTCTTTCTGGCTACCATAAAGTTAATTGAATCTAAATTGAGAATTTTTCTAAGATATTCAAGTGCAAAAATTCTCATACACACATGCTTGGGAAACTTGTAGGGTACCAAGTTTGACCAAAAAATCCTTAATTCAGTGTGTTTTTCATAGAGGTACCAATCTCCAACTTTGTTTTGCTCTGAAAGTTGTAATATTATTTTCATTTCTTCACTGATCCGGCTATTCTGATTTGTTTAATATGCTCATTGCTGGATGAAAAAATAGTTCTGAAAACTCTGAATAAGTGGAATCACTGGACTCTTTTCTCAGTAATGAAGTCCAAAAGATAATTGATAGAGGTTTTCCCTCTACATCCATCTTTTGTAAAGAAACTGGAAATTTTTCTGCTTGAGAGAGTAAAAATAAATGGAAAAGATAAGATGAATATCTAAAAACTCCTTCTGTGGATAATTTAGTCAACTGGTAATGGATGGCATCTGCTATGAAACCAACATAGTCAAAGATGACTGCTGGAGGTTGACCACGAGACATGGTGGACAAGAAACCAAGAATAAATTCATCAGTATACTCATTTGTAAAATATCCAAGGATAAAATATAGCATAGAGATAATCTGTCTAGAACCTTCAGGAAATTTAGCTTTGGAGTATGGAGGATTTATATTTGGAATGTCAACATGAGAAGGAATAAAATTCTGAAAGATCATGAACCTTTTAGGGAAATCTATGCCAATGTATAACTGAGTTAATGCTTCTATAGACAAGGGAATTTCCTGGGGATCAGGTTGTAATTTAAGCATTTGATTAATTGACTGGGTTGTAACGGTAAAAATAATTTCTTTTTCTGCATTTACTATAGCCCTTTGATCTGTCTCATAGTATTTTTGACAAAGTCTGATGAGTTCTTGACCAGGATGAGTCGATGGGACTATAGAATTAGGCAAATGGGTTTCCCAAATTGGAATATCATCTCTGTCTAGATATTTTTCATAACACCAGTTGTGTATATCTAGCAAATTAAACTCTATAATAGGGTCTGCAATTTTATAGTGAAGATCAATCAAAGGAATGTTATCAACAACAACCATAGGTGGTTGAAGGGGATTTACTATTGTAGCAGATTTGATATGACAGTCAATAGTAGCAGATTAGGCTTCTGATAATTTTAGATTTAGTTGTTGGATCCATGTGTCTACCAGGCTCGTTTTCTAGTCATTTTATGAATTCCTGCAAGATTAGACTATTTGCACGAGTTTTTTAAATTTTAACAGAGAGGAAACTGAGCAATTAAGATTAAGGATGGCTTCTTTTGGGCTTTTTGATTAATTAAGTTTATCTGAGGATGTGAAAACTGGCATAAAACAGAAAAAAAGGGTTTTCTGAGTCGGTTTTGACTGAAAAAATGGGTTTTCTAGGTAATCCAGAGGTTTTAGCCATTTTAAATCCTTAAATTTGATCTTTAGACTATGAAATTCAAGGAATTTGGCTTTAAAAAAGGCTTGAAATGAAACAGGGTTTCCTTGGAAATTTTTTCCAGGGTTCAGACTCTTTTTTGGTATTTTTAGGAAGTTTGGTTCAGTGAATTTCTTAATGGAAGGCCTGGTTCTATTTAAAGATGGTTTAAAATTGAAGATGCAGGCTTCAATTGTCGGAAAATACCTTTAATTGCAGGTATTCAGATTTTGAAAGGGTTTCTGAGACTTTCAGTTGATTTTGAGGACTGTAACAACTTTTTTGAGCGGCGAATAACTCCTTAATTGGTCTTCAACGGTGGAATTATGGTCTAATTCAGAGTTTCTGGGCATAAACTTGGCAATTAGGGCTTGAAAATGCTTAACTCAGCTGGGGCGTCTATTCAGATTTCAAATGCGTAGATAAGCTGCAAAATAGTTGTATCAAAGGCTTTAACCCCTTTGATTTGATCTTTATGAAGTAACATTAAATGCAGGTCTCATAGATGGCAGGAGGCAGTTTTCAGAATTTGAAATGAAACTGGAGAGTGGTTATCATGTGCAGATTGGGCAGTAAGTGGTTTATTCTCAAATGAACGCGATCGAATAAGAAATCACCATGTCATATAGGGAGAAATGGGCAATACAACCCATTTCGCGTCCATTTTTCATTTGGGCGGACGATTAGTTTTTCCACATGATTTTGATTTGGGGCTGTTGGGTCTGGGACTCGGGCGCGAAGGGTCAAGATCTATTTAAAAGGTGCGGCCAAAGGAATGGTGGGACCCAGGGTCTTCATTGGGGCTGGCGGTAAAAAACCTTTATAAAATATACATTGGATTAAAGGTTTTATATACAAAAAAGGGTTTTATGTATATGGGTGGGGTATAGGCATAGTTTAAAACATATTGTAGGTCAACAATATAAAGCGTGAGGCTTTATATAATATGGCAGAATATGGATAGGAGCGGGGTTAATGTTTAGTTAAAACAAACCTTAGTTTAATTTTAATCAAACATTGGATTAAAAGTTTATACAGGGAAGGATTAATATATACACTGCAAAGGTGCAGACTTTGCGTGGTGGGGTTAAAGCCTTTTGAACCTTATAAAAACATTTGATTTGGTTCAAAATTTTGGATAAAAGTTAATGAGCGGGGGTGATATGTTTTTATTAAAACATTCACAATATGTCTTAAAAGCACTTTTGGCGCATGTTTTAGTTTATTTATATAATATTAAACCTTTTGAATGGTTTAATAACCATAGGGGGCAACATATTTATTTAGTGTTAGTTTTAGACCAAAGGGGATTTTATCTGGGTTTTAATTTAGGACATGGGTAATAACTTTGGTCTAAAATCTTTATAATAGTGGGTTTTAGGGGTATTTAGATATAGGGAATTAAATAAGTAGGATACGGTATTATTTAGGGATTTAAAAACTAAGTTAAAAGTTAATATGAAAAGGGAAATGGAAGGCACACACAAATACATAAAATGACTAAGTAAAGTGTAAAAATAAAGCAAAGCTTGTCTTTTTATCATTTTACCAATACTTAGTATAAAGTATTTTTGAGGGTTTTTGTATGTTTCTGAATGAAGGAAGTTAATTATATAGGTTTATATGCTTCATTAAATAAGAATAAGTATTTACTTATGAAAATATGTTAAAATATATGAATGAAGGATGAATGATGATAAATTGGAATTTAACATAAGAATTCAACATTTTCAACTCACCAGTCATCGAGCCTTGGGTCCGTTCCCAACAAAAGTCAGAGAAATTCTCTAAGCCTGTTTGACTGATAGTTTAGAATACTGAATACTTATAGGGGAGGGGAATTTAGTGATTTTGCTCGATGATGAATATTACATGCTTTCTTCCACTTCATTCTACCTACCCAACATTACTCTAACACTTTCTTTTCCTCTTGGCAGGTGGATTTAGGCTTGCAACCTTGAAACATTTATTCTTTTAAAGCAATAAAACTATTTAAATCTACCTTATTTCATCCGAGGGCTCAGATTAAACTATTGAGCTCCTCATTATTCACTACCTATTTACTAATTTGTCAGGATTAAACTGTTTGACAAATCTTTATTCACTATCTAAACATGAAATTGAAAACATGACAAGTCAAGATTAAACAATTTAACTCATCATGGATTATGGCATTTATTGACACTCTGCCATAATCATTTATTTTGCAAAAAAGTAAAGTAGTGGCATTTGGATTTGCTCACTTTCAGGTTTTATTTTCATCTTTTTTATTTTGGGGTCTATATTTTTTAAGTCCTTTGATCTTTTTTTAGGTCTTTTTACTTTCTTTTATTATTATTATTATTATTATTTAGTTTTTTTATTTTATTTTATTTTATTTCAAAATATGAGAAAACAACTTGCAGAAAGCAAGGTATGTACATATTTTACAAGACTATCAAAAATCAATTCAAAATTATGAATCCTATTATTATAGGACCTAACACCTCCCATTGGAATGGAAAGCATTGGACTATTCAATACATATTCCCCCATTGTTAGCTTGATATTATGGCATTTTCCAGAGCAATTTATAGTTCCTCCATTTGAAACCATCACTTGACATTCTGGTGCTGGGTATAGGAAACAATTCAATTCCTTGGCTACCTTACAATGAATAAAATTATGGGTACTACCCGAATCAATCAACACTATTACCTTTTTATTCTTGATATGTTATTCTATCTTGAGATTTTTAGGAGTGGTAATTCCTGCCAATGCATTACACGATATTTTCAGACTCATTTCTTCCTCTTCTAGGGTTGGTTCCTGGTGTATATCCTCTTCTTTTGAAGATTCTTGTTCATTTTCTTCTTCCTCTTCACAATCTAGGTAAAATAATTTCTTCTCAGCACACTTATGACCTTTAGTGTATGTTGTACCTTAAGAGACAATCCCTTAGCTGTGATAAGGAATCAGTGCTTAAGACATTTATATGCGTATGTCACGAATATATATGTCTCTATTTTATTAACCCTCAAGTATTTATGATCAAACCCTTAAATATCAAATATGATGAATACTTCACAATGCTACCATTTGTTGATGTTGAATTAAGTGACTAGAAGAAAATGAACGAAAAATCCCAAACTGATATGCTATTTTATATAGAAAATATCATCTCAAACCCCAGAAGAAATATATGAAAGAAACAGTTAAAACAAAGGAGCACCAATTAAGGTTTTTAACTCTTACATACATAAGTAAAAAGAGACCTGCTTCTCATAATTTTTTTTTATTCATAGATAGAAAACACATAATGTAAACTTGAATACATTTCAACACAAACAAAATGCTAGAAACTTGCTTACTCATTCATTAATCTTTGAATCTTTGAGTACAAAAATAATTTTCTGAAGGTCCAAAACTCGGAACCTTTCCTTCTCTTGAAAATTACATTAAATACAATAAAAAGCAATTTCGAACTGCTGTAACCAATCCTAACTACCAAAACTAATTAAGACTTCGAAGGCTGTCTATTACATGCCTTGAAAATATCTTATTACAATTACACTGTCTTTATAAAATAATATAAAATAAATATCCTAATCTATAGGAATTGCTGATGATGTGGCTTCTTTTTCTGGGTCAACTGATTTGTTTTCCTCTGATGCTGATCCTTTTGGCAGGTCTATTGTCCAAGCTCTACACTTTTTCCATATTTCTACCTTCGTCTTGGATGAATGTGTCAGATTGTGATATTCCAATCTGAATGCAGTAATTCGATCATAGGACGATCTTTCTGTGAAAAGAGTCTTTACCATCCACAATAGTTGAAAATGTCTTTGTAAGAAGTTGACCATTGTTTCTCCTTTAAGCACCTGAGTCTTTTCATGCCTGTTATCACCTTTGATTTTTGTCAATATTAGTAAGTTCTCATAAGAATTCCATGGCAAAAGATTTCCTTCAGCTCCCCAACATGATGGCAAGCCTACTCTTGTCATTTTGTCAAATGACTTATCAAACTAACTTACTGCTTCCTTGATTTCCATTAGCTTCTTTTTTGCAGCCTTTCTGAGATCATTTCTGATAATTTCTAATACATACAACATTCTGTCCTGCATGTCATTCTCCTCTAATTCCTGATTTGATTTAGAGTTAATAAAATTAATGAATTTTCTGGCCCAAATGGCTCTATTAATTTATTTTTGTTTATCAGACATGATTGGTTCTTCACATTCTAAAATAAAAGTTTTCTCTTTTGCAACTATCATCAAGAAGCACCAATTAGATTTCATTTCTGAAATGATATCAGTCCAAATGATGTCTTTGGCTTGAATCATTGAGAGATTTCCTTTCAATCTTTCTTTGAGATTTTTAATCTCAGCTTCAGCATTTTGGAAATCTATTTTGTACTTGTCAACTTCATTTTCTATGACTTTAATAAACTTTGTTGCAGTCTCCAGATCTGTTTGAGCCTTCTTCCAATCTCTTTTAGCCATCTACAACTCAGTATTTAATTGAACAATTTGTGCTTGAGGATCATCATTACCCGTAGGAAAAACAAAAGTACAATTATGGTTATCAATATGATTTTGCAATGAAATTGCAGTTTGCTTTATTTTGGAGATTTATTCATATTTTTGCATGAGTTGTTGTAAAATATTTTCCTTTTCCTTCTCTACCTCTGCCACTTCTGCATCCATTGAATGTTCTCCAGTAGGTAATTTTATCTTTTTCCTCAATGTGGATATTTCTACCTCAACACTTTGCATGAATTTCTGCACAGCAGTCTTGTCACTGGGGTCTACTCCGATCTTTATAATGATTTTTTTCAATTCCTCATTCTGAACTGTTAAGGCTCTTGAGTTAGCCTTCTCTAACTTCAATTGTTTAATTACTTTTCCCAACATATTTTCTACCTTTACTGCTATTGCATTAGTCTTTGTGAGGTCACTTACAATCAACTGACCTATTTGCATATGCAAATTCATTTTATCCATCAGTGGAATTTTCTTCACATCCATAGTCACATTTATAATGTTGAAACTGTTGGAAGAACCAATTGACATGTCTGTAGGATAAGGGACTACAACAATAACAATAAGGGGGCTACACTAATAACAATAAGGGACTAAACTAGTAATATAGGGACCTAACAAAAATACCCACAACCCTAAAGCATATTGAAGGACTTATAAGGTTGACAGGGTATTAGCACAAGTTTTTTAATAATTTAACAGCACCTCTAACAACATTACAGAAGAAAGATGCATTTTTTTGGACTCCAAAAGCAACTAAGTCCTTTGAATATCTTAAAGAGGAAATGTGCCAAGCTCTAGTTTTATCTAATCCAAACTTCACAAAAACCTTTATGGTGGAATGTGATGCCTCACGAAATGGAAGTGTTTTTGTTTTAATGCAAGAAGGAAGACCCATTTCTTTTGAAAATAATCGAGTCAAGGGAAAGTATTTACATAAGCCTATTGTGGAGAAGGAAATGTTGGAAATACTACATGCCTTGAAGCAATGACGCCCTTACCAAATGGGAATACACTTCAAGGTAAAAACAAATCATGATAGTCTTAAATAATTTTTAGAACAAATATTATCTTTAGAAGAGCAGCGAAAATGGGTCACTAAGATGCTAGGTTATGACATTGAAATCATATACAAAAAAAAGAATCAAAATGTTGTTTCAGATGCACTCTCAAGAAGGGATGAGGATGTGGAAGCATTTTTATATGCCATTTCTATTATCCAACATGACTGGATAATTGAAGCAAGGGAGGAATGGAAGAATGATGAAGATATGTGGACACTCATTCAAAAGTAGCAACAAGATCCTAGTACATCTGATACATTGATCTGGAAAAATGACTCATTATGGTACAAAGATCACTTATATCTATTTAATAATTCCCAACTCAAAAAAAAGATTCTTTTGGAATTGCACACATATCCTTTAGGAGGGCACTCAATATTTTTAAAAACATACCACCGAGTCAAGAATGATTTTTTTTGGGATGGCCTTAAATTTGATATTCATAAGTTTGTGGCAGAATGTTTGGTTTTCCAATAAAATAAAGTTAAGACAATTAATACCCCAGGTCTATTACAACCTTTAGTCCTTCCAAGTCAGTGTTGGGAGGAGGTCTCAATGGATTTTATCATAGGTTTACCCCAGTTTGAAGGAAAGAGTGTCATCATGGTGGTAGTTGATAGACTTAACAAGTATGCACACTTTTATGCACCATCTCATCTATTTAAAGCCAATATAGTTGCTACTGCATTTATGGAAACAATTCAAAAGCTACATGGAAACCAAAATATTATTGTAAGTTACAAAGATCTCATTTTCACTCGAAATTTTTGGACATAATTATTTTCTTGTCTTGGTATTCAATTAGCTCATAGTTCATTGTATCATCCTCAATTTGATGGGAAAAATGAGATAGTGAACAAATGTTTGGAAGGATATATTCATTGCTTTGTATTTGATAAAAAAACACAATGAGTCAAGTGGTTACGTATGGCTGAATGGTGGTATAACACTTCCTTCCATACTGCAGCAAAAATGGACCCATTTATGACACTTTATGGATATCATCCACTACACATCACATCATATTTAAGAGAAAATTATAAGGTTCATGTCCATGTGGATGCCTCTGGGATTTCCCTAGGTGTTGTCCTTATGCAGCCCGGGGAAGGGGACATTGACCACCTGGTTGTGTTTGCTAGTAGAAAACTTTCTAGTGCAAAACGTAATTACTCTACTATTGAACGCGATGGACTGGAAATGGTGTATGCCATGTGGAAATACCAACACTATCTACTGGGAGGGCACTTCAAGATGTTCACAGATCATTCAGCTTTGAAGTACCTAGTCAATAAACCTATGTTGGGGGGGAAGATTTGCCGATGTTTACTACTGTTTCAGGAGTATGATTTTTAGATAATTGTGAAGCTTGGGAGACTAAATGCTGGACCAAACCACTTTTTCCAAATTGAGAGTGGTGAAGAGACAACTAACTTAGAAGAATGCTTGCCCAATGCGCATCTATTTTCTATTAAGGTGTTTGACGAGAACTTTGCCGATATTATTCAATTCTTAACTACAGGGATGGCGCCAACAGACTACTCGGTACAACAGAAAAGAGAATTGGTCACTTGTGCCGCTGACTTTACCATCATTACGGGCCAATTGTACAAGCCGAGAGTTGATGAGGTGCTACGAAGGTACGTACTAGAGCATGAAAGGCAAGCCATTTTAGCAGAAGCCGACGGAGGAGTGGCGGGAGGTCACTATGCTAGAAAAGAAACTGCGGAGAAGGTGCTAAGAGTTGGGTTGTGGTGGCCCACACTACATAGTGACTCCCATGCATCTTGTAAAGCTTGTGATGCGTGCCAATGGACGAGAATGCTTTCTCGCCAGGACGAGATGCCCTTGCAACCACATACGACCCTGCAGGCGTTTGATAATTGGGCCATTGGCTTCGTAGGCCCCATTAACCCCCCCAGTAAGAAGACATGTGCTCGATATATCATTACGGCCACAGACTACATTACCAGGTGGGCCGAAGCTGTGGCTGTCAAGGACTGCACTGCGGATACTGGGACACACTTCATTTTTGAGAATATCGTAGCAAGGTTTGGGTGCCCCAGGGTCTTGATGAGTGACAGAGGGACACATTTCATTAACGAAACAATTAAGGCTTTGACTGAGGAATTCCAGATCCACCATGCCAAAATTACCCCATATCATTCGCAGGTGAATGGAATTGTAGAGGCATTCAACAAAATTTTGGAACAAGCGCTCACCAATGTCTGTAACGCAAAATGGAGTGATTGGGACGTGCACATCCCCTCTATCCTCTGGGCCTATAGAACCACCTGCAAGAAGCTCATGGGAAAATTACCCTTCCGCCTGGTCTACGTAAAGGAAGATGTTATGCCTATGGAATACATTTTTCCTAGCTTGTGCATCTCGACCTTCACAAATATGGCCGACCCCAACATTATGGAGGAGTGCTTGGAGTAGCTGGTAGCATTGGAAGAAGACCGGCTCATCACCCAATTTCACCAACAGGTTCAGAAGGCACGTGAAAAAGAGTGGCATGATCGCCATATTCAGCAAAAATACTTTTTAGAGGAAGCATTGGTCCTACTATATGATAGGCAGTTCAAAAAACACCCAGGGAAATTTCGACAGCACTGGTTAGGTCCGTATGTTGTCAAATAAATTACCAACGATGGAGCAGTCAGACTAGCCACACTACGCAGAGAGTCCCTACTAGTATATGTTAATGGACGTCAGCTAAAGCCCTACCGGGACTTTGCGGTGCCGATCAAATGACTATATTGCCAGAGTAGCTATACCATGAACATTGCACGCAGCGAGGATGCGCAGGGATGGTGCATAGGTATGGATGCACAGGGGTGATGCACAAGACTGGTAGCATAGGGGGATGCGTGATAGGCGTAGGTGCTGTGTGCAATGGACAAAACTAGCCGTTGGGATGGAGCAGGAGCATGGAAAACCACGCTCCTCGTTTAATGACATAGGTAATTGGCAATTAATAAGGTGATTTACGAGGAATTTTTACCATTTCCATAATGATGAAAGGAAATTAAGGCTCCAATAGCCATTTCTCTCTCGTGAACTCTATAAGGCCTGGACTATTTGTTCTACGGGATTCAACTGTTTCTCATGTTTTCCACACCTTGGTCTCTCTGGTATATACCATTGTTTCTGTCTATTTTCTGGCCGCATGACTGAGCAAGCTCTGCTGTTTGACTGTAGCCACGCTAAATTCATCTTTCAAGCAAGGATGACCACTATCGACCCAAATTCCCCTCCACCTGACACAACGTCTGAAGAAATAGGTTCTGATGAGGTCCGAGAAGTCACCCCTGCAACAGAATAAATTGGCTTGACTTCAGCACCCCAGAAGGGAAAGAGAAAGGCTAAACAAATGAAATGGGCTAGTGGGAAGCCTTGTAATTCCCCTCGAATTCGGCGTTCCCCTTGGAAGGTGCCTAAGAAGCGATCACCCACCGCATCCCCGAACCCGATGGCACTTGCAGCAGAAGGCCTGTAAGCAACTCCGCTGACCTATTTACCCCCTTATGTTCGTCCTCACAAAACATCATCCCATATGCCCAATGTAGATGTCATCCGTTCCTATCTGCAGATGCCTCTGGTCCTTGAAGAAGTGCCCCAGTAGAGAGATATGTTCGGACAACTTCCTGACATAAAGTTCGATGACCATGACGTAGGTAACTTGGACGCTTTTCCTTCATTAGATCCGCGATTGTACTTGGAATAGGTGATCGAAGATGGTGTGCCCAAAGTCAAGCCAATGCTTTGGGTCATAGGATTAGCCAGGGTAGGCATCTTGAACTTGCTGCGCCTTCCCCATTTGGATGCTACAATATAACCAATCTCATCGTTCATTAACTGCTGGCACTTGTCCATGATGGCTGCTTGTGGCTCCAAGGCTGCATACCGATCGATACTACCCTCATTCACCACATCACAGGCCTCCCTATGAATGAGCCTGACCCTAGGGATGGAACAGGCAAGAAATTTGAGTAGCTAGAAGTTGCGATGCCCACTCTAGTCCCAGCCCAGCACTTAGCCCATCTCAGGACCAGCCATGCACTTTGCACATAAATTATGGGGCTGCAGCACAAGAAACAGGTACTCAGTGACCATCTCACACCATGGTCAGATGATGCCCTCAAGCTATCCCAGGACTTAGACGGGGTGGTGAAACAATTGAACCACACTCTCGACAGTGTCATCGCTGCTACGGAAGGACAGACCTCGCAAAAACTGGTGGACATCGTGTAGACTGTTGCAGCGCAAAGCCTTTGCATTTTTCGTCCATTCACGACTGCACTAGACCAACTCAAGGAATGGATGAAGACCCCACCGGCGCTATGACTCGGGATGAGTCACAAGACTGTGTTGGGGGACTGTTGGAACAGGGTTTCCTAGCCACAATTTTCTCCAAGTTTTGTAATATTTCCATAATAATTGATCTAGCAAAGGGGGTTTGGGGTGGGTCAAAACCCCAATGAATTGTAATGGGTTAAAAGTGTAGACATAGGGTCCGCAAACCATGGTTTGCGGACCATAGGATAGCACAGGCTAAAGTGCTATAAGTAGATGGGTAGATCGAGTCTAGAGGTAGGCTAAGATTGATTGATTCTAATTGCGAACTGTTGAGATCTATTGGGTCGTATTTGGGTTAGGACTCCAGCTAACTATGTGTGCGGAGATCCTTAGTCCCGCTGTGTGTAGACCCCACTGGCTGTGTGCGTGGGTTGGGAATTGGGTCTGTGAGTGGATTTTGGAAGCTAATGAGTGATAAATCTATTTGATCGCATTTCTGTGTTATAGACTAGATATGTTCATGGTATTACAATGATTCAGTTTGTTGATTAATATTGATGTGCACTTCGATGCGAAGGTATTACTGAGATATGATTAGTACTAATTGCTTATTTATGCTATCTGTGGATTTATGAACCTCACATTCTGCACGTATACTGTTAAAGGGTCTGCGATAAGATTTCGTCTGCGCAAATATGATAGATCTTAATAAGGTCGCCTCTATTAACTCTCTTTCTATTAGGGTGCGGAAACCTGGTTCCAGCACCCTCCCATACTACTTCAGGTGAGACCTTGGTCTGCGCAAGCAGGTTATTTACAAAAAAGGCCAATAGTATAGGGGTTTGTTGGAAAACTTGGGTCAGGACCCCTCATGCCAACAAATAGGAAGGAAGAAGAGCATGGAGGTTAAAGTTCAAACAATTGTGGATCCAAGTAGGGGACAAGAACACAACTTTCTTTCATAATTCAACAAAGACTGTAATGATGAGAAACAACATTGAAAAAAGCATAGGAGAGGGAGGTGCTGAGATTAAAGGACATGAAGATATAAAGAAAGAGTTGTACAATCACTTCAAATCTATGCTAACAGCAGAAAATGGGCAAGTAGATGCGGAAGATTTATTAAATCACATCCCACATATAATAAATGAGGAAAATAATAATGATATAACCAAAGAGGTCACAGAAGCAGAGTTAATGTAATCCATTTGGAGTCTCCATCCATATAAATCTCCTGGACCGGATGGATTCTCCATCTCATTCTATCACTCCTATTGGAAATTGATAAAAAAGGATTTGATATAGATGATAAGATATGTTTTTAAAAAGAAGAATATGGGAGGATTCACAAACTCTACCTACCTAGCCCTTATTCCAAAAGATGCCCGCCCTTCCTCTCTAAGCAGATTTAAACTAATATCCCTTTGTAACGCCTCTTACAAAATAATATCAAAAATTCTAGCAAGTCGCATTAAGCCCCTACTCCACTCTCTAATCACTGAAAACCAAGGTGGATTTGTCCTTTGCAGAGAGATAGTAGACAACATAATTCTAGTACAAGAGGCTTTATATTCCAGCATTGCATGCAAAGAGCAGGGCTTCATTTTCAAATTGGACATGGAAAATGCTTTTGATAGAGTGAATCTCTCTTTCCTATCAGCAATTTTACAAAAAAAATTATTTTCAACTGAGTTCACTGACATCATAAAAGCACGCACTAATGGCCCTTGGATCGCTCCTCTAGCTAATGGAAGAGCATGTAATTTTTTCCAGAGTTCTCAGGGACTAAGGCAGGGTTGCCCCTTGTCCCCTTTTCTTTATATCTTGATGGTTGATTCTTTGAGTAGAAATCTGGAAGAAATAACACCTTGACTGGACTGTCAATAAGAAAAGGGGTTAAAATCACTCGCTATTTGCGGATAACACCCTTATCATGGGAGGAGCATCTTGTGTAGTTGCAAGAATATTCACAACATTCCTTGACAATTTTATGGAAGTCTCTGGAGGACTAGTGAACAATGACAAAAGTTGCATCTTTGGCTGGAACACACCTCATCAGACACTCCAAAAATGTCTCAAATCTTAGAAATTCCATTCCAAGCCAACTGGAACCATTTCAAATATCTTTGGTTTCCAATTACTAATAAAAATATGAAAACTGAGATTTGGAACAAATTATACACTAAAAAGATGAAAATGAAGATCCAATCTTGGGGAATGATTTGGTTAAATAAAGCAGGTAGAGTAATCCTTATAAATCCATTCTCTCTGGCCTTCCCCTCTATCAGTTTTTCATTATCTCTGCCCCTGCAAGTATACATAAGAAAATATAAATTATAATCAGAGGATTTCTATGGAAAGGAGGAAAAAAAGAAACCAATAAATTTAGTTTAATCAAATGCAGTCAAGTAATTGCGCAATATAAGAATGGTGGTCTCTTTTTCAGAATACCTGGATTGATGAATCTAGAACTTAGATCCAAGATTTCTTGGAGATTCATTACTGGGGAAAGAAGTTGGTGGAAGCATGCTTTAGATTCAAAATACTTAAGCACTCCAAGGATCTCCATATTAGACAAGAATGCACCTTTCAGACCTTGTACTCAAATCTAGAAGCTCATTATCAAGGTGCTTCCATTGATCAAAAATAATATCTCAAGAATTTTTGGCAATGGAAAAAGAATTAATTTGTGGACGAAAAACATAATGGGAAATGAGCCATTCTATAACAATCAAGAAATTCTAAGACTAAGGAATTGGATGACTTCAAATGGCCTCTTCAACTTGGGAAAAATAACATAGTGGGACACTAATGGAATCTAGAAACATTGGAAAGCTCCTAATCTACCACAAGATTTAAAAAATCAATGGGATGTTCTAACTTCCCTACTAAAACGCGCAACCCCATTGGAGCAAAGGAAACATGATGCGCACATATGGAATCCTACACGAGGGGAGTATACCATCAAATCGAGATATGATACACTTCAAGAACAACAAGGGTAGCAAGATTGGAACCTCTGGAAACTTGTGTGGAAATTTGAAAGATTACCTAAAATCAAAATATTCATATGGACACTTCTAAATAGCAAAAAACTTACTGCAGAGAACTTGAAAAAAAGAGGAATTTTTGGGTCTTCTTAGTGCCCATTGTGTCTACAGGAGGAGGAAAAAAATCAACACATGTTCATAGAATGTAAAGTCACCAAAGCATGTTGGAAGGGTGTGGCCTCTCCAATAGAATAAAATCTAAATTACACCATCCCACTCAATGATTTTCTATCTAACTGGAAAAATAATTACCCTTACACTCTCAAAAATAAAATCACTGTGAAAATATATTGGACAAAAATTCCCTCGTTTTTATGCTGGTAGATATGGTTAGCCAGAAATAGCAAGATCTTCAATAATATAAAGCCAAAAGTGGAAAGGGTAATATCCAAAACATGGGGGAAAGTCTCTGAATTCTATTCTGCTAAAGGGACAAAAGGAATTTACTGGGTGCAAATTCTAGCAGGAGAAAGAGAGTGGGAAAGGTTTGCAAGTGGCATGCCCGATTTCGCAACAATGTCTATGCCTAGAAAGGAAAAACCAAAATGGAAAATAAGGCTCTCAAAAGAAGAATTCCAGAATTGGATTAGCTTTCTCAACAAGCCCTGCCTCCTCTTCGATGGGGCTTCAAAAATGAATCCTGGAAAAGCAGGGGCCAGAGGAATTGTACTCACTAGTGATAAGATAAACACCATACTGTATGATTGGGGCTTAGGCACTATGTCTAAGAACAGAGTGGAAGCCTATGGGCTTCTCCTTGAGGTCAAAATATTAAAAGAAAGAAGTATAATGAATCCAATAATATTTGGATATTCATCGTTCATTATACAGGCAATGGTCAATGGTAATAGTTTAAAAAATGCAACCCTGCGCCATATACTTGAAAGGATAAATAAATATGCAAAGTAGATTGGGAAAATTACCTATTATTATATCTTAAGGGATAATAATAAAAGTGTAGACAGTTAGGAAAATAAGGCAGTTGATAGAACAATGGGATAGGCCTGCATTGACAGAGATCTTGTCAAAATACCAATCCCATGATTAAGAAAATCTACCAGAAATCAAGCAAGTAGGAAGGAATCTGTCTCAAAGTTAGCACTACCCTTGGCAAGACTGAAAATAGAATATATCCTTGTACCAATAAGATCAAAATCGATCAAATTCAGATCTTACTCACAAGTTTCATCTTTCCCATGACTCTCCAGTCAACGGGCTCCCTATCTTTATATATTAATCAATGCATTGTTCTCATCAATTCACCTAAAATCCCCGATTGCATTTGTGCTCAAAGACTTCTTAGCTTTGGCCTTCGTCTTTGTGTCCCTCGACCTTGTTTTCTTACAAAAAACAAGCATTGTGCTTCCTCCATTCCACTACACTGATCCTGCCCCTCAAATATCTCTTCCTCCTCATGCCTTGCTTCCTGGAAGCTCTCCTCCTCTCCAACCTCTTCCACCCTGCTCCTAATCATCCATCTCTCTTCTGCGCTATCTAATCGGGCCTGTGACGCTCTCTGTATTTCAATAGTTCCTCTCCAAATCTCAGATCAATCACTTTGTATCAATCCAAACACTTCTCATCAACACTTCACACTTCTGTGAAGTCAAAGAACTCCTGGAATTCAATAGAGCACAACGAAATTTAGAAACACTCCTTTAGCACCAGATCAGAGAAATAAGAACTATATCAGAAGCACTCCTTCAACAGAGAAAGAAATGGACTCCATAAAAGCAAATGCGCAGTCGTGTGTGTACTGCCAAGCACATTGGATATTAATCGATCAAATAAAGGAGCAGATGAATCAGAACAAAAGCCACACAAGATCGAAGATAGTAGTCCTCCAGAAAAAATGGGCATCAACCACAAAGGAATTTCTGGAAGTTAAGAATAGATGTAACCATTTGGAAAGTACAATCAACTTCCTCAAATAAATTACAACGAAAAAAACTGAGCATGGATCAAACTCTCTTGAACAGGGAAGTGGTCATAGAGACAATGAGAACACTGTGAAAAAATAGATGAAATCTCAGCACTTTGATCTCCAGTGTCAGAAAACAGTGTAAGCCAGTTCTTAGTAGTTAGGACCTAGTACATTATCAGAATGAAAGCGAAATGTATTTTTTTACTCCAACAGTTTGTTAGAGTTTATTGTTTGAATGCAGTAGACAATATAATCAATAGGAATACTAGAATAAGTAGTGCTTGTCATGTAACATGAATGCTACATGCCTTGCAGATAACTTTGTTTTGTCGTATTATTAGGGGTGAATCTGTAACGAGGAATTAATATTCCTCCTTTTCTGATATATAATATCATAACTGAACTTGTTAAAAAAATATAGAGAATGCATTCAAGGTGGGAGACAAAATATGGTTATAGTTGAACAAGGAGAGGCTACAAGGTCTCCATAAGAAAACTAAGGCTCTATGATATGGTTCATTTGAGATATTGGAAATTGTTGGATAGAATTCCTATAGACTCAGTCTACCCCCATATATAAGAAGTTACTTAGTGGTGAACATAGATAATATGAAACTCTATGAACCTTCCATGTTGAATCAGGAAGAGGAACAAGTCCTCTTTTATGTAGAGGATTTGATAGTAGATGCTCAGGAAGAGTTGATAGAGAATACAATTTTGTAAAAGAGGTATAAAGAAACAAGAAAGGGGAAACATGAAATTTTGGCAGATTATGTAGAAATGATATATTTCAAGCAAGGCTAAATGGTCACGGAAGATAAGGTGAAGAAAAAATTTCCTAGCCTCATTTAGTCGAACCTTTTGTTAGACTATGAGTTCCTAAACAATCACAAAGTTTGGGACTACATAGATATGAGTTGTAAAAATTATTGTTGATGAGATATTATCATGATCCATTGATGAGTTGTTAGTGAGATCTAGATCTAGAATTATCATTGTTGTACTATAAATTCATGTCCTCATATTAATACAATGTGTATTAAAATGGCTTAAGGCACTTTTTGTCACTTTGTTTGTCTTGATGCAGGCCTAGTTATTAGGGGAATTTTGAGGTCTAAAATGGGCCTCGTAAGGAAATTGTACAATCAAACTTCACTTTATGAGAACCAATCACATTTTAGGGGATGACATCATCTCCAATGGTTGAGGTGACATTACTTGAGTTAAAGGTACTTGTTACATTCTCAATGGTGGATAAAAACTTATGGTTAACCATGATAGTGCTCTAAGTACTTTTGAAGTCATAAAGTAAAATACTAATAATAAATGTCATTTCACATTTTTTGAATAAAATATTATTGTTGTCATTTCATATTTTTTGAAAGAAACAATGCATATATTTACATAATTTTCATGTCTTTACACATTTTTCAATAAATATTATATTTGTATATTTTCATTTATTTATTTTTAAATTATATATTTATCTCATTTTATTTAATATTATAATTTCAAATTAATTATAAGTTAATATCTATACATATATATTACACATATGAAATTAAAATAAATAAAAATGCAACCTTGTAATGTTATGATAAATCAAATCTATGAATACTATTATCATAATATTAATAACAATACAAACATATTAAAATTAATAAAAAAATGTATATTAGTTTTGTATGATGAAAAACTATGTATTAGTTTTGTATCTTAAAAAAATGTATATTCGATTCAACATAATTTGGGGCAAAAAAAGTCTAAAATTTCAATGTATATAAATCTTATATTATACTTATAAATATAAATTAAATCTATTTCAATACTTTTTTTTTTCTTTAATTTTAAATACAGCTAAATTAATTTCATTATAATTACATTAATATTATATATTATTATACATAATATTATGAAAAATAATCTATTATAGAATAAATATTATATTCTTTTTTATATTATATATTCATTTTATTATATTATAAATCAAATCAATTCAATATGTAATATATAAAAAATACATAAAATAATATATTACATTTATTATACTATTTTATTTTATTTTTATATAATATATTAATTACATGTTATTATATAATTTAAATAATATAAATTTTAATTGATAATATATTATACAATTAAGAATTTATGAATTTATATTTAAAAATTATTTTAAGTTATTTAAGTACAAAAGACAAATGCATTAGTTGTTTAATGATAATGACATTTTATTGAAAAACTCTTTATTATTTATATTCATATGAATACTATTTTTTTATTAATTTTATTTTGGTACACATTTTAAATTGAATTTAACCATGGTTACATGGAATGTGGTGCAAAAAGTAAAATGCAAATTCATAAATATTATTTTATTGGTTTAGCTATTATTCTATTATTTCCTTAGGAGGCTCATTTTAGACCTCAAAATTCCCCTAGTAAGTTTAGACAAAAATTAGACATAGTGGAGATAAAAATTTGACCTAGTGAATATTGAAGTGAAGCCTAATTGCATGTAATAGGATAGATGAATTATAGACTAAAATGAGGCCAAGTTGCAAGCCTAAAATCCAATATGAAGAGACATTTGAGAAGGCTAAGTTGAGAAGGATATTTGAATATATTCCCTTGATTGTATAAACTTTAGATATATGCATTCACTGACAAAGTATATATAATTGTTTTAATGAATTTAGAGTGTTGTGCATAAATGAATGAGATTGCACTTTTGGCGAGACATGATTCCGTGGAGTAGCAAGATATAACTGATGATAACCTTGTTGCGTGAAATATGAAATATGGAAGAGGGTGGAAAGTCAAAGACCAACGTAGTGGAATATCAACATGTGACCAACATAGTGGAAAAATACTGTTATGAATAATTTATGGAGAAGCGTGGAGCATTTTGTTGTGCATGTTGATCATGGTAGGCCATTGAACAAAGGAAAACAAGAATTGTTGTTGACCGGTCCAAGGAACAAATTGAAAAAGTAGGTTGGTGCCTACTAATTTGTTATGTTGGTGTTTAGCTAGGGGTTTGGAGTCTCCTATAGGTTGGTGCCTACAAATTTGTTGAGTTGGTTCTTAGCTATGGGATTGAAATATCATGTAGGTTAATGCCTACAAAAGTTGCAAGTTGGTGCTTACTTTGTACAAGGACCTTTACAAAATATTTACAAAGAAAAAATGTATGTGTTTCTTAGATAAATATATGTGTTTCATGATTTATGTGCATAAAATGATTTTAAAAGCTAAAAATTGTTAATAATAATGAAATATCGATTCACCGCCAATCTTAGTATTTCCAACAATAGTAACATCTATCAAATAAAGAGACCACATCACAAGATGTTTTGGAAACACTCGAGTTGAATGATTTCTTAAAACATGTATGACTACACAAGGTGTTTCAAGTCTCAATCCATCTAGTGCTTACCATTACCCCACTTGAAAAATACCTAATGCAACCTTTCCATTGGTTGAACTTAAAAGTTATGTGAATCTAATATCCATCCAAATTTTTGGGTTCCATGTATGACTACTCAAGGTGTTCCAAGATTTAATGCATTGGGTGGTTACAATTGCCCCACTTGAACAATGCATAAGGAAATATTACCATTTCTTGCACTTCAAAATTTTGTGAATATAATTTCCTTCGAACTTTATGGGACATGCCTAAGAATACCAGGCATTTCTTCCCTCAAATTAAGGCACTTCCACTCATAAATCAAAGAAAAATTTCCTAACATTTTTTTAAATTCTAAAGATGTTCTATGCTTAGAAGCATATACACTTTCAACTTCTAGGGCTCAATAAAAGTAAGATGTAGATAGAACATACCGATAAATCGATGGAAGACAAGCCAATAAAAAGCAGAGATAAAGAATGGTGGCATTACGATGATCAACAAGATGCTTCAACCAACAAAGACTTCATAAGGTCAGCCACCCACATATGTCACACAACCCCAAGACAACCCAGACAAGAGTACTCCACAAAGACGTAGCACCAAGAACGTAACTCCATCACCTTCGAGAGAGAAGAAAATTCCTTCACACATTGTGTGTATAATGAAGTCCAAGTCTCTCCAATATATAAGCACCTTTGGGGGTGTGTGACACATCTCTTATGCATGTGGGATAAAACAGGCCGACCTTACACATGTGGTATAAATTCGAAATACATGTTCTGCTCATCCGATCAAGATGATCTTTAGATCGATCTTGCACCTCTCCAAAAGAAGAACCTAATGAAAATATTGGCATCGTTATCTGAGCATCACATCATGGAGTTTGGACCTAGTTGTCCAAAATTAACACTCCCTCTCAACTAGGGAGAACTCCATCCACGAGTGCCATCCAAACATCGTGCGTCTTCCCGCTGTAACTTGCTTCGCTGGCTTCTTTATTTTAAAACAAAAGGTGAGTCACAGAGACATCACTCACGGCTAACTCAAAGTTAGTTCAGAAGTCCGAAACCTCTATAGGACTCAAAGGAGTCACACACTAACCCAAATTTGGTTCACTGACCTGAAGTCAGTTGGAGGTCCGAAACCTCACTTGGACTCGAGAGAGTCATATACTAACCCGAAGTTAGTTCCACTGACTCGAAGTCAGTTGCAGGTCTAAAACCTCATTTTGACTCAAGAGAGTCATATACTAACCCAAAGTTAGTTTCACTGACCCGAAGTCAATTGGAGGTCTGAAACCTCGCTAAACTTGATCCTAGATCAAGTGGTTGGACACGTGCCATCCTAGACATAGAGAGTACGACAATCTCCGATGTGTCTAATTGTCTTGCTATGGTCTCTATTCAAATTTCCCACCACATTGGCCAAATGAGAGGTACTTCCCATGAGTCCGAAACTCCATGGGTAGGATGCATACGGGGCATAGATTGAAGAGAGGTAAACCAACTCAATATCATCATGGTAGGGTAGAAGCACACGAACTAGGTTTGGAAAGACTAGCCCAGTGGTTGCTTATATCACCAAGAAGCTATCCCCAAAAACCCCCCTGGAGCTCCCGGAGCTCATCGTCCAACAAGACCCTCCAAATAGGGTCGTTCCACATTCCAAGATTCCCATAGAAGGTTAGGAAAATGACCTTCCCCAAGGGCATTGTGAGAATATCTACGACCTGCTCATCAGTTCCTATATTATTGATCCTTAAAATGCCTCACTATACCATTTCCCAGATAAAGTGGTACCAGCCATCGACATGCTTGGTTCAATCGTGGAACCTGAGATTCTATGACAAACGAATCCCCCTCTAGTTATCACAAAGTATAATGATGGCATCTAGCACATGCTCGAACAACTCACTGAAGAGCTTTCGCACCCAGGTGGCTTCACAACAGGCCATACATGTTGCAAAGTATTCGGCCTTAGCGGTGCTCAAAGCTACCGACTTCTACTTCCTGCATGAAGCAGACCCAAGTGTGAAGTAGCATCTAGATGTGCTCTTGCGATCCACCACACTGCCAACCCAATCGACATTGGTATATCCATGGAGTTTCATAATCCTGACAGTGTATCTTAGCCCATGGTCTATCATGCCTCAGAGATATCTCAAGAATTTCATGGCACCAACCTAGTGAATGTTATGAGGATCAACCATGTGTTGACTCAAGGTGTTCACTGCACAACATACGTCTAGAAGGATGTTACCTAAGAACATCAGGGCCCCTATGAGTTAACAATACTCAGTAGGATTTTCTAGCATAGGCCCAACAACGCTACCACTCAACTTCTTAAAATTGAGCTTCATCAGTGTCAACACAGACTTACAGTCCACCATATCAAATATTTCCAATAGCTTCACAATGTATTTTCCTTGAGAAAGGAAAAATCTGGCTAGGTCTCTGCCAGATCTCCAGGCCAAGGAAGTAGTGTATCAGTCCTAGGTCCTTCATTTAGAATTCAACAGCGAGCTCCCTCTTGCACTGATGAATGAGAGGGGAAACAACTGTCAGGAAGAGGTCGTCCACATACAACACCAGAATGAGAGTCTTCTCTCTATCAACCTTGAAGTAAGGGTTTGGATCAGCATTACTATGAGTGAAGCCCAACTTCATCAGGTAGCTATCTATCCTCTCGTATCAAGCCCTGGGGGCTAGCCAACCTACAAACATGGGTGTCTCAATCCTGGACTTCGAATCCTAGAGGTTTCTCTTCCTACACCTCTTCCTTTATCGCACCATGCCAAAAGGCGGTCTTCACATCCATCTGACAAAGATTTTGTCCTTGCATAGCAGCAAGGGTAATAATAGATTATAGGTGCAATAATAATCAATGCCTTCCTAGAGAAGTCTCAGGCAACACATTTTCTGATCAGATCCATGCTTGATCTTATATCGAGGTGACAACAGCTTTGTCCTGTGGTCCATATCCCAGACATCACCCTCGCATCCTTCCAGACTTGATGCTTTACAAATTCTTCAAATGATCCAGGCTCATATTGTACTCATGGCAGCTATATACCTCTGGTATTTATATGGCTTCTTGTTTTTCTTCTGGAATTTCCCCCTTAAAGACATATGTCTTAGAGCCATGAGGTTCTTCTTTCTTTCAGCAATGATATTAGCCTAGGAGCATATACGGTTGTAGTCTCCCTCTTAATGCAAACTTCTCTTGTGAAAGAAGACATCTATTTTAAATGAGGGCATCCCATACACCAACTCGAAAAGGAGTTTTGTACTCAGGGGCCTGAATCTTATTCTCCCACAGTCAAAGCCATCCAAGAATCATATCCATATACTGTCATATAGCTATCATGCATCTTGGCACGTATCATATACAATATTTGTTCAAAACTTCACAGGTTTTGTTGACCACGGTTCAAGACTCCAACAACGTGACTGAAGGCTGCAAAAACTTCACAGTTCACACTTTCAAGTTTGTCATTACCCTCCAATGTGAGACTGATACTGTCACAAGCTTACTGCTACAATGAATTTTGTAAACATAGATGTCTGTCTATGTCACTGTCATAATGACAGTGACATAGAATCACATATTACTTTCTTAGCTCCTCAAATCTACGACTATGAACTGTCATCACTGTCATATATTTGATTATGATGTTGCCATAATTTTATCATACCCATCGCTATATTCTTCATCATTGTCATACTGCCATACATTATTGAAGATTTCAAAATTCATGGTCATACATATTCTACCATATGTCACTTTTCAGGTTAGGGCACCCACAGGTTTTGTTACAAACCTAAACACTCCAACAGCTAGAAGACTGTGGCTTCTCTTCCACAAGATGGCACTCGATTTCTACTTTGAAAAGTACAAGGTCGTGGCCAAGACTTCATTTAGAGATTAATTTTGCTGCACACCCAGTTGCTCACAAAAAACCTTCATACTTTTACTTCAATACATTTGTCTTCTTACAGTTGATTTCCAATACTTAAGGCTCAAATATCAACCCAACAAGTCAGCCTTCACATAATGATTATGCTACTCCAATGTCACTGATCATAGGTTTTGAATTCACCCTTTTATCCACGCATTTAAAACCAGCTCTATCCACAGAGCTTCTTCAACAAATAATTGTTTATACGATGTGTTCCAAGCTATTATTCACTAAAAAATGATGTCATTATTGATCCTTAAATCTTTATATTATTCTCTTTTGGAATCTGAAATTATACTCAGAATAAAATTCACATCTTATTCACTTGCAACTATACTCAGAATATCCGCATTGTCCGCAGTCTGTACTTATTGTAATCTGCATTTGACCATACTTTATCATACCTTTCTTTACCTAAGATGTATCTGGGTTATATGTGACCCACATTTATATCCCAGAATAGTCCGCACTTTTTGTTATGTATATTCCGCACTGTATGTTATGTATTGTCCGCATTCTACTTCAGGAGACGACACTATATTTTTCCGTGTTACCACACTTCCTTGCAGAGATTGCAGATTAGTTTACAATCTATACCAAACATAGAACATAAGTGGCTGAAGTAGCCTTCCAAGTGCAGCAGCCCACCAACAGCAGCATACGCTACCATTCCTTGCATCCATGACACTTTTACGCAGGCTAAAGTAGCCTTTAATTGACTCAGCCCTCTAGGGAGCTGCCTCGGCCTCCCTTCACGTTAATTCAGTCCTCAAAAATATGCCTTTCAGACAAGGGATCTTCAAAAACTCTCAAAATTGTACATAAGCTTCCATACTAGACTGTTCAACTTAGCCTTTCTATACTCAGAATTAATCGAAACCAAAAGACAAATGCATACCTTTGAGGGACTACATATTTCAGCCCTTGATTACACCTCAACTTGTGCACTTATTTTTGAAGAGTCTTGGCCTTGGTTAGGGCTTTCTGTTAGATCATGACAACCCTGAATTCTAGTCACTAATATACCTCAAAACCTATGCATAATATTTATTCCAGGTCCTTCATTCCTTCATTCTAGCTTTAATCAATTGTGGCCTAACTTGAACGTCTTTTTAGGATTTACAACTTACCCAAAACAAATACTCGGCCTAGAGAGAATGGCTTCTCCAAGTCCTCATGTCTTCCAAATTGGCATCCTATACTGCTGCTATAGCAACCTCATTTCTGCAACCCGTTACAGAGATTCCTCACACATAAATAGCACATAAACCTTATTCAAACATACCTTATTTGCTCGTTGTTTGGTCTGCTCCTATGTTGTTGATTTCGACCTGGTTAGGGCTAGTTACCATTCCATTCTAGCCTTAAACTCTTGCTTAGAAATCCTTCTAATATCTGTGGGTTTCATCACTTGTAGGGCTACTCATATACGCTGAATATTTGGGCCATTTCTAGCCCTCTTTTCTGCCTAACAGACCTCAATTAGGGCTGTGAATCTCCTTTAGAAATCTATATAGAATGCAACCCTCCTACGTAGAATTACCCACACACAAAAGTATGACAAAACATACCAGATATCCTTTACACAACTTGGCCCTCCTGCATGGTTGTCTAGCCCTCAAAACATGGATTGTCCTTCCTGTTATGACATCAGCTCCCTTTCAGCCCTTCAATTAGTCCGTGGTAGCCTATTTTGAGGGCTGCCTCATCTAAAACGAGCCTTCAAACAGACCCCACCTCCTGTGGGCCTTAGAAAGGTACTGCGGCTGTCCTTTAGCAATCCGGTGCTCCTGAATTGACATAAAAAAAAACCCTCTCACCCACGCTGGTTCAGACTTCCTTGCTGCAGCCTAGAATAGAAAATGCCTCTCTCCATCGAGCTCTTGTGAGGCAAGTGTTGCACACAATGGATCTTTCCCAATAGATTGGTGATTGCTTTTGGGATTTGTCTTCACCTTAGCTCTAATAAAATGTTAAATTCTAAAGATTTTATATGCTTAGATGCAAATACACTTTCAACTTCTAGGGCTCAATAAAAGTAAGATGTAGATAGAACATATTGATAAATTGATGGAATACAAGCCAATAAAAAACATAGATAAAGAATGGTGGCGTTACGGTGATCAGCAGGATGCTTGAACCAGCAAAGACTTCATAAGGTCAACCACCCACATATGTCACACAACCACAAGACAACCCAGAAAAGAGTACTCCACAAACACACAACACTAAGAATGAAACTCCATCACCTTCAAGAGAGAAGAAAATGCCTTCAAACATTGTGTGTATAATGGACTCCAAGTCTCTCCAATATATAAGCATCTTTGGGGGTGTGTGACACATCTCTTATGCATGTGGGATCAAACAAGCCGACCTTGCACATGTGGTATAAATTTTAAATACATGAACTGCTCATCCGATCAAGATGATATTTCGATCGATCTTGCACCTCTCCGAAAGAGGAACCCAATAAAAATATTGGCATCGTAATCTGAGCATCACATCATGAATTTTGGACCTATTTGTCCAAAATTAACACATTTTCATGCATAATGGATAATCCACTTATAATATCCAAGTTCTAGTGAAACCTTTTTTAAGTGGTCGCTTCATAGAAACACTTTTATTATTTCCATACTTTCCAAATTACTCATGCAAAACTTCTTTGAAAGTTAGTGACATGTAGAAGGAAATGGAGTCCAATCCTTTTAGATGAGAAGCAACATCATCACTCAACTCCACAATTAAAGTCATCTCTTTCTCATGAATCATACTAAAGAGTTTATTTTCATAAATCATATATAGAAATGCCTCATTATCCACATACCATCCAATACCTCATGCAATGTTAGAAGATAAAAACGAGACCATGGTGAAGTTTGTCTGAAGATGAGATGCTAACTCATCTAGTGTAGCTATAGTTACTGCAATATCCACATTGCACATTTTTTTCTCAACCTTCCCCTTCTTCTCCAAACATTGGTTGGCATAATGCACCATCTGATAACACCTAAAACATTTGACCTTAGGTATTTATTTCTTATACCTTCCTTATTACCCTTTTTGCTTTCCTTCTTTGTCTTCCAATGAAGGCTACTTCTATTGTTCCATTATGTCACATTGAACGTGCCTTCAACCTAATTTATTTCTACATAAGGTTATCCCAAAGCTTCAAATTTTTTTTCAAGATATCACAAAGCACAAACACTGGGACAAAATGCATCCAAAAGGGAATAAGTTGATTCAAAGAAATGGATACCAACTCTCAATCCTCCACGTTTGTCCCTATGGAAATTAATTGATCCATCAACTCAATGACCTTGGTGAGGTAACTAACCACTTTATTTGTCTTACTCATGAGGACCATAGAAATATTATTCTTCAAGTATTTATTGAAAACAAAAGTATTTTGAATTAACCCAACCAAAGTGTCAAACATATTTATCATCTTCTTTTCAATGTGAAGCATGAAGTGATCATTCATTGAATAAAAAATTATTCACTTTTACTTTCTCTCCTTCTCATGAGCGACCAACAATTTTGGATCGATATGGATAACACTGAAATTTCTCAACATGCTCCCAAATCTCAGTTTCCTCATTAAGCATATGTAGCCTTGTCTCCCAAGGCATGGAAGTGGAAGCACCACCCACCCTAACACACTCTCTAAGACCAAGAGAAGTCATTGTGTAAATCCAAAGCACACTTAATAACAAAATCAACAATAAATGAGTATGGACAACCCTTAAAGGGTTCAATTTCTTATCTCAATTGATTGGGGATATTATGCTCAACACCATGTAAATAGGTTAAATACATGTCTTAGTTAAAAAACAACTAAAACATTGACACCCTCTTCACCAAAAAAGTGATTTTAGCAAGATAGCTTTGACACCGTGTAGGAATTTATGTGTTTCTTTCACATTTAATGCAAAATAGAAATTTCACCTCACAAGGTGGCTTCTCATGTCTAGTCTTTGTTAAGTTCAATGTTAGGGTTTATCTTAAACATTAATTTACAACAACATTGTTTCATCTTACTTCAACCCAACACATCAAGCATACCAAAACAAGATATATCAAACATATGCCAACAAGTTTTAGCACTATGGCACCCTTTTCCAAGCATGAATCATATCTAAAAGTCACTTTATCATAATATTTTTACAATAATAAATATATTCTATTAGCTTCTAATTCTATGTTAAATCCATCAACGATTTTGACATGTAAATGTGTCAATCAATATGAATAATAATTGTCATATGATATTGATGAAGGAGACAAAAATCACTAAAATTTATACTTAGACAAGTATGATATATATATATATATATATATATGAAATGAATGTACATACCACAACTTTATGAAAAAACTAGTGCAATATTTCAAGCTTTCCAAAACCTTAGCTAGGAAAAACCAAGAAAGCCATGGCCACCATTAAATAACTCCAAAAAGCAAACATAAACATAAGAAAATACTATTTGAGTTCAATGGTTCTCTCCCACAAGTGCAAGGAAACTTCTCCTCTCATCCTCAACATTTGTTTCTTCTACCCTAGGGTTTTTACCTAACCTAGAATTTTTCTAAAGACTACAAGAACCTTAATGATCAAGAAAAATAGAGAGACTAAAATAGAGTACAAGAGAGAGAGGGGCATGCTCCACTCATCACACCTCTAACACAAAACGATAAATGAATGAATGACAAAAGGATTGTTTCCTTCCTTCAATTATATGAGAGGTAATAGAGACAAACAATATAAAGTGGGTCTAACCCTTACAAACAACCTTTCTCTAACAAGTAGTTCCACACATGTAAAATAATCCTTTACAAATGACACATGTCAAGAAACAAGGTATGAGTTCTCTTCACACAAATTCTAGCACTACTCCTCCAGGGTCCTATTGCTCCTCCAAAGCTATGTTCTCCTCTAAGTCCACCATACCTACATCATCTACTCAAACCAAGCTAGCACAAGACAAGTACAAGCCTCGATGCAAGCAATCCAACTATGCCAATGACATCTAAGGATCAACACCCTCCTCCAAAATGCTAAGCACTCCTCTTCCAAAACATAGATGAATGGACTTGTTATCACAAAATATATTATCTTAGTTCCAAGCCCTAACAAAGGGCTAATACTCATAAATGTTGCTAATATCACCCAACAAATTCATATGTTCTAGTGAAGACAATTCCAACACAAGGGAGGCTTCCTTGGTAGGACTTAGTGTTCTGAAGGCAAGACACAATCAAGTCTAAAGTTCTCCTAAGTAGCTACCCAAATCACCACCAATGGAATGTATCAAATGTGTTAAAGATTAGGTGGTCAATCAATATGATCTACATATTTGGTTTAAAGGTTTCTAGGGCTAATCTAAGAGGTTGATCAAGTAACAATCTTGTTGCGCCAAGCGGCACTCTACAATATAGTATGGGGGAGATGTAGAGATTGTAAAAAGAAGTGTCAGATCAAATAATAATAATAATAAAACATAATGTTGACTCAATTAAAATAATAATAAAAGGTAAAAATAATAATTCAATTCAATTCAATTTGTTATATTATAATTTTGTTTTTATTAATAAAATTACAAACTATTTTTGGAGCAAAAAAATTTAATATGCATATCACATTAAAATAAATTAAAATAATATTTAAATTTAATTAGTAAGCTTATAAAATCTTAAAATTTACAATAATTTTTTTTCCAAACTATATATATGCATATCACATTAAAAAATTAAATTATAAAAATTATAAAGCATGTCAAAGAAAAATGTCAAGCTCATATATTTATAACTATAGATATTATCAAAGTTTTAATAAAATTAAAAATAAGAATATTTTTATATGTAGAGATGTGAAATTTATATAAATATAAATAATATTATTAAGAAACCCCATAAATTTATCTTAACTCAGGATCCCTCAGGTGCCCTGATGAATAAAATATTCCAAGTTGCAAACATGTCCTCAGATTTTGCACTCAAAAATAGGTTTGCATCTTGAGAGATTTGATCCCTCTCAGTGCTTGGTAGGTCTAGAGTTAAGATGGACCTATGTTGGTGTAAAACAATACCCAAACCACTCAAATCGAAAAATTATTGATAATTGTTATGAAACTTACATATAAAATAGGAAATTACAATAACAAACAAGTTACAAAAAAATACAATTTAGCCCTCAAAATTAGTTATAAACCAATATAAAATAGGGCTAAAATACAAATAAAACATGTCTAGTCCTAATTAGCATGGAAAATTTCACGCAATAAAGTGATTTTAGGTCAAACATGCAAGAAAATATTAAAAATTTAGGTTAAGAATATGTAAGAAAACCCTAGAAATTTAGGTAAAAAATATGCATGAAAACCCTAAATATCTCGGGTTTTCTATGGCTAAAAATTAAATGTAAGGTAAATAAAATCCTGAACTTACTCTAAAAACAAAAATTGAATTTATAAACTATTGATTGACTAGGTTGGGAGAAGATTAGTGTCTAATATTTTTTGGGCATATAGGTTCAACTAAAGTCTCCCTTGAGAGTATATACATAAATCTAGGTTGATATAGAGGGTCCTCCACTACAAATGATACAATATACACCTTTTACCTAGAAACTTCAATACAATTCAAGGGGAGATACTCCACTAGCAATCTTCCAAGGGTTTAAAAAAAATGAATTTTCCAAAAAAAATATGAAAAAAGTGCACCATCACCACTAGAAAATTACATTTACAATTATAATCATCGACAAACAAAATCCAACAAAATTAAGACCACTTACTCAAGCAAACATTTTCATCCGTAAATCATTCTCATGAGCATTCATATGGTAAAACCATCCACAAAACATCTCCTCAAGAAGTCACTCTAGGAAATTAAATGTAGATAAGTGGTTGTTCTCCACAAGTTATAGTAATGAGTTACAAATGAGAAGTGATTCTCTTATATATGAGAGATATAGCACCCTTCTAATTCAAATGAATTTTTTTTTGTAGTAAAGGGCATGGGAAATTTAAAAAAAATATGTCTTTGTCTATTTTCAATCTTTAGATATCGGGACACGATACATAAATATCCTTGGTATAAGAGTGGGTATACCTAAGTACCCCCAATGATGCTTTCAAAATGAAGTAACTTTTCTCATAAAATAATATATCGTCCATAAATGCATTCTCCAAGTCACACTTGTGGCACGTGTGCTCCCCTGAAGTGGACGACTCACTCAAAAAATGTGGGGGGACTCCAAAAGTGAAGCATTCCCTCTAGAGGGTTCACCGTTTCATCCTCCAAGTGGCATATCATCTCCAAAAAATGCAACATCATATTAAGAAGGTAACACGTCTCCTTTACAAAGTTTCCATGTCATCAAGAATCCCAACATCCTCTCCAACATGTGGAACAACCTCTGAAAATGAGTGGGATGACCTCATCCAAGCGTGCAAGTAACTCGTCAAAATCGTCCAAATTACCCAATCATTTTATGCAAAGTATGTCATCCAAGAGGGAGTAAAACATTCCAATGCAGTGATCATTTTGTAGGAATCTACACAAGCCCAATGAAACCAAAAAATCAATATGCATTCTATTTAAACATAATAACAATTCATAGAATTCATATTATTTGCCAAGCTTAGGTATATGAGAATCATTAGTAACCCCTTTTACATGTGTTAGTGCCCAATTATAGAAGTATTTCCCTAAAAACCCATCTAAGGAGTATGTGTGATGACATATGGTATATTTTTAGCTTACTTCATGGTGGTGTCATAGTCATGCAAGGTTATATAAGATATTCATCCACATGAGTGCCTTTGTATTGGAGAGCACTTAGGCAATGAGATGCTCTTTTCTCGATATCATGTCTTTTCAAATCCCCTTTTAAATTTTTATTTATTAATTTAACCTTGTTGGATTTTGAATTTTGTTTTACTTCATTTAGTTCTTTTTATGTATGCATTCATTGCATAGGACTTGGGGGGACGACCTTCTAGTGAAGGGGAATTGCTCATGCCTTATATTTCTTGGTTCTTGAATTTTCCTTCTTTACTATGCTTGCATTTTAAATTTTCATTTTGCTCTTTCCTTTCCTTTTCTTTTTTGAATTCATAAAGTTGCATCTGAATTCGATTATTCAAGCTCCTTCTCATGGGATTATGAAGCATGAATCTTTTTATGTGATAAATAACAACCATCCATGAGTGAGACCATGTAAATTAGGGAATATAGAATATTTTAAGTATGGATTGGGATATGGGTATGTCATACCATTCAAAGCCCCCAATAGTACAACTCAACCAAAGAGTGACAACGCTCATCTAGAAGATGATGATGACCACCAAAGTGAAACAAGGAAAAAGACATAAATTTGGAGCACCATAAATAATTATTTGATTTAACCAAACAATCATTATTTTTATCTCAAATAAATATTCCATTAAAACTTAATATGAAGCAATTGATATATGACCCTTAGATTTGGGGTATAAATTTGGCTTTATAATCAAAATATATATTAATGAGTTGGAAACTCAAAAGCCAATATAATTTCAAGACATTTGATCAGCGATTATCTTTGAATTGGATATATAATACTCAAATATGATTCTGTGTCATGTTTTTTATTTGTGAGTAATTAAATGCATATAGACCTCACTCTGATTAAAATTTAAGGTGATCCTACGATATAATCAACATTATTAAATACTAATTATGGATTATTTTTTATTATAACTACTTATAATTCATCTTATAAAATCACATTAATTAAAATTATAATGGAGTCACCCTAAAATATGATAAACATTTTAAATCATTAACTATTTTTATTAATTTTTAAGTGTTGTAGCAGTCACTAGTTATTATTCTCCTATATATTTAGATTATTTGTCTTTTGAAAAATACTTGCAGAAAATATTGAATAATACACTACTGCAACTTCATAGAAAATTAATTAACCACAAGATTTGATAAAATTATACACACACACAAACAAATAATGTACACCAATATTTTTGGACAAATGTCCCTGGAAAACCCTCAAAGGGAAAACCAATTTTGTAGATGAGGGTTTTATTATTATTATTCAACAAATTAAAGAGTACATCAATTGCTTGCCTAACATATGAAAAGCTCCAGTGATTTTCTTCACTTTTGAATAAATCGATTTGGGAAATTTCCCTATCTCCCTTTGCAAATCAACTTAACCCTTTCTTGCAATCACCCTTTCCTGCAAACACATTTTCCAGTAACTGTGAATTCTTGCAACTACGAATTCCCATAACTATGAATTCATGTGACTGCGAATTCCTGTGACTACAGTAACTACAAATTCTCGTGATTGTGAATTCTTGTTACTGCGAATTTGTGACAACTAAAAATTCTTATAGTTGTGAATTCCTATGACTGGGATTGCGAATTATTGTAGCTATGAATTCTCCTAACTACGAATTCCTGCAACTATGAATTCCTATAAATAATTTCGTTTGACAAATTGCTTCTCAATTTATCATGTTGAAATCCTTTTGTTGGTGTCCCTGCGTTGTCTTTGCGCCTTGCTTTCACTACAAACTTGTGTCTTGGTATGTTGTGTGTTCTTAAAATTACCCTTTGATCTCTTCTTATAATCTGTCTTTGAGAAACCAATGGCCATAATATTATCTCAATCAATGGTTAAGATCATCTTGACCCCATTAAGTGACTTTTCCAGAAGTCTCTAGAGGAAAATAAATTTACCCCAATTAATACTGATCAATTATGTTATTTCCCTAAGTTAGACGTAGGAAAATTAATTAACTTATTAATTAAATCTAATCAAGGCCTTTAATCATGAAATATTTTTTGGGCATTGGAGAAAATGTGTTTCCTAGCCTCATAGACACAATTTAAGACTAGAACACATGTCCGAGCTACACAAAATAACATTCCCTCTTAGCAAGGAAGGTATTCTTCATAACACTCAATTTGTCTCTAAAGAAGATGAACCTATCCTTCCCCAAAGACTTCGTCAAAATATTTACTACCCATTCATCTATAGATATATATTGTATCTCAAAAATTCTGCATTACCTGATGTTTCCAACTGCACCGTTCTTGATCTTATAGATCCAACATGATCCAACCATTGCACTCTCTGTTGGTCTTGGTACAACCTCCCAAAAATCATTCTACATGATCAAATAATACTCCTCAACCATGAAATCCCACCACACATGTTGTTGTGCAACCTCCTGATCGTTGGAAGCCTCACTATCCACCAAATGAATAACCAATGCCATGTATCCAGTGTACTACTCTGGTTGTCTCTGCTCTCTCTTGCCCATCCTAGGATTCCCACAAACTAGTAAGCATCCATGAGTGTTTGTTGAAGCTTTTGGCCCCTCCTTCCAAAAATGGAGTTAGGAATTTCCACCTCCATGTCCTCTTGATGCATCCCCTTGATATGTTTCATTTATTACTCCATGCTTTGTGAATCCTCATAAGCACTCGCACTTGAAATCGTGCTCATACTAGTCATCGAACTTGGTCACTCTGATCTTCAGCTGTTGGAAATTATCTGGACCTTCTTTACGTCTTTTCCTCCATGAAATTTAGTTCTCGCCTTACTCTAATATTCTTATAACTTGGGATGAAGATCTTGTATGCCTTTTAGGTTTCATTTTATCTAATGAAGTAACCTCGCACTGCATTTTGATTCAATTTTGAACATGTCTCACCTAGAATGTGACAATACACTAGGTATCCAAATGGCCTAAAATGAATAAAAACTGGCTTCTTCTTAGTGAGTTCCTCCTTAGGTGCCATCTAGCAAAGTGCTCTATGTGGGACCATGTTATTAATATATATTGTTGTATTGCATGCCTCTTCCCATAAATAACGTGGGGTATTCTGGTCATACAACATTGTTCTTACTGCCTCCGAAATAGACAAATTCTTTCTCTCAAAAATTCCATTTTGTTTTGGGTAGTAAGGAACCATCCACTCTCTCCTGATTCCTGCCCTGGTACAGAACACCTGGAAATCCTTCTTGGTGTACTCACCTCCATTATTTGACCAAAGAGTCCATATATTTTTGCCCGTCACAGTCTCCACTAGAGCCTTGTACTCCTGAAAGCGATTGAAGACCTCATCCTTGGTCTTCAAGAAATAGATCCAGGTATTCCTGGAGAAATCGTCAATAAAAGTAGAAAAGTATTCAAAACCCATGAGAGAATTCATTGACATTGACCCATATATATTTGAATGCACAAGGTCAAGTATCTCTTATGATCAATTGTCACTCCTTGGAAAATTTTCTTTCATAAACTTCCTCAAAACAAATCCTTTACACATATCATCGTGCTTTGTGCTCACCTCCAAAATACCTTTCACTATATCATGAAATATCCTAAGCACTCCATGATGAATATGGCCCATCCTCATACGCCATACCTCCCCTTGATCCCTTAGAATACTACTTCTAACTAGTTCCTTAGGAGTGTCCATCTGCAATTTGTACAACTTTCCACTCCTCACTCCAAATGCTAAAGGTGATCTCCAATCCTTGTGCTTCAACAACACCTCCATCCCTCTAAATATAACATCATTATCTTTGTCCTCAATGACTGATATGAAGATTAAGTTCAACCCCAAGCATTACAGATGCAACACATCATAGATAGGTATCTGTTTTCCATTCTCCCTCTGAAATATAACAGTCCCTCTGGAAACTATGTTACACTTGGACTTGTTCCCCATATGAATCTAGAAATTTATATCCTCATCCATATAGTTATATAAGTAATATCTAACTCTTGTTATATGAGATTATGATCCACTTTCTATGTACTAAACACCCTATGAAGTCAAGCTAGATAAGCAAGCTATTAATGTGAATCCCTACTCCATTTGGCTGGAGAGCTCATTTGCATCTGCTGAAGCTGCTACTTGCTTCTTTCCCTTTTTCTTCCTTGGTGGGAAATCACTAACATAGTGTCCAAATTCGTGACAGCCATAACACTTAACCTTTGATAGGTTCTTCTTCTTCTTATCTCATTTTCATCTTTTTCCCTTACTAGAACATGTATTCAATTTTCCATTTCCAACTAAGGTGACATTTTCCTGCTCCCTCTCAACCTTTGGTGCCTTATCACTACTACTGGTGCCATTGAACAAGTTGAGCCTCATCTCTTCTTGAGTGAAATCACTCCATAGGAGATCCCAATCTGGAAGTTTGTCTCGCCCAGAAATCACTTGAATAAACATACTCCATTCCTTGGAAAACTCATTGAGTGTTATACGCACTAGCTCATCATCACTAATCTTGCCTCCAACTACAACTAAATCGTCTCTAACAAATTGAACTCTACTGAGGTATGAAGTCATGTATTGTCCTTTTTTCTACTTGAAGGTCCTTGGCTTATCTTTGAGAATCATCTTCTTATTTTCCGAAGGATCCTGGTACATTTTTACTATGGTGTCCCACATTTATTTCATTGTTATTTTATCTGTGATATGTTGATTATTGTGGTCCTTGAATCCATCAAGGATCATCCTCTTCATTTTGGCATTATCCTTTTTACAGGCAACCAATTGTCATTGATATTTCGGTATGACAATCACATTCTCCACATATTCCTTAGGTTCATACTCATCCAAAAGGAATGACATCTTGGATTTCCAAATGCCAAAGTTGGAAGCTCCATCCAACCTGTCCTAATCTCTCAAACCTATTGTAAACATCTCTAGAAAATATGGAAATCTAGTGAACTCAAATAAACCAGAGAAATAACTAAAAAACTTCGAACGGGGTTAAAATCCTTAGCTTTTATATTCCTATTTATGTGCAGATCCTGCTACTGTCATAAGATCTGTTCTGATACCATGTGAAATTTTCAATTATTGTTGTAGTTACCAGTTATTATTATCCTATCTATTTATATTATTTGTCTTCTGCAAAATACTTGTGGAAAATACTAAACAAAACACTCTTGCAACTTCAAAAAAAGAAAATTAACCATAAGAACTAAGAACGTTATACACACATGCACAAATAATTTACACCAATATTTTTGGACAAACATCCATAGAAAAACCCTGAAGAGAAAACCAGTTCTGTAGATGAGGGTTTTATTATTATTCCTTAGAAAATTAAAGAGTACATCAACTGCTTTCGTGACACTGGAAAATCTCTAGTAATTTTATTCAGTTCTGAAACAATCGATTTGGAAAATTACCATATCGCCCTTTGTATATCAACTCGGCCCTTTCTTGTAATCACACTTTCCTGCAATCGCACTTTCCAATATGTTAAAATTGGACAACTAGGTACAAACTCCATGTTGTGATGCTTAGATGAAGATACCAATATTTTTATTGGGTTCCTCTTTCGGAGAGGTGTAAGATCAATCTAAAATTGATCTTAATCCGATGAGAAGAATATTTATTTTGAATTTATTTTTAATAATTTCAATTATGTGCAGGTCGGCCTTAAGGTTTTACACCCCCAGCAGATGTGTCACACACCACACTGATTGATATAAATAGAGTTAACGTTGGAGGACCTTTTCACTCATCTCATCCTCACACATCATCTCCTCCTCTGATTTAGTACGAGCTCCTTGGAAGCATTTTCAGTTCACACGTGGGAAAGAAGGACAAATTTGCTGCAGCTAGGGTTTCCACACAATTTTGAATAGCGTTGACTTTGGTCAACGCATGGTCCAAAGAGGCTGAATTTTGGTGGAGACTTTGATTTTGGAAGGCCATACATATTGGCACAAGAATCGAGGTCAAAAGGTTGATCGAAGACCAAGCTGTGTTGACTTTCTTGCTGTTGTCCTGCGTTGACTTTTCTGGACAACGTTGACTTTGGGTTGACCGTGTGGATGTTTTGAGGACTGTTGTGACACATGATGGGTTGGATGACCAAGGATAATTTGCTAGTTGAAGCATCCTGTTGACCGCCGTAACGCACCACCACATTTTTCTATTTCTTGTTTATCTTCTGTAGATCCACTGGTATGTTCTATCAGCATTTTACTTGATTGTTTATGTGATTGTTGTAGTGAAAATTATAGTTGCATCAAGCATAGAACATCTACATAAATTTACATGGTATCAGAGCTGAGGTGAAGACAAGCCCTTTTTGTAGCAATCATCGAAGATGGGTTCCACAAACTATGACTTCAAGGAGGACGACAAATTGATTGGGAAGGATGACTTCCATGCTTGGAAGATGATATTGGATCTCAAATTGGAAGACCAAGATGTCATGGACTATATGCAGGGTAAAATCCAAGAACCTCCATCCACTGCTACTGCTGCTGCCAAAACAAAGTACAAGAAGGTGGAGATCAAAGCAAAGTTGATAATCAGGGAATCCATTCATAAAAGCCTAGTGGCCTACATCTCTGAGTTGGGCACATCCAAAGAGATGTATGATAAATTGATCCTCATGTTTAAGGCCAACAATGCGAATCAAGTACTATTCTTTCAGAATAAATTGAAGAATCTAAAGAAAGGCAGGGATGAGTATGTCCAATCATACTTTTTAAAGCTGATTGAAATCAGGAAAAATATGCTGGCTATTGGGGAGACAATAGCTAATCGAGAGATGGTACTCACCGCACTTGGGGCGCTCTCATCTGAATGGCATGTGTTCAACACTACCATTCTAAATAATAATGTGATACCTAACTTTGATGAAGTACTGTCAAGATGCGTTCGAGAAGAATCAAGAATGAAGGATTATGGAAATGAAGGAAATGTTGCATAAGATGCTCATTCGAGAAAGAAGAACTCTGGTGGCCCTAAGAAAAAAGGAAAAGTAGGGGCCCAAGGAAAGAATGGAAAGTGCTTCACTTGTCATAGGCCTGGTCACTATGCTAGAGAATGTCCTTTCAAGAATGATTCTCTCGATGGTGATGAAAACAACAACAACCGGAGGAATGGAAATCAAAGGAACACTAGGTCCAAGGGAAAGAGGAAGGCTCCCTCCTGCGGAAATGATCAACCTTTCAAAAGGTCAAGAAACTTCAGGTATGAGGAATCACATGTTGTTGATAAAATAAATGAATACATTCTTGTATCTTCCCTCTCTGTTGCATCTCCACCCAACACTATGGATGTCTAGTTGATAGATAGTGGTGCCTCAAGGCACATCACTGAGTTCAAGGAAGCACTCTCTGATATGGTTGAGAAGGATACTAATATGGAAATTATCCTTGGAGATAATGCCACATATCCCGTAAAAGGGACAGGGACTGTGACCATCCACTTGTCTCAAGTTCAAGTCCTCCACTTGTAGGATGTACTCTATGTACCAAATTTGAAAAAGAACCTTGTGTCTATATCAGCCATGGAAGACAAAGGTTTCAATGTGGAATTCACTGATGGAAAGGTGCTCATGTGGAAGAATAGCTTCAAGGAAGCTATCACGATTGGTTTTAGAGTTGATACACTCTACTAGGTTGGAGGAAGTCCGCTGGGAGCAGTGACATGTGATACTATCTGACTGACTGAACTATGGCACCAAAGGTTTGGACACCTTCACTATAAAGCCCTTCTCGAAGCAAGGAAGGTGGTGACAGGGACGCCCAAGTTTTCAAATAATCATGAAGGTGTATGTAAGGGTTGTGCCAAAGGAGAGCATACAAGGAGACCTTTCCCCTCAAGTGTCACAAAGACATCTGATGTCTTGCAATTGATCCATTCTGATCCATCTGATATGCTGCCCATAACATCCTTGGGAGGATGTTCATACTATATGATGTTCATAGATGAATTATCTCAAAAAACATAGATATACTTCTTAAATAAGAAGGACGAGGCTTTCATGTGGTTCCATACCTTCAAATCCTTGGTGGAAAATATGACAGGGAAGAAGATCAAGATTTTGAGAACTGATAATGGCACTCAATATGAGATAAATGAGTTCAAGGAATTTTTCAGAGAAGCTGGCATTAAGAGGGAGAACAAAACTGTCTATACTCCCGAGAAAAATGGTGTAGCTGAACGAAAGAACAAGACCATTGTGGAAGCTACTCGTGCCATGCTATGTGACCAAGGTCTGCCGAAGTTTCTGTGGGGAGAAGCTGTGAACACTGCTATGTACACACAAAACTAATGCTCACATTCCACTCTAGAATCCAAAACTCCCGAAGAGGTTTTCTCTGGTAGGAAACCTGACTTCTCACATTTTAGATTTTTTGGATGTCCTATTTACTTTCATGTGCCGAAAGAAAAGAGAAGCAAGTTGGATACTTCTGGGAAGAAAGGAATGTTTGTGGGCTATAGTGAAACTTCGAAGGCCTATAGAGTCTATGTGCCTGGTCAAAGGGAAGTGGAGATATGCCACGATGTCACCTTTGATGAAGATACTTCCTTGAGGAAAGTAGTCAATCTTCTGAGATTTGAGGAAGATCATGAAGCAAGGCCTGGAAATCAGGAAGAATCGAAGGATGAAACAATGCCTGATGTTGAAGGACCAATGGACCCGATTTATCCACCTCCTTCACTAGGAAAGAGACCATCATGGCTCAGGGACACTCTCGAGGATGCTAAGGGACATGCAGCCCCAAGGGGGACATTTTGTGAAAGCAAGAAGCCAAGTAGATACCAAGGATATCTAGCAACCATGAGTGCTATTGTATAATCTGAACCTGGATCCTTTGAGGAAGCTATAAAGCATTAAGTCCAGAAGGATGCTATGCACGAAGAGTATGAGTCCATTATGAAGAATGATGTATGGGATGTGGTTCCAAGACTGAAGGACAGAGCATTTGTCACCTCGAAATGGCTCTACAAGATCAAGCATGGATCTGATGGAAGTGCTAAAAAGTTCAAGGCAAGATTCATTGCCTATGGCTTCTCTCAAAATGAAGGCATAGATTATGATGACATGTTTGCACCTGTGGCCCGATACACCACCATTCAATCTATTATAGCCCTTGTTGCTACGCAAGGATGGAGTCTTCATCAGATGGATGTGAAGACCACATTTCTGCATGGTGCGATAAAGGAAGAGGTATACGTGGAGCAACCTCTGGGGTTCGAAGTCCATGATTGGGACACCCATGTCTGCAGGTTTAAGAAAGCCCTCTATTGGTTGAAGCAAGCACCCAAAGTTTGGTACGAGAGGATAGATAACTACTTGATGAAGCTGGGCTTCACTTGAAGTAATGCTGATCCAAACCTTTACTTCAAGGTTGTCAAAGGGAAGCTTCTCATTCTGGTGTTGTATGTGGATGACCTCTTCCTGACAGGTGCTGACCCTCTCATTCATCAGTGCAAGAGGGAGCTCACTGTTGAGTTCGAGATGAAGGACCTAGGGCTGATGCACTATTTCCTAGGCCTGAAGGTTTGGCAGAGACCTGGCGAGATTTTCCTTTCTCAAGGAAAATACATTGTGAAGCTTTTGGAAAGATTTGGTATGGTGGATTGCAAGTTCATGTTGACTCCAATGGAGCTCAACTTCAAGAAGTTGAGTGGCAGCGCTGCTGGGCTCGTATTGTCTAATCCTACTGAGTATCGTCAACTCATATGGGCCCTGATGTTCTTAGTGAACACCCATCTAGATATATGTTTTGCAGTGAACACTTTGAGTCAACAGATGGTTGAGCCTCATCACTTTCATTGGGTTGGTGCCAGGAATCTTTTGATATATCTTCGGGGCACGATAAACCATGGGCTGAGATACACTACTGGGAGCGTGACACTCCTTGGATATATTGAAGCCGATTGGGCTAGTAGTTTGGTGGATCATAAGAGCACATCGGGATGTTGCTTCAATCTTGGTTCTACTTCGATCTCATGGATGAGCAGGAAGCAGAAGTTGGTGGCTTTGAGCACCGTAGAGGCCGAATACATTACAACGAGTATGGCCTATTGTGAAGCATTTTTCTTGCGAAAGCTCTTTAGTGAGCTGTTTGGACATGTGCTAAATACCACCGTGATACTCTGTGATAACTAGAGTGGGATTCTCTTGTCTGAGAATCCAGTGTTCCACGATCGATCAAATCATATTGATATTAGGTACCACTTTATCCGGGATATGGTACAGCGAGGTGCCATAAGGCTCGATCATATAGGAGCTGATGAGCAAGTCGCAGATATTCTCACAAAGCCCCTGAGGAAGGTTAAGTTCCTAACCTTCCGTGAGAGTCTTGGTATCGTGGAACGACCCTATGATGTGGGTCCTATTGGACGATGAGCTCTGGGAGCTCTGGGGGCTTTAGGGATAGCATCTTGGAGCTATAAGCAACCACAGGGCTAGGCTTGCCGAACCTTGTTGGTGTGCTTGGGCCCCACAGTGATTATTGAGTTGGTTCACCTCTCATTATCTATGCCCCATATGCATCCTACCCATTGAGTTCAGGGCTCATGGGAAGTACCTCTCATTTGGCCAATGAGGTGGGAAAATCTAGAGACTAGTAGCAAAGACTGATGGACGCATCAGAGATTGTTGTACTCTCTATCTAGGATGGCACGGTCCAACCACTTGATTTAGGATCAATTATAGTGCAGTTTTAGACCTCCAACTGACTTCGGGTCAGGTAAATCAACTTCAAGTTGGTATGAGACTCTTTATGAGTCCGATAGAGGTTTTAGACCTCTGGGATGAATCTGTCAGCCAGGGAATGATGTCTTTGTGACTGACCCACTTCTGTTATGAAATAAAGAGGCCAGCAAAGCAAGTTACGGTGGGATGATACACGATGTTTGATTGCACAGGTGGATGGAGTTCTCCCTAGTTGAGAGGGAGTGTTAAAATTGTACAACTAGGTCCAAACTCCATGGTGTGATGCTCAGATGAAGATACCAATATTTTTATTGGGTTTCTCTTTCGAAGAGGTGTAAGATTGATCTAAAATTGATCTTAACCTGATGAAGAAAACATTTATTTTTAATAATTTCAAATATGTGCAGGTCGGCCTTAAGGTCTTACACCCCCAGCAGATGTGTCACACACCTCAGTGATTGATATAAATAGAGTCAACGTTGGAGGAATTTTTCACTCATCTCATCCTCACACATCATCTCCTCCTCTGATTTAGTACGAGCTCCTTGGAAGCATTTTCAGTTCACACGTGGGAAAGAAGGACAAATTTACTGCAGCTAGGGTTTGTAGCAATTTACTGTAGCTAGGGTTTCCACGCAAGTTTGACTAGCATTGACTTTGGTCAATGCATGGTCCAAAAAGGCTGAATTTTGGTGGAGACTTCGATTTTGGAAGGCCGTACATATTGGCACAAGAATCGAGGTCAAAAGGTTGGTCGAAGACTAAGTTGCGTTGACTTTCTTGCTGCTGTCTTGCGTTGAATTTTCTGGGGTTGACTTTGGGTTGACCGTGTCGCTGTTTTGAGGATTGTTGTGACACATGCTGGGTTGGTTGACCAAGGAGACTTTGCTGGTTGAAGCATCCTGTTGACCGCCATAACACACCACGGCATTTTTCTGTTTTTGGTTTGTCTTATGTAGATCCCCCGGTATGTTCTATCATCATTTTACTTGATTGTTTATGTGATTGCTATAGTGAAACGTAAATTTGCATCAAGCATAGAACATCTACATAAATTTACACAGTAACTATTAATTCTTGTGACTGTGAATTCCTTTAACTACGAATTCTTGTGATTGTGAATTCCTATAACTATGAATTCTTGCGACTGTGAATTCGTGTAGCTATGAATTACCATAACTGTGAATTTGTGCAAGTACAAATTCTTGTAAAGAATATCCTCTGGAAAATATCTCCTCAATTTCTCCTGCTAAAACCCTTCCGTTCATGTCCTTTCGTTTCCTCTGTTCCCTTGATGTCACTGAAAATTTGTGTCTTTGCGTGTTTTGTGTTCTCCAAATGACCCATTGATCTCCTCTTATAATCTCTTGTTAAGCAACCAACGACCATGATCTTATCTCAATTGATGGCTAAGATCATCTTAACCCGATCAAGTGAATTTTTTGGAAGTCATTAGAGGAAAATTGATTTACCCCAATCAATATTGATTAATTAAGATATTTAACTAAATTAGACTTAAGAAAATTAATTAACTACTTAAATAAATATAAGCAAGGTCTTTTCTCGCGAAATATTTTCTAGGTATTGGAAAAAAATGTGTTCCCTAACCTCATAGACACAATTTGAGACTATAACACTTGCTTGAACTACATAAACTGACACACACACACACACATATATGTATGAAAAATATCCTTATTATTATTTCACTTCAAATATGTTGAGAATAAAAAAATTAAGGATTTTAACCCATGCCATCGGTCTTCAACCATACTCTAACAATTATTTTTATATATTATATATATTAAAAACAAATAAATTATATATAAAAAATAACAATTAAAATTATATATAGAATATATAACAAATTAATAAAGTAAAATATGAATATAATGATAAATTAATATATTACAATATTATACATAGAATATAATAATAAATTAACATATTATGGGGGTTGTGATGGAGACTTGGTTTCGATGGTTTTTTACTTTCATCACGTCATTGATGAGTTTCAAGGCTCCAAGATTATCTCAGTGCTATCGACAAGGTGAGAAGAATGGATGCAAGGTTCCTCAGAGCACAATGTCTAGCTTTTTCTGTCGTCCTTGTTTTCGGGGAGGGGTTCTTTCACTCAATATGTTGTTAGATGGACTCTAGAAGGTGTTCGCAGGAGGTTATTTTGTTGGAAACATCTTTCTGCGGCATTATCATATTTCCTCATTTCTTCAGCATTATATATATATATATATATATATATATATATATATATATATATATATATATATATATATATATATATATATATATTGCTTTCAATGTAAATGTGAGGCAACTGCGTTAGGTTTTGGTGTGTTTATTAGTGGGTTTGCTTGCAGCCCCTGCCTCCTTATTTTTCTTTCTTCCCATTCCTTTTGTCTTGAACACTGTTACGATTAGGGAGGTATCATATTTTGTGCACTCCTTAGCAACCTCCTTCATGGGATTCCCTCCTTATCACCACAGATTGAGACTTTGATTTTTCAGATAGAGAATAACTTGGAAATATTGTTTCAGATTTTTATTAAAAGTTTCAGCAGGAATAATTTTATGTTTTGGGTAAGAGATACATTTGCTATCTCTACTCTCAAATAGATTATTTGTGGCAAATGGGGCATTCCTTATTTATTCCAATGGTTGCAATTCGAAAGAAAGGTTCTACATAACACTCTACAACTTAAAGATTATTGTATTACAAGAAATTTAACCATCATTATATCCTCAAGGTTGAGAGGGGGAGATAATGGGGCCAAGGTTTCAACTGGATCTTTTGTCTTTTTCAAAAATGTAGTTCAAGGAAAGATCTCTACCCATGCAAATCTAAACTAGAACATTCCAGGTCCCTACATAGTTGAAAAATGGAGAATTCTCTTTCTATGGATGTTAGTATCCCTAAAGTATCTTCTTTATTCTTTGTTCTACAACCTAAGGCAGTCATTTGTAGATTTAATGGATTCGAGCCTAAACCTGAAGCTTTATTTCAATGGATTTTCTCCACATGGACAATGAACTGTGAGATAGTGGAAATTGAAACACAAAAGGATATGTATTTTGTTCTAAATGAAGGGCCTTGGTTCTAGGGTAGAGTCAAACTTTTCATTACTCCATGGTTCCCTGAATTTGATGCAACCACTATGGTGGTATCAACTATACTAATTTAGGTGAGGTTCCAAAACTCCCCCCTCCCTTTCTGGTGCCACAAAGTCCTTGAAGGAATAGGAAACACGTTGCACAAATTCAAAAAAATAGATATGGAAAAATCAGAGAATGGGCTCTTCACCTTTTTCCACAATATGTGTAGACATTGATCTTAGAAAAGGGTTCCCAGATCATATAAATTTGAAATGAAACAACTTCCACTGGTCTCAAGTATTCGATTATTAGAACATGACATTTCGATGTCATGTATGTTTTCAAACAGGGCATTTACATAATTCTTGTCCATAGGTCAAGAAGAACTAGAAGAAGAAGAAGAGGGAGCCTAATAAAAAAAAATATGGAAATTCTTAGAGCATCATCCTTTTGAGAATGAAGAAGAAGAAATTATGGAAAGTTAACCCAAAAAAGAAGAAGTGAATGTTACGACCCATCAGGAAGACAAACCGAATGGGAATGTTGTGGTTCTACCAAGTACATTCATTCAGAAGGGAATGGATCTAGTGGCCTCTCAGACATAAGATGGAAAAGGAGGCACAAAAAAAGCTCATGTAACAGAGAGATCAGAATAAAAAAGAAGTCCCTTAAATGGGACAAGAATTAGCTCTGGTTCTTTTTGAACTAACGTTTGATGGTTGGCAAAAAGTGCAAAAAGGAAAGGCAAAAAAGAAAATACCAACACAACTTTTCTGTCTTAGTTTTATTTCCCTTTTTGTTGTATTCCACAACATATGCTTTGTGGTTCTTAGTCACTTTTTGAACCTTTTTTATGTTGATTTCTTTTTCCTTTTTCCCTAACAATTTTATTAAGTCACTATATGCATACATACTATGTATGTCTACAAAATGTAATTTTTATACCATTTATAAAAAATATGGTTTTATTTATTTATTTTAAATTTTTTCTTCTTCTGCAGGAAAAATATAAATTAACATATTAGAATATTATATTGTATTGTATATATTTCAATTTATTGTTATTATTAATATTAATAGCTTTGATATTGAAAGTTATATTACTTAATTATAATTTTTAATTATTTGATGTTTAAAATTTATTATTGAATGTATTAAAAATAGTAATATATTGGATCAAATTATTAATTATTCTAAATAAATATCATATAAAATTAAATAATTTATCAATTTATTGATCTTGCCCACATTTCGAACTGGTTCATCTTTAGGAACAATGAATGATGAAATTAGCACAATTTGATATGATGGATATGGAAGAAATAGATAAAACCAATTCCAATCACATCAACCTTAACTCAAAATTATTGGCATTATATTATTTATTGTGCATGCATTAGAATCTAAACCTTTTAATATTATTTTTAAGCTTAATTTTTTAACTTTATGTTCATCCAAATTATTTGGTAACTATCATTAATGAGGCAATATAGATTGACCTTCACTAAAGAATGTCATGACATATGCTTATTGTGATGTCATGACTAAAGAATAACCATTTTAGAGCCAAAATTTACTATAATGACTGCCCATCAAATGTGAGTGAGTCGAGTAATAATGTGGAAAGATTCATCAACTATATGTGGAGAACCACTAGTTTCAATTGTGGAGCTATTGTCTCTCATCGATATCATAGGATTAGAAAAATATCCTCCACTTACCCATAGATGCGAGGGTGTAACAAAATGTGAGTTAAATTTCATCCCATTCTTCCTAAACTAGTAGGTATTTTTCTATCAAGCTTGCATGACCTCCTTAACAAAATGTGACAACCACCCATGGGAAAAAACATCAAATAGAATGTTATGACTACAGCACCTAATATGAAAAATTTTCAAGCATTTCTCCTTTAGAGTGTCATTATCTCTATTTGGTAACCATGACACATTATATAATTATAATATAATATGGATGAGAATCACACTTCAATTTCAATTTTTGAACAACTTTACTAGAAAAAAATTTATGAACCAATAATTAAATTACAACACTTACCTTCTACCTTACATTTTGTTCTAAAGAGTGTTGATCTAGGGGTAAAAAAATATGCTCAAAAATGAAAGTTCTCAAAAACATCTGAAACTAGCGCCAAATTGTAGATCTCATCCTTATGATTCCAATGATAGTTGGATCACCTCAATCTGACACCATATGTGAAAGTTATCACATTTTGAAGTTTTTAGCAAACAACTAAAAAGTCAACTTGCAGGGTTAACTCGGCTGCTGACTGGGCAAGCCGTATAGTGACGTTGTGTTGATCTCAACAGGTTGATTGGGAAGTATGGATGTTAGATGGGTCAATCCAGTGTTGACATGTGGTAGGTCATATAATTCTAGGTGGAAAAATTTCATTGGTTGGTGAGTTTTGGTTCGTCCAATCAGGAGGTGCCATGTGGCCCAATGGGAGGGTGCCACATGGCCCTCAGGTTTCGTGAAAAATTTTGTCTGGGGACCAAACAAACCTGGCAGGTTTTGAACCCATGACCTCTGGCACAGCAACTATATGTCTTATCGTTGGGCTGCGCATATGATTCTTGTTATATAACGTATAATGTTTATATTTAAATTGAAGTGGTTGGAACGTTTGGAATTGACCGTCGGCCCAGACCTAGTCACATGTAACATTGTTAGGTCCATATATTACTAGTGTAGTCTCTTATTGTTTTTAGTGTATCCCCCTTATTGTTATTTTTGTACCCCTGTAACCCCCATGTTGTTATTATTGTTTCATTCCATTATTATTGTTAAGTCAGCTAGGATTATATTGTGACCCCATGGACTCCTATATATAGAAAGGAGGTTTTTTCATTTGAATCATCCAAGAATTATTCATTTATGTAATGTAAAGGAGGTTTCCCCCTTGAAGGCTTATTTCCAAGGTGTTTATCTCTCTTTTCTTCTATTTTTGGAGTTGGTTTCATAACATTTGGTATCAAAGCTTTGGATTCTAGGGTTTCATTGCTCCAAACAGGTCATCGTGGAAGTTTTGCTATAAAGTTTTTTCGGCGAAGGTTCAAAAGCTGAAATTTTTACCATGCGATGCTGAAGTCTTGAGGAACTTCATGTAAAAATTTCATATCCTGGTTTGCAATATTTTCGGAGATATGATCTGTGGAATTTAGGGTTTTTGCAGGATCGTGAATTTCATCTAAAAGAGGTGACCTTGGGAAAATCATCATAACTCTCTCTCTGAGCATCAAAAAGGAATTCTATAAAATTTGGCCGAAATAAAACGGATTTTAATTTCCTGTGAATACATTTTAGAGCCAAAGGAGGAAACAGTGACACGCGGCATGCCGTACAAGTTCCCTCTACTGAACCAATCCATAATTAGGTTATTGTGGGAGATTGGTCATAACTTTGCCTTGAAGCATCCAAATCAGGTAAGACCTATGGAATTCAAAAGAAGATTCAAAGGGATACTACAGGACCCAAATTTAGATATTGAAGATCCGAAATCGTAGAGATAATTTAGTTTCAATATTGAGCTCCTCAAAATCAAGAAAAAAGTGTGTATTTTTTTTTTCAAATTGCATAAGTCTTGTTTGAAAAATCAGTTTGAAGTGATTCCAAGGGCATATTGAAGCATATATATTAGTATTGGGTTCTAAAATTACCCATAAAAATAATTCAACACCCATTAATCCCTCAAAATACTCTACTATGACTCATGAAGATGAAGAACTGTAACATGATATATCAAAATTACAAGAGCAAGTGCACCAAATTTCGCCTTCGTGAAGAGAAACAAAAAATGAAATGGGAGTTTTGAAGAAAGGCATGGAAGCTAAGATGGATGGTTTGAAGAAGGGCATGGAAGATAATATGGATGGTTTTAAGAAAGGCATGGAAGATAATATGGATGGTTTGAAGAAAGGTGTGGAAGCTAAGATGGATGGTTTGAAGAATGGCATGGAAGACATGGAAGCTAAGATCGATGGTGTAGAAGAAAAAATGAAAGACAACATTGAAGACATGAAGAATGATCTAAAAGCATACATGGAAGGTTTGAAAAAATTGATACAAAAAAATATTCCTAATGGTGAAAATATAGTAGAGGAAACTCATGATGAGAACAAAATAAATGTTAATCGCGATTTCATAAACTCTAATGTTGGATTGAAGACCCACCATATTCCAAAGATCGATATGAGGAAGTTTTATGGAAAGGATCCCGTAACATGGATACTACAGATGGAGAAATTTTTTGATCTCAGTAATGTGAGAAACACACAAAAGGTACGCATTACAACTTTATATTTAGAGAAAAATACATTTGTATGGTATCGATGGCTTTGCTCCCATAAAAAAATTTCCACTTGGTCAATTTTTATGGAGGAAATGATAGCACATTATGAGGATACAAAGAGAAACACCTTCTTTAGCCAATTTATAAATCTCAAACAAAAGGGTTTAGTGGTGGAGCACATTGAGGACTTCCAAAAATTGAATATAAGGGTAACTAATCTTCCATAGGAACACATGATTGATGTATTCATAGGGACTTTAAAGGATAAAATCCAAAATTTGGTTCACCTTTGGGAACCTGATTCATTGGAGAAGGCATTCAGGTTGGCAAGAAAAATTGAATGTAAAATTATGGCAACAAGGAAGCCTACCACTCACATCTATAAATATGGAAGTGTTGGTACTCCTAGACTTCCACAACCTACAAGGTTGACACCAAAACAATTAGAAGAAAAAAGAGCAAAAGGACTTTGCTACAATTGTGATAGCGAATACACTAAAGGTCATAAGTGTGCTGAGAAGAAATTATTTTACATAGATTGTGAAGAGGAGGAAGAAACAAGAAACTTCAAAAGAAGAGGATATACACCAGGAACCAACCCTAGAGAAAGAAGAAATGAGTTCGACCATATTGTGTAATGCATTGGCAGGAATTACCACTCCTCAAACTCTCAAGATAGAAGGACATATAAATAAGAAAAATGTAATAGTGTTGATTGATTCGGGTAGTACCCATAATTTTATTCATTGTAAGGTAGCCAAGGAATTGAATTGCTTCCTATACCCAACACCAGAATGTCAAGTAATGGTTTCAAATGGAGGAACTATAAATTTCTCCAGAAAATACCATAATATCAAGCTAACCATAGGGGAATATGTATTGAATAGTCAAATTCTTTCCATTCCAATGGGATGTGCTGATGTTGTACTAGGAGTATAATGGTTACAATATTTTGGGATGATAGCTTTTCATTTTCAAGAAATTTTCATGAATTTTTTTTCTAGAAGGAAATTAAGTTGAATTATGGGGTATCGCAGGGAAACCGGGAAAGATAATAATCTCTAATGTCATGAAAAAGCTTCTAAAGAAAGAACAACGAGGCATTATTGCACAATTATGCTCGCTAGAAGTTCCAACATCAAAATCATCTTTTTCTCCAAATCTCCAAAAGGTATTGGACAATCATTCCAAGGTGTTTGAAACTCCCAAAGGACTCCCACCTATTCATGATCACGATCATGCTATTTATTTGATTCCATCAAGTGTTCACCCAAACATCAGGCCCTACATATATCCTTATCTCCAAAAGAGTGAAATTGAACGTATGATTGCAGAAATGTTAGAGGTTGGTATAATTCAACCTAGTCAAAGTTCTTTCTCTTCTTCAGTAGTATTGGTGCATAAGAAGGATGGATCATGGTGCATGTGTACAGATTATAGGGAGCTCAATAAGCTCACTATTAAAGATAAATTTCCCATTCCCGTGATTTATGAATTATTGGATGAATTACATGAAGAAATTACTTTACCAAGTTGAATCTTCGTTCAGGATATCATCAAATTAGAATGAATATTGAAGATATTCTGAAAACAACATTTCGAAGTCATGAGGGTCATTATGAATTTTTGGTCATGCTTTTGGCCTTACCAATGCACCTTCTACATTTCAAGGGTTGATGAATTCCATTTTCAAACCCTTCCTTAGAAAATTTGTGTTAGTATTTTTTGATGATATACTAATATACAATAGGTCTTGGAAGGATCATGTTCAACATGTTGACAGGGTGCTCAAACTATTGGAAGAGAAACAATTATATGCAAAAACCTCCAAATGTTTCTTTGGAGTACAAGAGGTGGAATATCTGGGTCATATTGTATCTCATGAGGGTGTTAAGGTAGACCCTAACAAAATTAAAGCCATTAAGGAATGGAAAGTCCCCACAACCATAAAGCAGTTGCGAGGATTTCTTAGGTTAACACGGTATTAACACAACTTTGTTAATAATTATGGGAGAAAAGCAACACCTCTAACAACATTATTGAAGAAAGATGCATTTTCATGGACTCATAAAGAAACTAAGGCCTTTGAGCATATTAAAGAGGCAATGTGCCTAGCACTAGTCTTAGTTATGCCAGACTTCACAAAAACCTTTATTGTGGAATGTGATGCCTCAAGGAAGGGAATTTGTGTGGTTTTAATACAATAAGGAAGACCCATTTCTTTTGAAAGCCGTCCAATCAAAGGAAAGTATTTACAAAAATCTATTTATGAGAAGGAAATGTTGGCAATACTATATGCACTAAAGAAATGGCGACCTTACCTAATGGGAGGACACTTCAAGGTAAAAACTGATAATGATAGTCTTAAATACTTTTTTGAACAAAGACTATCTTTAGAAAAGCAACAAAAATGGGTCACAAAGATGTTGGGTTATGAATTTGAAATCATCTACAAAAAAGGAAAGCTAAATTTTGCTACAGATGCACTCTCAAGAAAGGATGAAGAGGTGGAAGCATTGATTTGTGCCATTTCTATTATCCATCTAGATTGGATAACCGGAGCAAGGGATGAATAGAATAAGGACGAAGAAGTGTGGACACTCATTCAAAATTTGCAGCAAGATCCTAGTACATCTGATACATTTAGTTGGAAAAATGATTCCTTATGGTACAAAGATCGCTTATATCTTTGTAAGAATTCCCAACTAAAACAAAAGACTGTTTTGGAATTGCACACAAATCCCTTAGGAGGACACTCAGGATTTTTAAAAACTTACCATAGGGTGAAGACAGATTTTTTTTTGGGATGGCCTTAATTTTGATATTCAAAAGTTTGTGGCGGAAATTTTGGTTTTCCAGCAAAATAAATTTGAGACAATTAACACCCCGAGTCTTCTACAACCTTTATCCATTCCAAGTCAATGTTGGGAGGAGATTTCAATGGAATTTATCATAGGTTTACCTAAGTCCGAAGGAAAGAGTGTCATCAAGGTGGTAGTTGATAGACTTACCAAATATGCACACTTTTGTGCATTATCTCATCCATTTAAAGCAAGTACAGTTGATACTGCATTTTTGGAAACAATTCAAAAGCTACATGGAAACCCAAAAATTATTGTAAGCAACATAGGTCAAATTTTTATTGGAATTTTTTGGACAAAAGTATTTTATTTTTTGGGTACTAAACTAGCTTATAGCTCATCTTATCATCCTCAATCTGATGGGAAAAATGAGATAGTGAATAAATGTTTGGAAGGATATCTTCGTTGTTTTGTATCTGATAAAAAAACACAATGGGTCAAGTGGTTACCTTTGCCTGAATGATGGTATAACACTTCCTTCCATACTCCAGCAAAAATGACCCCATTTATGGCACTTTATGGATATCATCCACCGTCCATCACATCATCTTTAAGAGAAAATTCTAAGGTTCAAGCAGCGGAAGATCACATTGAGCATCAACAACAAGTTCTCCAACTCTTAAAGGATAACCTAAATTTGGCACAAAATCGAATGAAACAACAGGCAGATCAACATCACAGCGAGAGAAATTTTGATGTAGGAGACTGGGTATTTTTACGGCTACAACCATACAAACAAATGTCCCTCAAGAAAGTTAAGAAGGATAATAAATTATCACCAAAGAACTATGGTCCTTACAAGGTGTTGTAAAATATTGGTACTATGGCATACAAATTAGAGCTTCCTGCTTCTTCTTGAGTGCAATCCAGTTTTCCATGTTTCATGCTTGAAGAAGGTTATAGGTGACAAAATTCTAGTTCAAACAATATTTCCAGAACTTGATGAGGAAGGAAAAATCATATTGGAACCTGAAGTAGTCACATAAACAAGAACTCGACAGCTACGTAATCGATCAATTTCAGAGTATCTCATCAAGTGGAAGAACTTACCCATTGAAGATTCAACATGGGAGGATGAGAATTTTATACAGAAGCATCCAGAGCTACTCAAGCATTGAGGAAAACACTTTTTTGAAGGGGAGGGGCATGTTAGGTCCCTATATTACTAGTGTAGTCCCTTATTGTTGTTAGCGTAACCCCCTTATTGTTATTGTTGTACCCCTGTAACCCCCATATTGTTATTATTGTGCCATTACATTATTATTGTTAGGTCGGCTAGGATTTTATTGTGACTCCATGGACTCCTATATATAAAAAGGAGTTTTTTTCATTTGAATAATCTAATAATTATTCATTTATGTAATGTAAAGGAGGTTGCCCCCTCGAAGTGGCTTATTTATAAGGCGTTGATCTTTCTTTTCTTCTATTTTTGGAGTTGGTTTCATAACAAAAACCATATAACCATAGTGTAGAGGTGAAGGAGGAGAGTGCAAGGTAGTTAACCCTGTCCCTATTTTATATGTCATACCACATGTCCATGGCGCGAAGGCGGAGGGGGCGGGCGGTTAGCCCAACTCCCGGTCCAAACAAACACCACATAACCAATGATGGGAGCATTGGGGGGAGGGATGGTGCGTGGCGCCCAACCTGCAACCATATGGCTTCATATGATCAGAAGCGCGGAGCCAGTGGGTGTGTGTCCTCTGGCCTACGCCCCTAGCCACATTGAGTGTCATATGACTGATAAAAGGGGCGGAAAACAAGGGCACAGGTGCCCAATTAATGGTTTGACAATTTGCACTAATTTTAGCAATATTTTCTCCACTCCTGCACTAAATTATCGCCTAGCAGTTCTTCAAAAGGAGGGAAAACATTTCTATTCTCCAATTTGGTTATTTTGTAACACAAACAACAGATAAATGGAGAAGGAGGCCTAACATGGCCATTTTTCAGCCTTTTGAGCCCAAGAAGAGCCTACACAAGGGTTTTTGGGTGTTCTGGACATAGTGGAAACATTATTTTTGTGATTAGAGCATTTAATGTTGATGTAATTAACATTTTTCATATAATATAAAGTGCCAACATTAGAAGTTGGACCTGGAGAAGTAGCCTAGGAGGGGTGAACTCCATCATCAAATTGATGTTTTTGATGCTGCATGTTGTCTATTTCTCTTTGGTTAAATTTGTAAAACTTAAATAAAATTTTAAAGGTCATGTGGCCATATATGTGATCGAGGGGTGCGGGTCATAGGCCACACACCTCCCTGGCCTCGATCTCGGTGTCGTGGCGGTTGATAGGACTGTGGGCCGGTGCTAACTCCATGCCCTTCTCCTACACCCCTCTGTAAACTCCACCCGTGGTCTCTGCAGCAAAAAAAAATATGGGTTGGGGCATGGGCAGGGTGCCATGCAACACTCCCTTCACAAAAATTTTCCCTTGGTTACAGGATTGTAATGAAACCTAGGGCTCAGTCGATCGGGTGCGCCCACCGGCCTGTCCCTCTCCCGCGACGACGGAACTATATGTCCTTAAATATAAATGCACCACCAAAATTCAACAATAACTACACGTGGTCTAATGGTGCGACGATGGATTTCTAGGCATGAGGTCTGGAGTTCAAATTTTGTGGAGGTTTGTCGATCCACTGAACAATTTTTTTTTCTCATTTGGAGTGCCACGTGGCACCCTAGGATTGGGTCATGTGTCACTCCGTGGTTGAACCATCCCAAAAACCTTCAACCAATACTATTGTGCCAAGTGTCATCACCGGACTGGCCCAAATGGAAATTTATGATTGGCTCCCATACTGCCTAGTCAACAAAGTGTTATCACGAGACTGGCCCAAACCGAAAATTCTAATTGGCTCCCAGACTGCCTAGTCAGCAGATAATTTTAACATGACATCAACATGAAATCATCATATGGATTACAATGTGGAATCCGTACATTTCCTGGTCAACCTTGCAAGTTGACTTTTTAGTTGTTTGCCAAAAAATTCAAAACGTGATAACTTCCTCTTACGGTGTCATATTGAGGAGATTCAAGCATCATTGCAATCAGAACAATGAGATCTAGGATTTGGCACTAGTTTTGGAATATTTTGAAAAATTTCATTTTTGAGCATATTTTTAATCTCGTGGATCATTCCTTCCCACTGGAAGCTTTTGGACCACCAAAATTCTATTTTTACTCAGCAAGTAAGTGATGGTATATTTCCCTCACTTTCCCAATCTTTATCCACTTTTCTTTTCTTGGATTGGTACCTTTGAGCCTCTACATGAATTTCTTATTCTCCTGTCAAGAATTAAGTCTTCTTGCAACTCATTTAAATATTTAGGAGAAAAATATTCTATAGATGGAATATGAACATTCTCATATTGATCATCAATCAGATAAGGCTCATACAATCTCAAATTTTCCAAATTCATAATAGAATAAATTTGCATGTAAGGTGGCAAATCTAATCAGAAAGCATTGCTACCAATCTTCTCCAAGATTTTGAAAGGACCATATATGATTGGCTTGATTTTTTTACCTTCACCTTATAGTCTTTCCTTTCTAATGTACAACCAAACTTGATCTCCCACTTGGAAATCATGATCAACTCGATGCTTCTCATGTATTGCTTTGTACTTAGCTTGGATTTTCTCTCGTTGTTCTTATACCCTTTGTTGCACTAGCTGAATTTGTTCAATGAAATGCATGGCTTTGTCCAGAACACTATGTGCATCTACTACAATATATTTAAAAAAGATGAAATCCAAAGGAGACTTTGGAAAATAACCCAAACAAGCTTCAAATGGAGATACTTGGGTAGATGAATGATTAGCATGATTGTAGGCATGTTGGATGTAATGCAAATGCTCATTCGAAAGTTTAGGATGCTTACCACAATATCCTAGAAGGAGATGCACTATTGTTCTGTTTACTACTTCTGATTGGTCGTTAGTTTTTGGATGAAATGTTGTGCTCTTATTCAAATTAGTGTCCATGAGTTTCCGTAAACTTGACCAAAACTTCCAGATATATTGAGAATCTGGATCAGAAATAATCGAAGTAGGTAACCCAAGATGAACCCATACATTTTGGAAGAACCTATTTGCAGTGTCATCAATTGTAACTTATTTCTTACATGGAATAAACATACACATTGTGCTGAAACGATCAACTAGAACATATAAATAATCATGACCTTTCCTAGACATTGGCAACCCCCCAAAAAAATCCATAAAAACACTTTCCCAAGGATGAGAAGGGATATTAAGTGGAGTGTACACACTAGTTTTGTTAGGTCCCTATATTAATACTATAGTCCCTTATTGTTTCTAGTGTACCCCCCTTATTGTTATTGTTGTACCCCTATAACCCCCATATTATTATTATTGTGCCCTTACATTATTATTGTTAGGTCGGCTAGGATTACATTGTGGCCCCATGGACTCCTATATATAGAAGGGAGGTTTTGGTCATTTGAATCATCCAAGAATTGTTCATTTATGTAATGTATTTGAGGTTTCCCCCTCAAAGTGGTTGATTTATAAGGCGTTGATGTCTCTTCTCTTCTATTTTTGGAGCTGGTTTCATAACATTTGGTATCATAGCTTTGGATTCTAGGGTTTTGCTGCTCCAAACAGGTCATCGTGGAATTTTCGCAATAAATTTTTTTCTACGAAGGCTCAGAAGATGAAATTTTTATAGAGCGAAGATGAAATCCTGAGGAACGTCATGGAAAACTTTCAGATCTTGGTTCGCAATATTTTCGGAGATATGATCTGTGCAAGTTAGGGATTTTTGCAGGCTCCTAAATTTAACCTAAAAAGGTCATCGTGGAATTTTCGCTATAACATTTTTTCTACGAGGGTTCAGAAGATGAAATTTTCACAGACTGAAGCTACAATCCTGAGGAATTCTATGGAAAACTTACAGATCTTGATTCACAATATTTTTGGAGATGTGGTCTATGGAAGTTAGGGATTCTTTAGGCTACCAAATTTCATCTCAAAGAGGTGACCATGGGAAAATCGTCATAACTCTCTCTCTGAGAATTGGATTGGAATTCTGTAAAAGGTGGTTGAAATTGCACAGATTGTAGCTTCTTTTATATCAATTTTAGAGCCAAAGGAGGAAACAGTGACACGTGGAAAGTTGTACAAGTTCGCTCTGCTGAACTAGTCCATAATTAGGTCATCGTAGGCGATTGGGCATAACTTTGTCTTCAAGATTCCAAATTAGGTCATACCTTTGGAATTTGAAAGAAGATTCAGAGGGCTACTTCAGAGCCAAATTTTAGATATTTAAGATCCGAAATCACAGATATATTTCAGTTTCAATATCGAGCTCCTCAAAATCAAGAAAAATGTGTGTATTTTTTTTCAAATTGCATAAGTCTTGTTTGAAAAATTAATTTTAAGTGATTCCAAAGGCCTATTGAGAATAGATATCAGTATTGGCTTCTTAAATGCCTCCTAAAAAGAATTCAACACCGATTAAGCCCTCAGAGTACTCTACTATGACTCATGAAGATGAAGAATTGCAACATGATTTATCAAAATTACAAGAGCAAGTGCACCAAATTTCACTCTCGCAAAGAGAAACAAAAAATGAAATGAAAGTTTTGAAGAAAGGCATGGAAGCAAATATGGATGGTTTGAAGAATAATATGAATGTTTTGAAGAAATGTGTGGAAGCTAAGATGGATGGCATGGAAGCTGGCATGGAAGCTGGCATGGAAGCTAAGATGGATGACATGGAAGAAAAAATGAAAGACAACATGGAAAACATGAAGAATGATCTAAAAGAAAACGTGGAAGGTTTGACAAAGTTGATATAATAAATGTTTCCTAATGGCAAAAAGATGGTAGAGGAAACTCATGATGAGAACAAAATAAATGTTAATCGTGATTTCATAAACTCTAATGTTGGATGGAAGAACCACCATATTCCAAAGATGGATATGAAGAAGTTTGATGGCAGTGATCCCGTAACATGGATACTACAAATGGAGAAATATTTTGATCTCAATAATGTGCAAAACATACAAAAGGTACGCATTGAAACTTTTCATTTAGAACAAAATACATTTGTATGGTATCGATGGATTTTCTCTTGTAAAAAAATTGTTACTTGATCAATTTTTACGGAAGAAATGATAGCACATTATGAGGATACAAAGAGAAACGCCTTCTTTAGCCAATTTATAAATCTCCAACAAAAGGGTTCAGTGGGGGAGCACATAGATCTCCAAAATTGAATATAAGGGTAACTGCTATTCCAGAGAAACACAAGATTGATGTCTTCATAGGGACTTTAAAGGATAACATCCAACATGAAGTTCGTGTTTGGGAACCTGATTCATTGGAGAAGGAATTCAGGTTCGCAAGAAAAATTGAATGTAAAATTATGGCGACAAGAAAGCCTACCACTCATATCTATAAAGATGGAAGTGTTGCTACTACTAGACTTCCACAACCTACAAGGTTGACACCACAACAATTGGAAGAAAACAGAGCAAAAGGGCTTTGCTACAGTTTTGATAGCAAATACACTAAGGTTCATAAGTGTGCTGAGAAGAAATTATTTTACATAGATTGTGAAGAGGAAGAAGAAAATGAATAAGAAACTTCAAAAGAAGAGGATATACACCAGGAACCAACCCTAGAAGAAGAAGAAATGAGTCCAACCATATCATGTAATGCATTGGTAGGAATTACCACTCCTCAAACTCTCAAGATAGAAGGACATATCAAGAAGAAAAAGGTAATAGTGTTGATTGATTCGGGTAGTACCCATAATTTTATTCATTGTAAGGTAGCCAAGGAATTGAATTGTTTCCTGTACCCAACACCAGAATGTCAAGTGATGGTTGCAAATGGAGGAACTATAAATTGCTTTGGAAAATGCCATAATATCAAGCTATCCATGGGGGAATATGTATTGAATAGTCCAATGCTTTCCATTCCAATGGGAGGTGCTGATGTTTTTTTTTCCACAGAAAAAAAATCAAACTTTCTATATAAATAGATAGTCACATAGCATATGCATAGAATTTCAGAATGGGAGGTGCTGATGTAGTACTAGGAATACAATGGTTATAATCTTTGGGGACAATGGCTTTTAATTTTCAAGAAATTTTCTTTAAATTATTTTTGGAAGGAAAGGAAATCGAATTACAGGGTATTGTAGGGAAGCCAGGAAAGATAATAAGCTCTAATGTCATGACAAAGCTTCTGAAGAAATAACAACGAGGCGTAATTGCACAATTATGCTCACTAGAAGTTCAACATCAAAATCATCTATTTCTCCAGATCTCCAAAAAGTCTTGGATAATCATTCCAAGGTTTTTGAAACTCCCAAAGGACTCCCACCTATTTATGATCATGATCATGCTATTCATTTGATTCCAGGAAGTGTTTCTCCAAATATCAGGCCTTGTAGATATCCTTATGTCCAAAAGAGCGAAATTGAACGTATGATTGCAGAAATGTTAGAGGCTGGTATAATTCAACCTAGTCAAAGTTCTTTCTATGCTCTAGTAGTATTGGTGCACAAGAAGGATGGATCATGGCACATGTGTTCGGATTATAGGGAGCTCAATAAGCTCACTATTAAAGATAAATTTCCCATTCCTATGATTGATGAATTATAGGATGAATTACATGGAGCAATTTATTTTACTAAGTTGGATCTTCATTCAGGATATCATCGAATTAGAATGAAAACTGAAGATATTTCAAAAACAACATTTCAAACTCATGAGGGTCATTATGAATTTTTGGTCATGCCTTTTGGCCTTACCAATGCACCTTCTACATTTCAAGGGTTGATGAATTCCATTTTCAAACCCTTCCCTAGAAAATTTGTGCTAGTATTTTTTGATGATATACGAATCTACAACAGGTCTTGGAAGGATCATGTTCAACATGTTGACAAGGTGCTCAAACTATTGGAGGAGAAACAATTATATGCAAAAACATCGAAATGTTTCTTTGGAGTATAAGAGATGGAATATCTCGGTCATATTGTATCTCATGAGGTTGTTTAAGTAGACCCTAAAAAAATTAAAGCCATTAAGGAATGGACACTCCCCACAACCATAAAGTAGTTGCACGTATTTCTCGGGTTAACAGGGTATTATTGCAAGTTTGTTAAGAATTATGGGAGAATATTAAGACAATATTAAGAAAAATAAAGTTAAGACAATTAAGACCCCAGGTCTTCTACAACCTTTATCCATTCCAAGTCAATGTTGGGAGGAGATTTCAATGGATTTTATCACAGGTTTACCTAAGTCCAAAGGACAGAGTGTCATCATGGTGGTGGTTGATAGACTAACCAAGTATGCACACTTTTGTGCATTATCTCATCCATTTAAAGAAAGTACAGTTGCTACTGCATTTCTGGAAACAATTCAAAAGCTACATGGAAACCCAAAGATTATTGTAAGTGACAGAGATCCCATTTTTACAGGAAATTTTGGACGGAATTAAGTACAGTTGCTACTGCATTTATGGAAACAATTCAAAAGCTACATGGAAACCCGAAGATTATTTTAAGTGACAGAGATCCCATTTTTACAGGAAATTTTTGGACGGAATTATTTTCTTGTTTGGGTACTCAACTAGCTCATAGCTCATCTTATCATCCTTAATCTGATGGTCAAACAGAGATAGTGAATAAATGTTGTATGATATCTTCGTTGTTTTGTATCTGATAAGCAAGCACAATGGGTCAAGTGGTTACCTCTCGCTGAATGGTGGTATAACACTTCCTTTCATACTGCAGAAAAAATGACCCCATTTATGGCACTTTATGGATATCATCCACTGTCCATCACATTTTCTTTAAGGGAAAATTATAGGGTTCAAGTAGTGGAAGATCACATTGAGCATCAACAAGAAGTTCTTCAACTCTTAAAGGATAACCTAAATTTGGCACAAAATCGAATGAAACAACAAGTAGATCAACATCACAGCGAGAGAAGTTTTGTTGTAGGTGACTGGGTATTTTTACAGCTATAACCATACAAACAAATGTCCATCAAGCAAGCTAAGAAGGATAATAAATTATCGCCAAAGTACTATTGTCCTTACAAGGTGTTTCAAAATATTGGTACTATGACATACAAATTGGAGCTTCCTGCTTCTTTGTGAGTGCATCCAGTTTTCCATGTTTCATGCTTAAAGAAGGTTATAGGGGACAAACTTCTCGTTCAAACAATATTTCCAAAACTTTATGAGGAAGGAAAGACCATATTGGAACCTGAAGTAGTCACGGAAACGAGAACTCGATAGCTATGAAATCGATCAATTTCAGAGTATCTCATCAAATGGAAGAACTTACCCACTGAAGATTCTAAATGGGAGGATGAGAATTTTATATAGAAGCACCCGGAGCTACTCAAGCGTTGAGACAACACTATTTTGAAGGAGAGGAGCATGTTAGGTCCCTATATTACTAGTATATATAGTCCCTTATTGTTGCTAGTGCAAACCCCTTATTGTTATTGTTGTACCCCTGTAACCCCCATATTGTTATTATTGTGCCCTTACATTATTATTGTTAGGTCGGCTAGGATTACATTGTGGCCCCATGGACTCCTATATATAGAAGGGAGGTTTTGGTCATTTGAATCATCCAAGAATTGTTCATTTATGTAATGTATTGGAGGTTTCCCCCTCGAAGCGGTTGATTTCTAAGGCGTTGATCTCTCTTCTCTTCTATTTTGGAGTTGGTTTCATAACAAGTTTCCTATTTCTTAGTTTGCTAGTAGCACACATAAAACACCCTTTTACATATCTTGACATAGTTTAATTCATGCTAGGCCAATAACAATACCTCTCTAATTGAGCAATTGTTTTGCCTACACCAAAGTGATCATCAATAAGAGAAGTGTGGGCTTCCCTTATGACACTGACTCTTTCACCATGTGGAACACATAAATTTCCAAGGTGATATAAAAACTTGTTATGAACATGATAATCCAACTCTTCAACATGATTTCCTTGACTCAAAGTTGCATAAACATATTTAAATTATATATTTAGCATATCATTCAATATAACTTTCATGCATGATTGAGTTATGCTTAAGAATAAAAAATGCATTAACAATAGGCCTTGATAATATATCTGTAAATTTTTTGTTTATACCTTTCCTATACTTGATTAATAAATGAAAATGTTGTATTAATCCCATCCATATGAAATTTATAGCTTTTTGTAGTCTGGTTTTCCATTGTAAATATTGCAAAGGTTGATGGTCAACATGAATAATCGTTTATTTACCCATCAAATAATGCTTCCATTTCTTCATGCTTTTTACTAAAGAATACAACTCTTTATCATAATTTGGATAGTTAATTACTGCATTGGTAAAGGTTTCATAATGATAACATATTGGATTACCATGTTGCATCAAAACTGCTCCCATAACATATTTTCTTGCATCGGTTTGAATTTCAAATGGTTGCTTAAGATATGGAAGTGATAGAATTGGTGATGTACTAGTTTTCTCTTTCAAAGTATCGAAGGCTTTATGTTGCAGTGTGAGGATAAATGTAAGAACACAAAAGAAGAGGGGATTTTTGGCTTTTTAATTTTTGCTATTGGTTTTCTGCTAGTTCGTTCTATCTCTTGGCTATTGAGCTGTTGGTGTTGGTTTTAGCTATTGAACGATTTTTAGAGAGTGCAACTGGATTCCATATGAGTTAACGAGGGTGTTTGGTTGTTGTGCATGGTATTTTTGTGTAAAAATGTGGGAATTACAATACTTTGAGGACTCCACTATTATATTTATATTCTCATCTGTAACAACACATTTTAAATGAATAAAAAACAATTGAATTACTTCTATGTTATTGCGAATATTTGAACTACTCTTTGTTGTTCTATGTGATTTGGTCCTTGAATTAATTAATATAGTAGCCAAAATATAATGGCTTGGGTTGTGCACTTTATAACAACGATCCAAATTTTGTAGGTGTTGTGAAATTTATAGAACTTGGACTATGTCAAGGTGGTCTTGTGATTTTTAATTTATTGAGATGCAATCTAGGCCTATGCTAGACATTCTAGGAGAAGGTTCTTTTCATATTCAACCTTATTAATTTTGCAAACATGATAAATTAATTCATTCCAAAATGTTTTGCAAAATTTTCCGTTTCTCAATTCTATTATGGAGCTCATGAGAATTTGTTCTTATTTTAGAAACATTGATTTTTATCTTTACACTAGTCAAAAAAGAAAGATACTTTTTATATTTTATATTAGAGTTGATCACCTTCGTGTAATATCTTAATTATGATTTTATACACTACCTATTTATCATATCATAATTTATCCTTAATCTAGATGTAATAATATTTTTAATATTGTCCTTATTTTGTAGTATGATCTCTTCCTTTCTTCCCAAATAGTTTAGCCAAATACTCTTCATCCTTATGCCATCCCTGCTTAAGTCAAATGTGGTCTTAGCTAGAGTTTGAAGTGATTTTAGGATATCTTTTGTCATCCATGTTGTTCAAATTTTTCTTATACATTAGATACCTAGTCATATCCATATTTTAAATGGGGGAACGAATCACTTTTGTGAAGAGGATAAAATAAATTGTATTGACTTTAATTTTGATATTATAATTTATAAAAATATTTTGGATCTACTTTATCTTTCTCCATAGATCTCTAGAAATACTATGTCCCTAATATTTTAATCCATATAGACTAACAGAGTAATGAGAGTCTCAAATAGGAGTTTCTTCTTATCCTATATCGAAATATTTGCTAATTTATAGTTGTTTTCAAGCCCATAATCATATTTTCAATGCTTCAGTTCTAATTGATCTTATAATGAATATACTTTCTAAGATGTTTGTATGAAGAAAATTTATCCAAGTTGTTATCATAGATGAAAATATTTGATCTACAGGATAAAAAAACTTGCTTAAAATATCCCAAAACTGGCTATAAATCGTATATCTTGTCATTCAGATTCCAACTACACTTGAATTGCCTCAATCCGACATCATACGAGGAAGTTAACACATTCTGAAGTTTTTGGAAAACAACTAAAAATTCAATTTGAATGGTTGACAGGGAAGTGTATAAATGTGATTTGGTAGTCTTTACGATGACGTCATGTTGACATCATCTGCTAACTAGGTAGTACAGGAGCTAACCAGAATTCGCCATTTGGGTTGTCTAGTGATGACACTTGACACACTAGTATTGGTTGAAGGTTTTAGGGATGGGTCAATCATGTAGTGACACGTGGCCCAATCCTAGGGCACCACATGCTACTATGGATGAGGCCAATTTTTTTTCAATGGACTGACAAACCTCCACAAGATTCAAACTCCATACCTCATGCCTAGCAATATGTCGTCACACTTTTAGACCACACGTAGTAATTGTTAATCATTGGCAGCACATTTATATTTAAGGACATATGGTTTCGTCATTGGGAGATAGGGTCGGGCTAGTGGGCGCGCCCGACTGGACCAACCCCATGTTTCATTATAATCTTGTTACCAAAGGAAAAGTGTTGGGAAGGGTGAGGTGCATGGCACCCTGCCCATGCCCCAACATGATTTTTTTTTTTTGTGGAGACCACTAGCGGAGGTTACGACTTGGCGTAGGATAAGGGCATGGAGTTAGTGCCTACTCATAGTCTTATCAAGTACCGTGAGACTAGGAGTGGGGCCAAGAAGGCACGTGGCCTATGGCCACGCCCCTCGGTCATGTACATGGCCACATGAAAAGGCATGGAGTAGTAAAATTGGTGGAGGGGCTAGGCTCATGAATAAAAATTATTTATTGTTTAAACAAAACACACAAAACACATCAGATATCATGGATCGAACCCGAGACCTCCGGGTTTCAAAATATATGCCTTACAAATACACTAGAGAACCAATTTGTTGCAATTTTTTAAAGCGAACAAGTTTATAGAGTGTTTGCAAGCTGATTGAAGAAGGAGGCCTATCTTGGTCATTTGTTAGCCTTTTTTAGCCTAAGAAGACCCTACATAAGGGTTTTTTGGAATTATGTACGTAATGGAAGTTTTAGTTTTGTACGTTGAGCATTGTATGATAATGTATTTGAATATTTTAACATATAATAAAAAAAGACACCATTGGAAGCTGGGCCCAAAGGCGTAGCCCAGGAGGGGTGAACTCCGTAATTAGTTTTCTATGTTTTGATGTTGCTTATTGTCCATTTTAACTGTAAAAAATATACAAAATTTACTTTAGTTTGTGTGGTTTTTAAATCATGATCCATTGCCTAAAATACATAAATTATCTTTCAAAACATTTCATGAAACCATAATTTTAAATTTTAGATTAGTTTGGTATCAAAGCATGGTTTTTGTGAAGATTTGACAGAATTTGCAAGTGTTTTTTTTGAATGATTACTAGGTCTAAATTGAGGAGAGGATAAGGAGTACTTGAAGAACCAAACCCTCAAATTGGCTCAAGGAGGTCACAAAATCTACCAGCCATGGCACATGAAGAAGGAAAAGGAAAAGAGTTGACGTCAGAGGATGAGAGAGATTTTAGAAAGGCTTTTTATGATATGGATGAGATGGTGAAAGTGTTGTATAATGAGAGAAAAAAAATATTTCAAGGAGAAAGTTATAATCAACCAAAATATAATGGTGGTAATGGGAGAAAACCTCCACCTCAACCTCCTCCTTCACCTCCATCTACACCTCCATCCTCACCTCATTCTTCACCTACTTGATCCCATATATCTACTCCTCCTCCATGTCCAAAAGGACATGATAAATATTCTTTGATTAAGCTTGATGTCAAGTTTGAATTGCCTCAGGCCTATGCACAATGCAGAGGTAAATGATGAAAAGTTGGATAATTAGGTTCATCAAATAGAATTCTATTGCAGGATTCAAAATATTGTTGATGATTTCACAAAGATCCAACTTTCTTCTCTTCGCTTGGAAGGTGAAACCCTCATTTGGTGGGAGGCTAGAACTCAAGAAGATTTAAAGAAAAGTGGTAAATTATCTCTTCTTGGAATAATTTTATAGTTGCATTAAGAAGGAAATTTGATCCATTATCTTACATGAAAAATCAATTATGGATTGGAAATTTTTTAGACAAGCTAAAGGTCAGAGTGTCCAAAGTTACACACAAGAATTTACAAGAAGAGCTTTAATCTTGGGTGTTGATTTTAATTCACAATATACTCTCCTTAAGTATATAGGTGGATGACATAGTTATTTGAGACATACTATAATTATGTTTAATCCAACCAATCTAGATGAAGTATGTGTTCAAGAAAATCATTTAGAATCAAGAGGCATGAATGTTCCTTAAGAGTCTGTTAGAGTCTTGTAGTTTACAGTATCACAAGGTGACTAATTATTGCTTATATTTTTTACTTAAAATAATATTCCATGGCGATCACTTATTTTTAGAGAAAGAAAGGGAACTCCTGACTGTAAAGAGCTTCAAAGGAATCAATCTGACTTTTCGTCCAATAAAGGGAAGGAAGTGTTGCTGATAAGGTGTGATGGGGATCAAACTTCATTTTCGCCCTCGTTCCATTTCATTTCATTCACCCTCTTTTCCCCCCTCGTTTCCTCCATATTCTGAAATGCTATGAATCCCATTCAAGCCCCAAAACCCACATGTATAATCTTTGGGAATTATTGTATACACACTTTTATGTTAAAGTCCACAATACTTTTGTCATAGCTCCGCCCACCCACTAGCAGCCGTGGTTTACAACATAAACATTGCCTTTTCTGCTTTTTTTCTTTATATTACTAATTTTACATTTTCCATCACATATCATTGGTTTTGTTTACCATCCACTTCCTTATTCCCTGATTGCGATTAAAGTGGGACCATCCCTCCACTTCACCCTTTCTTCCCCACCCTTCATCGTAGATCGCATATTATAAACCTTTCACATCGCAACTAAAACTTAAAAACCATGATCGCTGACTTGCGATGTATCACATCGCATTTTTTTCAACTTACCTTTGAAACTCACGCAATCTATTTGGTTTAACTTGTGACGTGGCGGTTGGCCCAACACAACAACTCTTCCCCCCACTCCGCAACAATTTGAAACACGTTTATAATTTCGCTGACAAAGTGGGCCCCATATTGCCACATCATCCTCATATTAGCGCACATTGCACTTCGCATCTGTTAAATTTTACCTTCGCTGTTAAATGTTAAACTTGTGATATGCGGGCCGCGGTCGAGTACCACCTTCCTCCACATCACTCCGCCCTCCCCGCACTTCGCACTTCACATCCATTAAGGTTTACCTTCGCTATTAAATGTTAAAACTTGCGATCCACGGGCTGTGGTCGGGTCCCACCTTCCTCCACGTCACTTCGCCCTCCCCACACTTCGCACTTCGCATCCCTCAGAGTTTACCTTCGCTGCTTAATGTTAAAACTTGCGATCTACAGGCTGTGGTCCGGTCCCTCCTGACTTGCCACGTCAACTTTGTACTTCACATCACATCTCCGAAACCATTTCTTATAAATTAAATTCTAAAATGTGCGAAATGCGATGCTACTATGGATGTGATAAAGTTCAGGAGTAAAATTTAAAGGTTTTCAGGTCCGAGCTTCTACGGTTTGCAAGCTATTTTATGAAGAAAAAGGGCTAAAAACATGGCGTAAAGGACTTATAATAGACTAAGCCCCAACAAAGGAGCAAAAGGCAAAGCGAGGCTGAACGCCACAAAGAAACAGACAGAACATGTCGAGTCGGGCTTTGGGGTAGAGATATAACAACATAAACCAAAGGGGCAGCAGGAAACACATTAGCACAGTCACTAATCAATGAAAATAGCCAGCGCTACACTAGACTTAATTACCCAATGCTGGTTTTCTGAGGAACAAGGCCAGATGTCAGGAATACTTGAATTGTTGCCTCTTTGGTGCTACTCGAGCCAGTTTCTAACCAATATGTAATTAACGATAGAAAACCAAAAACCACAGTTGGAAGCCATGCTTGTCTCATCACTGCCTGTGTGTTTCCACTTGTCCAATTTTTCTTGAATGTAATTACTGCAGTAGACATATTAGCCGACTCAAGTTTTCTATAAATAGTGTATGCATTAGTAGTATGAGAGGAGGCCCCATAAGGGAAAAACCATTGTAATAAGACTCATTCTATTGTAAGAACTCTTTTCTGGATGAATGAAGGATTAAGCTATTTTCCATATTTTTGTATTATGCTCTGTGGTGAAGTATTTTCCCATGTAATTTTTTATTCTCCTATTTTCTCATACTGTTTTATTTTTCTTAATTGCAGATAGAAAATTTTGTGTAGGATCTACCATAGGGTACCCTACATAGTCTTGAAACAGTTCATTATGTTTTCTTCTGAGACCAGAATGTAGAATTCAGAGATGTTCTACTCTGCATTCCTGTAGAACCTTAATCTTCTCCTCTATTCCATTTCAAAAGATGTTAAGATCCATAGACATGGCTAGCTTGCTTAGTTGCACCTAACCTCAGTTATTCATCCATCTAAATTTTTTCACACTTGTGTGACTCCATAGCCCAATGGCCCTTTTTTGCTGCCTCAACCAAACATCTTCAAACAAACCTATGCACTAATAGCTAGCCTAAAATGCCCCTGTAAACAAATTTGTATCTAACAAAGAGAGCCCTCTTTGAGTCCAAGAAGGCTAGGTCCTGTATTGCAAAGTTGGTTTGATGTTTCCTTCCGTAGTTATGTCTTCAACCTTCAGAATTATAGAGTGAAAAAAGAGTCCAACAAGAAACATTTTAAAATTGGAGACAAAGGAAAGGGGAAGTTTAAAGGCAAAGGAAAAAATAATGCTACTATTAAGAAAGAGGGAGAAAAATTACCTGTAAACATTGTTCAAAATATGGCCATGATGAATACCATTATTAGAAATTACATTTAGAATTGAGACCAAAGAAGTTCAATAAAAAGGGAAACAAAATACTGTTGCAACAACTCAATAATATATAGGATCTGATTCAGGTGATGAAACCAAAATCACAGCCATGGGAATGAAAGGTATAACTTCTAATGCAAATACTAGTTCTTCAAGTAAGCCTATTTAATCTCAAAATGATAAAGAAATAAGTGAGTTTTTCCATATCGGGGTCATTACAAAACATACAAAGATTGATACATTATTTGATAGTGGATCTCAATTCAATCTCATCTCTGAATCAATTGTCAAGAAAATTAATTTAGAAACTACAACTCGTGCAAAACCTTACCCTTTGGGTTGGGTATGTGACGATGCCAAATTACAAGTGACAAGAAAATGTAAACTCAAATTTTCCATCACTGCCAATTTTATAGATGTGGTAGAGCTTGATGTTGTACCACTTGATATTTGCGGGATTGTTTTAGGGAGTCAATATTTATATGAATGAAAATTTTACATTTATAACTTATCAAAAATATTCCATCCTAGCTATCTAGGTTGAATTTTCCAACAAGAAACTAGTCAAATAGATAAATACATCAAATTGTTCACTTACTTTGCATAAAAGTAGGAACTAATTACCAAACATGATTTGGTATTTAATACATCATTAAACTTGGAAATAATTATAATAAAACACTAACCATACCATCCTAAGGCTTAATTACACCTATTGACATGATCCAAACTACTTCTAGAAACCATAACTTCGAATTTACAAATCGAATTTAAAAAATTCTAGAAAAATGGGTCTCCAAGTGACACCTTTAATTCCCAAACCATAACACCTGTGCAAAAACTGAGAGACATTTTTGTTATTTGTACCATTCTAGACAAAAATCTCTTTTAATTTTGAAAAATTCACTTCCATATATTAGAAAAGTGTGCCAAAAAACAATGTCTAAAACAAGAAGAAAAAAACATTTTTTTTTTTTTTTGAAATATAGGCCTCCAAGAGTGTTGCATATATACCAAACCATAGCAACTGTGAAAAAATGAGAGAGGTTTTTTTCCTTTGGTCATTTATTAACAAAAAACACTTTTAGTTTTTCTAATTTAGTTTCCATTTGGATAGGAACCGATTTTGACAATGATGACAAAAACAATCAGTTTCGCAACAATTTGTAGCAAGTCCAAGTAGCCCTCTATGCTCTGTATGGTTGCACACATCCGTTGGAAAAATGGATCAAATGGGTAGGATTGAAATGTATATGTGATGATGTATAACTCTTGAAGTAGGATCTCTAACGCTTGCAAACCTCCTAGATGGCTAATTCCCACTTGCGTAGCAGATTCACAGTAAGTCTAACATTTCGAGCTTATGATGGCCTTTCTGCTTCAAAATGGTTGAGGAGCTCTCTTACCACATAAAAGCACATTATAACACCTTATCAAACTTTCAGAACTACAAAAATCCCACACTTCACCAAAATGAGGGACTATGCAACTTGCGCAATAGATGCATAGCGAAGTGTAGCAGACCTCCATGGTTGATATGGTTGCATAAATTTACTGTAAAAACAGAGAAAATGGGTATGTTTGGAATGGTAGTGCAATGGTGTAGAAAACATAAATTTTTTTTCCCAATGCACACAAACCTTCAATATAGTTAACTCCAACTTGTGTAGCATATGCACAACAGACTGTTTCCCACGAGTTTTGAATGTTCCCCTTCGGCTTCTTAAACTCTTCTTGCACTTGGACACTACTCCAGAGCTTGAAATGGATCACAAATGAGGGAGAATGAGGGGTGGTTCAAAGATATTTGAGTTTTATTCCACCAAAAATCCCCTCTCTCATGTTATAATGGTAAATTTAAATGATGAAATTGAGATGTCATGATGGTACCTTTATAATCATGAACAAGACATGACACTAACTAACCCATAACTAACTCTAAATGATTCACATGACTGACATGACCCCGAAAATTGACTTATTATGAGAAAATCCCTCATGACATGACCCCTTTGACTCTCATAATGAACCATTCCCTACATGATCTGAAACTTCAAATTATGACCCATCGTGGACTCTTTATGACTTTACAAATTTGAATTAGGGTTAGTAGAATCTTTTATGACACAAATATTTACAATGAATTTGACTATTTTGACCCTTTGTACACAAAAAATCCCTTAGACTATGATACTTGGTGAATTCATAGGCTAAATATTGCAAAGAGATCCCCAAAATGAATAGTTAGACAGACACACTTTGATCCCTATATTACAGGACACTAAAATTGGCTCCAATGGGGATGGAAACCTCCCAGTGAGATGCCAAGAATGCTACAGAATAGTAGCCTAACCATTGGGAAATGGAGTCCAACTCAAAAAATACTAAAAATTAACTATGGATGATGTGGCGTTTACCTTACATCCATCAACATATCACCGAAACCTTAGGGCCTTCACTTCGGGCTTCAAGTTCCAATGATGGCCACCTACACCTGCATTACTAAAAGAAACAATACCAAACTACCAATAAAAATTGCTAGAAATTGGCACACTATAGAAAAATATGCTTAAAGAGCTAAGCTTATTCACACACCTACTCACTCTAACTGATCCCCAAGTTGCTTGATAAGACAAATTCAAACAACCTGTGTAACCATGCAAGCAGATGGTCCTTACTTGAATTCCGCTCACACTTTCCTTGAGAAGGCTAAAAAATAAGAGAATGAAAACTCAAAATCTAACTGAGACTGATATTCTTGGTGTAGGAATGCTGCAAAATCTACCTTCATTGATGACTGTGACAAATTGGCAAAAGGATCGTAAAAATCATGAAATATTACCCATTCTTGATGATCAACAAAAAGAAGGCAGTTGCCTTCAAATATAATGGATAATTGTTCTTATTCATTAGACTCATCATTTTCTGAATCTTGAGTGACCTTTCCTGTGTTCTCACTCTTCTCATTCACAATAAAAAACTTTGAATTTTTGTGAGGAACTTTAAATGGAACAACTCCATCATGTATAACGGGAGTGTCAAGAGTTAACCTTTCATGTGCTTCAACAAAAATATGATCTTTATCTTCAAAATATTATGTGTTTGTTACTTCAAGAGGGAAACTTTTCTGAATAAATTCTTCATTTTCAAAAGGCTCTATAACAACCCTTTATTTTTCACTACTTTCCTGTAGCTTATGATGGTCAATTTGAAGCCTAGCATCCACAAAATCTGAAGCTACATGCATATCTCCTCGAGAAAATGGATTCCTAAGTAATCCTTCACGTGAGTCTGAATTGAGAGTTTCTAGAGCAACAAATTCAACATATATTTGAAAAATATTAACTTTAATTCACTCTTCAACAACTGGCACAATAAGATGCAATTCTATGTCACATACTTTTTTAATCTCACTGTCTTGGGATGCATTCTCATGATGTTAAAAATCAGAATTTTAAAAAGGATTTATAGTCTTCCTTTCTTCAATCACTAACCCAGGAGATGAATAAACCAATGGAATATTTATTTCCTTGTGATGTTTAAAAGAGTTCTCATACTTTTGATCACAAAATACTGACAACACTGCTACAATTTTTCATCAACTTCAGAAGATGGAACATGAATGTGATCATTAAATTCTTGATTTGGTCCAGGTGTCTCTTGGTGGCCACGCACCTATTCCACCTAGTCAGTTTCATCAGTTTTCTTATTTACTATTTTTAGTAATTTTTCGAGTTTTGAACTTCCGGAGCCATTTTGAGGCTCTAAACGACATTTTTGGGCATGATTCATCTGCCAATTTCATAGAAATTTCTTTAGTAGCCCGAGCTATATTACTTGGATAGATATTTCCAATGAGGTATCATACACACCAAATGGAGATAATATGACCAAGTTATGACCCCAGGAAGTTGGTTGCCCAGGTAACCCCAACGAGGCCCATAAACTCTTGGTGTTACATCTCCTCGAGTTAGGATTTTGGTTGTTTAGGGTTTTCTCTTATTGTTCAATAATAAAAAGGACCTCGAGCCTCATTATAACACAGTTCAGCGGCATGTAGCCACTACATCTGTTCTCAGAGATAAGCTACCATCGCCTGAGCTAGTTTATTTTCCATTCTGTCTATAAGCTTTTTTTAGTATTTGATATTAATTAAATGAAGTGTTATTATTGTTGCATCTATGCATTTATGTTTATTTATGTATTTTATTGCGTTCTCGCATAAGTGTGGATCATTGGTATCAATGCAGTCTCCTCTTTCTTGATATTTCTTTACATGTCCCCAACGAGGTCGGGGTCTAATGAGTTAGGGCTTGATCTGGTTGAACCTTTGTAAGATCAAACTCACAAACCTCGACAACCACCCATGGCGGAAGAAAGGAAAGATGAGGAAGCATGAGATCTTATCACAATATTTCATGAGGAGGCCCTCGAGAAACAAAGGAACGCGATGATAAATAACTTTGCCCAAATCCTTCAATGACTACCCACCAACGACGCATCTTCATCCAAAAACCACTCTAGAGGCACCACTCCTGTTAAGGTACAAGTAAAATTTGACATTCCCATATTTGAGGGTCAAATAGATGCAAATGTTGTAGATTTTTCAGCCCACAATTTCTCTGATTGAGAAAAGATTACATGTGTGCTCCTCAAAGCCTCCCCCCATGTTAAAGATTGGTGGGAAACCTACTGTGAATAGAGGAATGAGGAATAACCTCACTATTTTCAGCTGCACCCACTTGGAATTCATTCTAAGATGACATCAAGGAAAAATATTACCTTGTGGGGAGCTATGAGGACAAGTACATCCAATGGACCACACTGCGGCAACAAAGGGAGCAAGATGTGCATGAGTTGACGAATTTGTTCCATACCCTACCCAAAAAGTTGGGTATTAAAGATTTAGAGAAACACTTTGTGCTCAAGTAGCGCAGTTGTTTTCATAGATACATTCAGGAGGAAACAAAGTTCCTCGACATTACTGTTAGCACCCAATCTGAACCTCAGGCTGAAAAAGGCCAAATCAGGGTAACAACTAAACCACGCTCAGCCTTGTAGCTAGCCCTACAAGGACAGGAGAGGGCTCTCTCCGTAGAATAGATATTCAATAAAATGGTAATGAACTGGTTTTAGGCTAGGTATATAAATGGAAAAAGAGTTTTGATGAATTACTGAAATTTCAGGGATGTATGGGACAAGAGGACAGTATGAACTGAGGAATTAAATCGGGATACAGAATATTTCATAGGGCAAGATAGGCAGGAGGTTTAGCAATCAAGTCTAAATAAGATGAAATGGAAAGATTGTTGAGAAGCTGAAAAGGGCATAATAAATGAATCCTTTTCAAACAGAAGAAAATACACAGAGTATGAATGATTCCCCAAGGCATAGCATATAAAATGGATTCTACCTTTCTAACTTGAAAACATTCAACTGGAGATGTTAATGAATGAATGGTGTAACATAACAATGTACATATGAAACATAAAGGAGAAACATATGCTAAAACTCATACCACATGAATCCCATAAATCAGAGCTGCATCACTTTATTTAATTCCCTACCAAACTGTACAACGGAGCGCAGAGCTCATTGCCACACTATTCCCCTACTTCTGAGTTTTTAGACCTCAGAAGTTTTTTTGCAAATAATTAGAATTTACAATAAATAGACGAATTTTGCCAAAATACAAATCGACGGAAGGGGAGAAATCAAAACTGAAGATAGAAGGCCCAAAAGCCAACAGTCTCTTCGTAAAGGAAGAGCTACATTACATCTGGCGAGTGAGAAGGCAAAAAATTGTAACGTAGATTTCTCTACAACGTAACTGAAGATGTGACTGTTACGATTTGGGTCTCGGCCTCTGGCTGTTCGCTTTGCTTTCCATTATTCCTTTTGAATATCTGGCTTTTAATAAGAAGTCATTGCAGTAAACTGGAGTGAACTGAAATAATGCCTTACGTGAAGGGAAATAGTGAATAAGAAGGAAGGGAGAGGAGGCGGGACCAGCATCTTAATCGCAATCAGGATTGGGGAGCGGGAAAATAAAAATTTCGATGCGGTTGGATTAAACCATGGGAAATCCTTTAATAAATGTAATAAAATTCATTTTTGGGACTTAAAAAGGGGAAAGGGCCTTTATATTATAATGTGGAGTAAGTGTTGTATGGTGGGCCCGGGGATAAAATCGCACTCGCAATATTGGAATTTGCAATGGGAATTTGCGATGGGAATTTGCAATGGGAGTATTGCGATGGGAATATTGCGACGGGGATTTTGCGATGGGAAATATTGCGATGGGAATTTACGATGCGAATTTGCGATGGGGATTTTGCGATGATCGCACATCGCACATCGCACATTCCACATCAACAAGACACTTGAATCTCTAAACTTGCGATTTTGCGCTGATCGCGCATTGCACATCGCAAATTCCACATCAACAAGACACTTAAATCTCTAAATTTGTGATTTTGCGCTAAAGTGGTGGGGTTTATATATATGATATAACTTTGTTATAAAGTTTGTGGGGTATTGGTTGGAGAAGTGTTTAAAGGGAGGGACTTTGTAATATGAAGTTTTTTATTATAAGGTCCAAATGCATGGAGGGGAAGTGTTTGGGTAATAAAATCGCATATTTTATTAAATGATTTACAATGCGATATTATAATTAGAAGGGGGAAGGAAGGGGTTTTCAAAGGGATTTGAATATAAAGTTAAAGGGGAAACATGGGAAATAGGTGGGGCTTAGGGAATAGAGGGCTTTTACTTCACTTAAGCACAAAATTCAATCCCGAAGCTAGTTTTGAGAGTGTAGTATACCGTTGGAAAGCTCTTTCCGGGCTCTTTCTAATGGATCTACTTTAAAGATGATTTGGTGCTGAACATACTACGAAAAACTTCTCTGAAGGTAGAGACATCACTTTGTGGAGATAACAGCTTCTGAATTGTGGCTGAAAGGAAAAGTGTCATGTCTTCACCTCAAAACATGGTTTTGAGGTGAAGCTTGCATCAAACCAAACAAATGATATCTTTGATCTTCCTGGTGCTATGAATTTGTATTTATTGACTTCCTCATGACTTCGCTGATCTTTATTTGACACTTAACTCATTAATTTGACCATGGCGAGACCTTAGAGACTCATGAGACCCGTCCTATGACCTACTAATATGATTTTGAGAATGAAAGTGACAAATGACTGAAGATCATAGGAAGGAAAATTAGCAAGTACCTCATGAGGGAAAACTAGTAACAAATTACTACCATCAATGAATCCATGACCTAACGGAATGGCGAAATTGATTATTATGGGACTCCTAATATGCAAATACAAAAGAGCAATTTTGATCACTGATGGCAGTATGACTAGAGTGACACTAACATTGGCTCCAATGGGGATGGTAGCTCCTTGGAGGTGCCAAGAACACCATAGACCAAGTAGCCTTATCCATTGGGCATGGAGTCAAAAATACTAAAAAAATGACACAATGCATACTGACACTGACTCAAGACTAAGACTGAAAAACTAAAATAAACCAAACCATACACATATCATTCAAGTTTTATAGCCTTCACTTCGGGCCCCAAACTTCAATGACTGTGTACTCTGAACTCTGATAAACATAACATGGTATATACAATGATGATGACATATATCCTGATCCTTTTTTTTCAACAATGGTAGTGCTTCAAAAGCCTACCATTTACTTCTCCTCCAGGAAAATTTTGACCATCCATTTCTGAAAGTAAGAAGGCGTTCTGTCCTCTGTAAGCCGAGATCCTGTATGGTCCTTTCCACAGATTTTCGAACTTACCATGCTTCCCTTTGTCTTCATTTCTGGCATCCCATTTCAACACTATATCATCGAGCTGAAACTTTTCTGCCTTTGTCTTCCTGTCAAAGATCTTTTTAATTTTCTCCTGCAACTGAATAACGTTCTGTGACACTTCCTCTCTTGTTTGCTGAAGGTGGATCATTTGATTGATTCTTCGCTGATTGTCATTGTCCTCGCTGCCAACTTCTTGCAATAATTTCATAACTGGGACTGTAAGGGATGTAGGAAAGACAGCGTCAGTACCGTAAACCAGCTCAAATGGTGACATACCTATTGATCTTTTACTGCTAACTCTGTCTGCCCACAGCGCGTTGATGAGCTTTCGGTGCCAATTTCTTTTGTTTGCCTCCAGCATTTTTTTTAATTATATTCACCAATGATTTGTTAGATGACCCAGCCAGGCCGTTTCCTTGTGGATAATAAGCTGTCGAATGGCCCAGCGCGATGTTGTATTTGTCACAAAAGTCGATCATTTTCTTGGATCTGAACGCTGCTGCATTGTCTGTTACGATTTTACAGGGGCAGCCAAAATGAGATAGAATATTCGATTCCAAGAATTGAATGATTACTGCGTTTGTTGCTTGCCTGGCTGGGACGGCCTCGATCCATTTAGTAAAGTAATCTGTCCCTGTCAAGATCCATCGGTGCTGTGCTGAGGACGCGGGATGAATCTCCCCTATAAAATCGAGCCCCCACTGCTGAAAGGGTGCGTTCACTGAAACTGGTTTCAAAGGAAGTGGAAGCAATTTCTTCTTCCCTTGGAAGATTTGGCATTCGTGACATTGCATCACTGTCTTATATAAATCAGAAAATAATGTGGGCCAATAATATCCTGCTCTCAATATCTTTTTAGCTATAGTCTTCCAAAACAAGTGACCGCCACAGTCGCCTTTATGAAACTCGTGCATTACCTTCTGCGCTTCTTCTTCAACCAAACAATTGAGCAGAACGCCTCCTGGATCTTTCCAATACAGAGTGCTGTCTAAAATGCAGAATTTTGCAGATTTTAGCTTCAGAGATCTACCTTTGCTCTTGGACATGCCCGTAGGAGGAGACAAATGCTGAGGGATATAGACGATATCTGAATACCATGGGGACTGTAGAAAAATTTCTGCAATTGGAACCGGCAAACCTTCCTCTTCCTCTTCTGCCACTGCTGTTATAAGGTTTATATCTAAGGCGTGAAGATTGATTGGGCCATCAATTTCGCCAAGCCTTAGCCTTTGATCAATTTCGTGGGCTTGATCTCCAGATCATACTCCAACATGGCTGCTATCCACTTACCTCTTCGACCTTCTGGATTAGTTTGCATCAACACCTCCTTCACTGCTGCGTTTGGGACATATGCTATAGTATGTGAATGCAGAATATAGACCCTGAAATCCTTCAATGCTTTGATAAGGGCCAATGCCTATTTTTCAATGATAGTATACCTCAAAGCAACGTCTCTAATAGTTCTACTGAAAAAGGCAATTGGCTTTTTGATCTCGTCTCTCTTTTGCATTAAAACATCCGCTAAAGTATGCTCAGATGCAAACAAAAATATGATAAAGTCTTGAGTGTAGTCAGGAATAATCAAAACTGGGGCATTGGACAAAGAAAACTTTACCAGATTGAATGATTTGATAGCCTCCTCACTCCATTTAATAGTGCTATCTTTCTTTAACATATTAGTCATTTCCCTCAAATGCTCAGCCAGATTGGGTATAAATTGACGTAAGAAGTTCATCTTACCATTGAATGCTTGGATCTCCTTCTTGTTTCGTGGCAGGTCTATGAGCTAGATTGCCTCCACTCTAGCTGGATCGATGCGAATACCATCTTTGGAGATGATATGTCCCAACAGCTTGCCTTCATCCATGGCGAAGAGGCACTTCTTGGGATTGAGAGAAATTCTGAACTTTCTGCATCGCTAAAAAACAAATCTCAAATGGTACAAATGCTCATCATCTGATCCTGAAAACACTGTCAAATCATCCAAATAAACAACTAGAAAAACATCTTTTTCATTTGCAAAGGTGATTTCCATTGCACGTTGGAAAGTAGCTCCTGCATTTTTCAGTCCGAAAGGCATTTTGGCATACTGGAAGGTTCCCCAGGGTGTTGTGAAGGCAGTTTTATCTTGGTCCTTCTCATGCACCAAGATTTGGTTTTAGCCTGAGTAGCCATCAAGTAATGACATCCTGGATGCTCCAACTTCTCTCTGCAAAATATGGTCCATTTTCAGAAGTGGATAATTATCCTTTAAGGAAGCCTTATTCAAGTTCCGAAAATCTATGCACAACATTATTTCTCCAGTCTTCTTACGTACCGGGACCAAATTTGAAATCCAGTCAGAAAATCTAATGGGGACTATGATACCAGCTTTGTATAATCTGTTTACCTCTTTTTCAATGGATGGCAGCAGCTTCGGATTGATTCTTCTCAGCTTCTGTCTGAATGGATTTTGATCTGGCTTGATAGGAATAGTATGCTGGATTATTTTCCTATCATACACTTTCAAATCTGAATAATCCCATGCAAATACATCAGAGAATTCGGAAAGCAACTTCACATACTTATCCTTCGCTTCAGGGGACAATGTCTCTGACAATTTCACGAACTTGGGCTGATCAGGTGTTCCAAGATTCACATCTTCAACTCCTTTCTCTGTGGGCACCAAGCTTGGCTTCTTTGCAACATCGTCCTGATCAAACAACTCCTCTAGAGGTATGAGGCCTCTAGGAATTACGTTATCTTTCAGATGCAATATGTCCATCTGGTTTGTTTCCATTTCTTGATCATCCACCACATACTCACCTTCTATGAGAGTGTCCTTGAATTTTCCATCACCCTGTAAAAATGCATTTATCTCATTATCATCCCAAAATACTTGCCAATACCTCAAATTATCCGAAACAGCAGGCCTATGTTTGACATGGATTTCGAATTTGTTGCTGGAGTTCATCGGAATTTTCAGGTTACTTGCAGTAGTTGCAAGAGAATCAGCAATAAGATTCTGCATCCTGGGCACTGCTATCAAAGTGTACTCTGGGAATGTCTTCAAAATGTCTAGAACTGCATTTCTGTATGCCCTCAGTCTTGGATGTTTAGCTTGGTACTCTCCTTTCACCTGCTTGATTATTAACTCAGAGTCACCATACACATAAATCCTTTTTGCCTTCAACTTCTTCAATATTTTGAGGCCTGCAATCAGAGCTTCATACTCTGCTTCATTGTTAGAGCATTCAAAAGCCAACTTGTAAGCACATACTCTAACATTACTAGGGACCTTCTCAGGTTGAAAAATAGGACTCCTAATCCATATTCCAATGCCAGCTCCATCCTTACCAACAGCTCCATCAAAATCCATACTCCACAGACCTTCTTCTTCTTCTTGTAGATGCTGAAAATTTGTTTCTTTCTCTTCTTTGCCTTCGCTGATTTCTGGCTGTTCATTATCCATTTGCTGCTGGCAGGCAGAAGGCTCAGAAGTACTTGCTGCTTTGTCTTTTTCCTGTTTGAGGATTTCTCTGAAATTTTCTGAAATCTCAGGTATCTCCTCCACTTGTACCAACTGAACATACTCATCATTTAAACCACCATCTGAATATAAGACAAAAGACTCTAAATTTGTGTGTACTGCATTGATGGGATGATTTACTGGCTTGTATTTGCTAGTGATCATGTATTTAATTTTCTTTTCCCTATATAACTTTCTCAACTGGCCAAACACAGGGATTGTGGCATAGGAGAAATCAAGTTGTATGGTCCCCTTAAGTTTGGAACCCCAAGACCTAGATAGGAGCATTCCAAACCTTGGTGGGACATCAACAACAACTACATCCGTCAAGACGTTTTTGGCTGGGATTTGATCTAAAGACACTACTAAATCTTTGATGAGACCAATACAGTGGACCCTACTTGAATCAAAAGAGTAAAAATCATGGTATTTTCTAGTAACATCAAGGCCTAACTTCTCCATGACAGCTTTGGGCATTAAATTATGGGAGGCCCCGGAGTATAACATGGCATTATGCAAGATAAACTCATGTAACCTAAGACTGAGGTAAAAGGGGGGAACTTCATTTTCTTCAGACTCTTGTGTGGATGGACCAAAAATAAGTTCGGGGTAGTCATCCTCCACATTAAACATATCAGAAAGAGGGTCAATTTGCAAGACTTTAGACACCTGATTTTTATATACACTATTCTTTACCAACTCGGTCAAGGGCACGGACACTTTCAACTTGGAAATTTCATTTTCTAAATTAAAGGAGGGAGATTTTTCTACCTCTTTAATAGGAGGGTCTTTCTTCTCCATTTGTTCTCTCGCTACATTCTGCTGGCCCTTTTCTTTTGCGGCATTCTCAGTTGTGGGTGCTTTGCTGGATGAAGGAATGGCCGGCTCTTTTCCTTTATTCTGTGCCTCGTCCTTCATTTGTAGTTCTTTTCTCCTTTGAATGGGGTTGATGGTGACGTTTCTGTTCCTTAGAGAATACTGCCCTTGCCTGGCTGACAGCGCGTTCATATAACCTCTCTGGTAGTCATCATATTCCTTTTCTAACACCACGTCATTGGCCAAAATGAAATTTTCATCCCCTTGAATGTCTGGAGTCGCCACTATGTATTCTTCGTCTTCTGTGAGGAAATGGGTGCACCATCAGCTGTGAAAAAATGATTGGTTTCAAACAGAGGACCATCGTCGTCTGAGTCAGTCCCTTGCACGTAGTTCTACTGTAACGGTGTTTTAATTGGCTGTTGTGGTGCTTTTTGGTCCTACGCCCTTTGTTCTCTCTGTCTAATTCTGAATTGCGTTTGCTGCTGTCCTCTAAAATTTGGATTTCTTATTTGAGTTTCGGGTCTGTCGGAAATCGTCAAACGCTCAACCATATTTTCCATTGTACGAATTAGAGTGTCCATTCTGCTATCCAAAGTGGAGGCTTCCTCTTTCACCATGACTTTCTTTTCGGTTCTAGCTCGAGCTCTTCTGGTCAGTAGATTAGCTTCAATGCTTACTGCTATTTTTTGCATTTCTTCAAGAGACGGTGGATCTCTTTCACGCAGTTGATATGCCATATCGGCATCAAAACCATCCGGAAACTTTAGCATAGCTGAATCCACGGGTGGTTTGAGGTTGGCCGGAATAGCATTGTATGCAGCATTGAATCTTAAAAAATAGTCTTGCACAGTTTCACCCACATTTCTTTTCATATTCTCATATTCAGACAGAATTTGGTGTGGGTTCCTTTTCACCTCCCACCGGTCTAGGAACTGTGTGTAACTCTTGCAAAGTGTGAATAGAGCCTGCTAGTAAAGCTCTGAACCACTTTCTCACTTCACCTCCGAAGCTTTGAACAAACAACCTGGTTGCTACATTCTCTTCTTCCACTTCATGCAAGTCAAAAAAGTCATTCATCTTGTCAACATGATGCTGGGCTGTAATGCCCTGAGTGGCATCAAAGATAACAATTTTACTCTGATAATCAGCAGGCATATAATTGAGAACCTGAGGTAAAACCAAGGGTGCATACCGGGCAGCCATATTTCTGGGAGGATTTACAACAGCGTTTGTAATGTTGGAATTTGAGGTAGGTGTTGATGGAGGAGATGAAAACTGGGAATTGATTGATGGGAATACTGATGAATCAGGAGGATGGAATGCTGCGCCTGATGATTCTAAAGGCTCAGGAATATAATTTGCAGTGATGGACTGAGGCGAATTCAAAATGTAGTCATCAATGGAAGAATTTGCTCTCTGAACTTCAATATCTACAAGAAACTCCGGATCTAAAACCGTGTCTTCAAGTGAAGTTTCAGATTTACTTCTAAACAAAGAAAGCTCAAAATTCTCATTAAAAGAAATCTCCTCTACAAAAAAACATTCACTGGGCCAAGTATGGGACCTGAAAATAGGTGTAGGACTTGGCGATCCCTCTTGTCTTCTGACTATTCTTGGGATAAGATTCGGATTTTCGAACACAGGGGGAGGATTTGGATTAGGATTAGCCCTTGTATATCTTCTTGAAGCCAGTGTGGTCAACTTACTACTATACAATATTTATATCAGCCTAGAAAATTCTGAAATATCATCATCGAGACTTTGCAATAAAAATATTACTGGGGTGATAAATCTTCTACGCAAAAGTTTGTAATTGCTTCCCCGGTATGGTCGCCAGAGATGTTAGCACCGAATCTGAACCTCAGGCTGAAAAAGGCAAATCAGGGTAACAACTAAACCACGCTCAGCCTTGTAGCTAGCCTTACAAGGACAGGAGAGGGCTCTCTCCGTAGAATGGATATTCAATAAAATGGTAGTGAACTGGTTTTAGGCTAGGTATATAAATGGGAAAAAGAGTTTTGATGAATTACTAAAATTTCAGGGATGTATGGGAAAAGAGGACAGTATGAACTGAGGAATTAAATCCGGATACAGAATATTTCATAGGGCAAGGTAGGCAGGAGGTTTAGCAATCAAGTCTAAATAAGATGAAATGAAAAGACTGTTGAGAAGTTGAAAAGGGCATAATAAATGAATCCTTTTCAAACAGAATAAAATACACAGAGTATGAATGATTCCCCAAGGCAGAGCATATAAAATGGATTCTACCTTTCTAACTTGAAAACATTCAACTGGAGATATTAATGAATGAATGGTGTAACATAACAATGTACATATGAAACATAAAGGAGAAACATATGCTAAAACTCATACCACATGAATCCCATAAATCAGAGCTGCATCACTTTATTTAATTCCCTGCCAAACTGTACAATGGAGCGCAGAGCTCACTGCCACACTATTCCCCTACTTCTGAGTTTTCAGACCTCAGACTTTCCCCCTTGCAAATAATTAGAATTTACAATAAATAGACGAATTTTTTCCGAAATACAAATCGATGGAAGGGGAGAAATCACAACTGAAGATAGAAGGCCAAAAGCCAACAGTCTCTTCATAAAGGAAGAGCTGCATTACATCTGGCCAGTGAGAAGGCAAAAAATTGTAACGTAGATTTCTCTACAACGTAACTAAAGATGTGACTGTTACAATTTGGGTCTTGGCCTCTGGCTGTCGCTTTGCTTTCCATTATTCCTTTTGAATAACTGGCTTTTAATAAGATGTCGTTGCAGTAAACCGGAATAAACTGAAATAATGCCTTATGTGAAGGGAAATAGTGAATAAGAAGGAAGGGATAGGAGGCGGGACCAGCATCTTAATCGCAATCAGGATCGGGGAGCAGGAAAATATATACAAAATAAAACTTTCGATGCGGTTGGATTAAACCATAGGAAGTCCTTTAATAAATGTAATAAAATGCGATTTTGGGACTTACAAAGGGGAAAGGGCCTTTGTATTATAATGGGGAGTAAGTGTTGTATGGTGGGCCCGGGGATAAAATCGCAATCGCAATATTGGAATTTGCAATGGGAATTTGTGACGGGGATTTTGCGATGGGAATATTGCGATGGGAATTTGCGATGGGAATTTTGCAACGGGGATTTTACGATGGAAATTTTGCGATGGGAATTTGCGATGGGAATTTTGCAACGGGGATTTTGCGATGGGAATTTTTCGATGATCGCACATCGCACATCGCAAATTCCACATCAACAAGACACTTGAATCTCTAAACTTGCGATTTTGCGCTAAAGTGGTGGGGTTTATATATATGATATAACTTTGTTATAAAGTTTGTGGGGTATTGGTCGGAGAAGTGTTTTAAGGGGAGGGACTTTGTAATATGAAGTTTTTTATTATAAAGTCCAAAGGCATGGAGGGGAAGTGGTTTGGTAATAAAATCACATATTTTATTAAATGATTTACAATGCGATATTATAATCGGAAGGGGGAAGGAAGGGGTTTTTAAAGGGATTTGAACATAAAGTTAAAGGGGAAACATGGGAAATATGTGTGGCTTAGGGAATAGAGGGCTTTTACTTCACTTAAGCACAAAATTCAATCCAGAAGCCAGTTTTGAGAGTGTAGTATACCGTTGGAAAGCTCTTTCCGGGCTCTTTCTGATGGATCTGCTTTGAAGATGATTTGGCGCTGAACATACTGCGGAAAAATTATCTGAAGGCAGAGACATCACTTTGTGGAGATAACAGCTTCTGAATTGTGGCTGAAAGGCAAAGTATCATGTCTTCACCTCAAAACATGGTTTTGAGGTGAAGCTTGCATCAAACCAAACAAATGATATCTTTGATCTTCCTGGTGCTATGACTTTGTATTTATTGACTTCCTCATGACTTCGTTGATCTTTATTTGACACTTGACTCATTAATTTGACCATGGCGAGACCTTAGAGACTAATGAGACCCATCCTATGACCTACTAATATGATTTTGAGAATGAAAGTGACAAATGACTGAAGATCATAGGAAGGAAAATCAACAAGTACCTCATGAGGGAAAACTGGTAACAAATTACTACCATCAATGAATCCATGACCTAACAGAATGGCGAAATTGATTATTATGGGACTCCTAATAGGCAAATGCAAAAGAGAAATTTTGATCACTGATTGCAGTATGACTAGAGTGACACTAGCAATTACCTCGCTTGGAACAACATATTGATATGTCGCCAAGATCAAGCAGAAAGTTAAGCAGAAGAAGCGAGACTTTGGATCCACAAATATGAAGCCAAGGAAAGGCGTCCCCAAACCGCAGAACAAGGGGCAAAGCCAAAGCGGGGTGACTTATGAAAACTCGATGAAGAAACAAGCGAAGAAAAACACCACAAAGCTAAAGAAGACATGGGGAAGTGGTGTGAATTTCATAAAGCTCCACTCACAACACAAGTGAGTGTTGGGCCAAACAGTCACTGGTGGCTGAGCTGAAGGCATATGAATTATATGCATGTTCTGATTCTAAGTCAGAACCAAACAAGGGAAATTACAAAGGGAATCAAATCATTGATGTGGAACCCAATGGCACCATTTCCACCAACAAGATCCAGAAGGAGGAACATGAAGATTCGGAGGAGGGGGAGCGCCTCTTCCATTCGTAGATTTGGGTGAAGGGTTCTCCACTGCAATTCATTGTTGATAGCGAAAGCTAAAACAACCTCATTTCAGAAAATTTCGTGAAGCGGCTCGGCCTACCGACCACAACACACCGACAACTGTATACCATCGGGTGGCTTCACCAAGGAATAGATCTCCACATTGTTGAAGTTTTCAACAAGAAACAATGAAATTGGCATCCAAGAACAACATGACAACACCTACACTAGTGTGGGACCAATAGGTCCTAGCAGCACCTACACTAGTGTGGGACCAATAGCTCTTAGCAACACGTACATTAGTGTGGGCTAAATTTGGTGCAGTGTCTATTTTAATTTCCCCTTAATTAAATTGGAAAATAAAATGTAATCTTATCTCATAATCACTTGTAATAGTTGTTTGAGTGTTATAAACTCATTTAGCTCATGAATTTCGAGTTGAGGGTAGTTGGTGAGGCATGCAAAGTGATCCTATGTGTTTTAGACTCCAAGTTTTAGTTAAGTACATGAGTTTAATGCATGAGTAATCATTTAACTCAGTTAGGTGAGTTACAGTCAGTTGAAATAGTTGTAACTATTTGTTGCACTTGCGAGTGATCAAGTGAATTAAATCTTATTTAATTCACAATCAGTGATATACCATGCAACTGATGATTTACTATTATTCGCTGCATGCATGTCAGTTACAGTGGAGACGAAGTTGAGACAAAGGTTAAAGGGAAGTTAATTATTAGTTGTGATATTAGTAGATTGCCCAGATGTAGTTAAAACACCATAGGATGCCCATGATACCTAGTGCAGTTGAGAAAGGCTTAAATTCCTAAGGAATAGGGATTTCATTCCTCATGAATTGCATGAGCAAGGCAGGCTAAGAATTGGATAAGTGTTGGACCGATTTTTTCTAAATCAGTGTGAGATAGTTGTGAGAGTGCAAGAGTGATCTGAAAATGAATGCTATTTATTTCTGTGCTAGTTTCATTTCAAATATAAACTTTTATTTGCTTTGGTTTGTTTGTGAGCATGTGATTGTTAAATAGTGTACTTAGTGAAATTATGATTTTTTCATACGATTAAAAAAATCATAATTTTAAATGACAGAACAAAAGCAATATTAAACGCAACAATCACACATAACAGAGCTTAAAACAGAGAATTTTGATAAATGAGTTCACCCCTCCCGGGCTATATCTACTTGGTCCAACTTCATAGTGTGACATTTGTATTAGCTTCAAGTGTGCTCAAATTGCCATTAAAAGCTTTATAACCTCTTGTAACATGTTCCAATGAGTTTAAAACATCATAATCTCCCAAAAATGACTATTTGTTTGCTGAATTTGGACTCTGGATGCTCTGGTAATGACCCCAACACCTGGTGGCCCTAACCTTAAAAAATCTTGAAGTGCACTAAAACACATGTAGATGACCTTTTCTACCTCTGCAACCTGCTCCATTTAGTTCCCAACATTCCAATTAGCCAAAAATGATTTTTACTGAGCTCAATTTGGTCGAAAATTGAGTGAGCTATGACCAAAATCAATTTCCCCAATTTCTCCTCTAAAACTGGAGGAACTTCTAGTTAACTTTACAAGTCCGCCAAAATTGACGCGCCTTCGAATTTTCTGCCAACATAACCCCTGGATTAATTAGTGCTAAGTGCATTTAGGGCGGATAAGCATGATTTAATGATAAGCGTAGTTTATATGGTTAATGACGGATTAATGTGGGTTAACCACATTTTAAGTTTAATTAATCTGCATTAATTTTCCGTCACACATTTTGTGCAGACTCATGGTTCTCAGCCTCGACCATGTGGGAGGGGGGTGGCCCCCTCCGGATCCCCAATCACCATCGCATTAGAATTTAAATATGGGCGACAATGCATAGATGTTAAGAACTTTGGTGTAGACTAACTGGTAGGGTGGTGGCTTGGTAGGAGATAGGTCGGGTGTTCGATTCGACCATAAACTTTTGCAAAGGATTATAACAATACTTCTCCTGCTAACTTCGTTGAAACCACCATATTAATCCCTTCACCAGTTTAATTAGAAGACCCTCCAAACTTGGTAGGATTCTCCGATGAGGTGGGTTTGAACTTTAATATATATATATATATATATATATATATATATATATATATATATATATATATATATATATATATATATATATATATATATATATATATATTCGAAATAATTACACCAAGCCAATGTCCCATATTAACATCAAATAATTCGACCATAACTTTAGCCCAAATTTGATATAACTTGTCATTCAACCTCTGGGTTAGGAGGTGGCCCACAAGAGAGGAAACTTGGCGCCCTCTGGTTGGGTTTCACTCCAACCCCTTAAAAAAAATTCAAATTCCAACTTCAGAAGAACTGAAGGTCATTGGGAAATTTTTCTCTTCACTTAACCCATTTGGCGAATCTGATGATGACACTCTTAACAGTGTCAATGGTTGCAATCTGGAGAATATTCTTGTAATGCTGACTGTACCTGCCACATCATCACTATACCTGTTTTGCTCCTTTTTTGCCTGTTTTGGAAAATGAACAACAGACGATAACTCAATCATATGAACTCATATTTTGATGAAACGAGTTGCGCCGGAATCCTGGCGACGAACTCTATCCAATTGTTTAGGTTTGGAACATTTTTAAGCACTTTCAATTTTTAGCTAATTTTGGGCCTTGATCCAAATTCTGATCACACCTTCCCACTGACAGGATTTTGGACCCACAAAAGCTGATAATTATCTTCTTGAGCTTCAACACTCTTTTGATTTCAAGTTATATCAACTGATTTTACTTGACAAGTCTTACTTGACAATTATCTTGACATGCCTTGCATTGCAATTGGCTATGTCTCTCAACCACTGTTCTATGTCTATTGCTGACCCACTTTAGCATTGTTGATTGATACATACCCTGTTGTACCAAATCTATCTCTATGTGCTTGGAAAACTATTAGCCTTCCCACTGAGAATGAAGTCCCTCTTGCAACAAAGGCATACAAGCTTCTTCTTGGAAATCCTCTTATCCAAATTAAACTTGAAATATGAGTGAACTCTTGGTGTCAACACAAAAAACCAAATCATTTTGCAATGGATGCAAAATAATTTGCATCTCATCCACTTCTCACTCAATGGACATCAAACTTCCTGCGACATATTATCACAAGGACACACACTCAATCTTGAAAATAAAACATTATGCAAGAATTGAAATGACGACCACCTCGTTTTTGCTCCTTCAAAGCAATGACTATCACCTCCTGTAACATCAAGTACATGGTGATATTCTTTCACATTGGTGTATCCAATATCGACCCACAATCGACAAACCTCATCGAATAAAACATAATTCGGTCAACATAATCGACAAAAAACATGTGACATCAACAACACAAGTTGACATGAAATGTGCAACACAATCGACATATATCGATATGATATGTGTGCGACCTAATTGACACCAGTTGATAAACATATGTACAACAAAATCGACATAAATTGATATGAAATGTGTGCGACACAATCAACATATATCGATATGAAATGTGTTCGACACTATCGACACAAGTCGACATTCCAAAATGCATATTGACAACACTCATGCATGTATCTCTTTACAATGAAATTATCACAAGTCCTCTATTTACACATACAAAATATCATGCATATGTACACTCTTAAGCTCTCTTTTTCAAGTACAAACAAATACATAAACCCAAAACATATGAGTGATCATAAGATCTGAACTTAATGATAAATTTTTGCAGCATAAATGAGTGACATACCCATCTTTTAAACCATCTTGGTGAGATTTTGCAACAAAAAGAAATGCCTTCATCCGAACAACATTCACATCCAATCTTGCATCATACAAGTTGTAATAATCTGCTGCAACTTGTCATACTTCAACAGAAATTCATGCATACATAAGGCTAAAATTTGCATCTATGTACAAAGTAAATGCATGCCTTACTTGGTCAAGAAATCGAGCCATTTCTTACCAAACCACTTCAATGGAGATTTTTCGATGATGGAATCTCCTGTTCCATTCTCGCCAGTATTTTTATCCACTTGCTTCAAATGCTTTGGATGAGTGGTTGGATGTAGTGTCTAACATTGGGCAATGAGATGTCCCTTCCTCTGACAACAAGTGCAAATTTTTTGCATCTTCTATTCAAGTTGCATTTTCTTTGACTATTTCTTGTATGCTATCATTCTCTTCAAGCATCTTGAAACTTGATGGTTATACAAACCACAATCTGAACAACAATTTTTTCTCCCATTCATGCATGCATATTTTTCATGCTTAACATAATCATAAACAACATTATTATAGGAAGAATTATACCTTGAATTATTCTTTGAATGTTCATCTTTATAACCTTCTTGAGAATATGAACTTGAAGAGGTTCTAGCTCTTCTTTGAATACAAACAACATTGTTCATGTCCTTAGAGCTGTCACAACTTTCTTATTCACCATAAGTTTCATTTCTAAAAGAATCATACTTCAACATGGGTTTCAAACAATTGTATTCATCTTGATTGCAAACTTTACATGTTTGATATTTTGTACTTGCAACAAAATTCCTTCTTGGAACTGCTTCAAGTGCCTTCATGGCTTTAGAGCTTTCTCCATAAATTTGTTCATAGCCAAGACCCAAATATTTAGGCCTTTCCTAAACCATAATTGGCTCAACTATGCCTTGTTCAATTTTGCCTACTCCTTTACCTTCATAGCCGATTTTGATCATCAATTTGGACCCTATTCCTCTAGTGTGTTTTTCAAATGAACCTACACATTTATATTGAGAGGAAATTGAAGAAAAATTTGAATTATTTACCTCTTCTTCAAGCACATGCTTGGATAAGGCTTCTTTGGCATCATGGAGCTGAATATCCATCTCATGCATCTTTTTAAGAAGCTCTTGCTTCTCTTTCTTCATAACAACCAATTTCTCCTGAAGTTTAATTTTCTCTCACATATCTTCATACAATTGTTGCACCACCTCTTTCATGATGTATAAGTCTTGCTTCATCTCTTTATCAAAGAGTCTTGCAAAGGAATATGGTTTAAAATCATCACTTAATGAAGTTTCCATCACAATGTATTGAATTAAAGAGCTTGACAACAATTTACAAAGCTTCATGCCTTGACATTTTGGTTGTAGATTCAAGCTCAATCTTTGCAGCTTGTATCTCTTCAATCACTTCAGCCTCTTATGCAAATAATTTCTCTTGTGCTTTAAGTGTTGCCTTGAGTGGTCCTTTGGGGAAGGATGATGCTTTCTCAACCTTCTTCCTTATTGTCCTAACTTCTGGACTAGCTATCAATAGCTTCCCTTCTCTTCTCTGCAATCTCAATCTTGTAAGAAATAGTAAATTTTCCCTATTAAAACCCTTCAATTAAAACAAGCAAGCAACCTTGTGCTCTAATACCAACTTGATCTGAAAATGAATGCTAGTTATTTCTGTGCTAGTTTCATTTCAAATATAAATTTTTCTTTGCTTTGTTTTACTTATCCTTCATGGGTTTGTTTGTGAGCATGTGATTGTCAAACAATGTACTTAGTGAAATTATGAGTTTGTCATAAGCTTAAAAACAACATAATTTTAAATGACATAAAAAAAGCAATATTAAACACATCAATTACATATAACACAACTTAAAATAGAGAATTTTGATAAATGAGTTCACCCCTCCTGGGCTACATCTCCTTAGTCCAGCTTCATAGTGTGACCTTTGTATTGGCTTCAAGTGTGCTAAAATTGCTGTTACAAGCTTCAGAACCTCTTGGAACCTATTCCAATGAGTTTGAAACATCATAATCTCCCAAAAATGACTATTTTTTGCTAAATTTGAACGTTGGATGCTCTGGCAATGACCCCAACACCTGGTGGCCCTAGCCTTCAAAAATATTCAAATGCACTAAAACACCTGTATATGACCTTTTTTGCCTCTGAAACCTGTTCCATTGAGTTCCCAACATTCCAATTAGCCAAAAATGACTTTTATTGAGCTCAATTTGGTCGAAAATTGAGTGAGTTATGACCAAAACCAATTTGCCTCAATTTCTCCTCTAAAACTGGAGGAACTGCCAATTAACTTTAGAATTCTGCCAAAATTGGCGCACCTCCGAATTTTCTGCCAACATAACCCCCGGCTTAATTAGCACTAAGTACGTTTAGGGAGGATAAGCATGATTTAATGATAAGCAGAGTTTACATAATTAATGACGGATTAACGTGGGTTAACCACATTTTAAGTTTAATTAATCCGAATTAATTTTTCATCACACATTTTGTGCAGGCTCGTGGTTCTCAACCATCAACCATGTGGGAGGGGCCAAGCCCCTTTGGACCCCCAATCACCGCCACATTACAACTTAAATATGGGTGACAATGCATAGATGTTAAGTACTTCGGTGTAGACTAACCAGTAGGGCGGTGGCTTGGTAGGAGACAGGTCAGGTGTTCAACCCCCGATCTAACCATACATTTTTGCAAAGGCTGATAACAATACTTCTCCCACTAACTTCGTCGACAATGCCATATTAATTGCTTCCCCAGTTTAACTAGAGGACCCTCAAAAGTTGTTAGGATCTGCCGTGAGGTGGGTTTGAACTTTAATATATATATATATTCGAAATAATTACACCAAGCCAATGTCCCATATTAACATCAAATAATCTGACCATAACCTTAGTCCGAATTTGATATAACTTGTCATTCGACCTCAGGGTTAGGAGATGGCCCACCAGAGAGGACACGTGGCGCCCTTTGGTTGGGTTTCACTCCAACCCCTTAAAAAAAATTCAAATTCCAACTTAGGAAGATGTGAAGGTCATTGAGCAATTTTTCTCTTCACTTAACCCAGCTGGCGAATCCGTAGATGACACTCTTCACAGTGTCACTAGCTAAAATCTGGAGAATACTCTTGGAATGTTGACTATACCTTCCACATCATCACTGTACCTGTTTTGCTCCTTTTTTGCATGTTTTGGAAAATGAACAACATGTGATAACTTAGTCATACGAAATCGATTTTTTATTAAACGAGTTGCACCGGAATCCTGGCGATGAACTCTATCCGATCGTTCAGGTATAAAATTTTTTTGAGCACTCTGAATTTTTAGCTAATTTTAGGCCTTGATCCAAATTCTGATCAAAGAGACTCTTGTGAGAAGGGTGCATTGTATTTTTTCATGATTCCTTGTTAAATATACAATATATGATAGAGGGGTTTTGAGCAACAAGCTTTCCCTGAGAAATTATATGTGTTGTGGTTTGATTTGATTCCTTTTTTACTTGTTGTGATTAACGATCATGTTTATTTTCCGCAATTGATTTGTAGAAGGTTTCAGTATATAGCTTTAGTACATTGCTAGATCATATTGAATCCATTGATATACATATGTTTGTATAATTTCTACATGGTATTAGAGCACATGAAATCACTATTGTTGAGGAGAAGTTGAGTTTGTGACTGAATAGAATTCGAATTTGCAGAAGACTTTCTTGATGCTTCAGGCTATTTAGGATCGAAATGGATTTCAATGGCTTGAGATTGGAGTATGCACTCGAGGGTAGCTCTAACTATATTTCTTATAAAGATAGAATGGAGGCAGTACTAGAGGACAATGGGTTGAAGGAATTCATTAACAATGATGTTCCCAAACTCGTTGTGACAGATGCTGCAAATCTCGATGCCTGGCAAAAGAAGGTTGCAAGGGCGAGGAGGATCTTACTAGAGGGAGTGCGAGGAGGATCTTACTAGAGGGAGTACGAGATCACATTGTCTCAAGTATCCATGGAAAAGCGAATCCATATGCAATGTGGAAGGCTTTGACAGATCTATTTTAGAGCAACACTCATCATAGAAAATTGGCACTAAAGGACAAACTGAGGAAAATCAAAATGGAGAAAAACGACACTATTTCGATATACTTAAAATTTTTTTGTCCAATTTCAGGATGAGATTGAGAGTGTAGGAATTAATGTCGTGGATGATAAATTGGTGAGCCTATCTCTTCTAGGACTTCCCAAGAGTTGTCATAGTTATTAGGATTCTCTCAATGGAAGGGAAAAGCTTCCAGATTGGGAGCGACTTTGGTCGGATTTGGTGCAAGAAAAATTCAAGCGGAATACCAGAGATGGATCTTCATCTAAGAATGAAGATGAATAAGGTTGTGCTTTGGCTTCCAAGGTGAAGAAGGGGAAAGGAAAGAAATTTCATTTTGAGTCCAGTGAAGAATCCTTGCGACATGTCTAGAGTGAAGTGTTTTCACTGTCACGAGCATGGACATTATGCCAATAATTGTCCACAAAAGAAGAAGAACAAGAAGGCTTCAGGATCTGTAGCTGGTGAGGCTTTGGCCTTGCAATTTGAGCTTGAATTCTCACTCATTTCATGCATGGTGTCAAGTGAAATGGGATTAGTGTGGTACTTGGATAGCAGTGCTTCCTTTCACATGACAGGAGACAAAGAAATTTTCAGTAGCTTGGAGGAGAAGGACCTCCATATGCATATCGAAATGGTCGATGATGGGCGGTACAGTGCTACCGGGATTGGTACCATTACCTTCCAGATACAGTTAGGTAAACCTTTTCAATTAAAAGATGTAATGTATGTACCAGGCTTGAAGAAAAATTTAGTCTCAGTTGGAATGTTGGAGGATAGAGGTTATGATGTTGTTTTCAGTGAAGGAAAATATTTCTTGTGACACAAAACAACAAGACAGACCAAGAAGATTGGGATTCGTGTGAAGAATCTCTATAAAATTTATGTAGATGTGATTTCTATAGGGCTTCCAACCATGTGGAAGTGTGAGGAAGCCATGCAATTGTCCCTTGAGAGGGAGCTTGATTTGCATGCAGATGAGGAACTCTTGGTTCTAAAGAATGAACCTCAAGATGTGGAGCAGCCACATGCGGAGAATCATGGAGTGGAAGAAACCACTCAAGGAGAGAAATTTTGAGTGAGATGGGCAAAGGAAGTACATGAAACTATACCTCTAGGTATGAGGTGGGGTGATGTTCAAGGTTAATCCCAAGAAGAAATTTGGGCAGGGTCCTAGAGATGATGCATCTCATGGATCAAACCTGGCTACGAGGAGCCCACAATACAATAGTAGCAGGATCAGTTAGATTGATGCAGTTAGATGTTAGGAGGACATAAATCAGAGTAACATGTGTCAGACATTGGAGCATAGATCAAAGTTGGCAGCAGTGCAGAGTGCATGGATGTAGATGTTAGCAGCGCAGAGAATCCAATAGACATGTGCGGTGGGTACCAGTAGTCAGAAGACTCTGATGACAGATGCATTATACTGATTCAGTTGTTTGGAGTCTATTCAGTTTCAGAAGTGTTGCATGCAAGAGTTTCATGTGCGAGAAACACTAGAGAACTGTTGCATGTCGCATGCAAGGGCATTCCTTTCTTTTTGAGAGGGAGTGTTGAAATTTGCAACAAGAAACAGTGAAAGTGGCATCTAGGAATAAAATGACAACACCTACACTAGTGTGGGACCAATAGTTCCTAGCAGCACCTACACTAGTGTGGGACCAACAGGTCTTAGCAGCACCTACAATGGTGTGGGCTAAATTTGGTGCAGTGTCTATTTTAATTTTCCCTTAATTAATTTGGACAATAAAATGTAATCTTATCTCATAATCGCTGTATAAATTTTAATACAATTATGTATTGCCGGATTCTCCTGATCTAACAATTATATGAAATTGTTAAATACGGAATCCTTCTACCTAAATTCTTGTGGAAATTTAATACCCAATTTAAAACACATGAAGAAATATAAATCACACATAACACATATGTTGTTACCGGGAAAGCATAAAGCTAAAAACTCCATTATCATATCTTATGTATACATCATGTATCATGAAACAAACTCATACAAAACACTACTCCAAGAGCTCTCAGTATAATATACAATCATCTCACACTGTCATACAAAAATTGGCATATACATGCACCAATTTACTTCCTCGTGACAACCTGCCTCCACTGCACAATCCCAGATGATCACAATCCCTGAATGAATTCGATCTTGCCTTGCATTGACTGCGCAATCCTCATTGGCATCTCTAATGTGTTTTTGGTTGAACTTGTGCACCCACTATAGTCACAACTGATAGTCAAACTGTCCCTTTCACCTATCTCTCAACTCGGTCTCCACTAGATCTAACATGCATGTAGTTAACAATAGTAAATCTTTAGTTGCATGTGAGATCACTCCATGTGAATTAATTTAATATTTAATTCACTGATCTCTCACTAGTGTATATTTAGTTACAACTAGCACAACTGAGTTTAACTCACTTAACTGAGTTAAACTACTTTACAACTCACATAACTACACATCCAACTTTGTTACAACTTTGTACCACTCAGTTACAATGAAGTCCACTAGCATGTCCCACCAACTAGCCTTTGAACTCTAAATTCCTTCAGTTAACTGGTTTTCCACATGAGTTAACTGAAATCAAGTGCTTCAAGAGAATCGATTATTATTTATTGTCTAATTGTTGTTAAGGGGCTAACAATAATCGACATGCATTCTATTTCTAGACATGTATTCCACGAAACAACTTCGCACATGCATTCCAAAAATAGACGCCCATCCATCTATATAATTTTCTCAACCATCTATAAATAGATTACTGTTAAAAATAGACTTTGATCCAAATTCTAAAAATAGACATATCACCTAAAAATAGCCTGCGGGCTCGACCTAGTGTAGGTGCTTAATTTTCACTAGGATCATCACCTTGTTGAATCTCAACACTCCCTCTCAACAACAAAGGTATTATCCTTCACCCCGATCCTATCTCTATGGTATTCAAGTTTGCTCTTGGTGAAAGCCTTCGGTAGAATATCTGCATCCTGATCTTCCATAGGAATGTACTGAAGCAACATGATCTTCCACTGCACACAATATTTGATGTTATGATACCAGATATCTATATGCTTAGATCTATCATGAAACATAGGATTAATCGAGAGTTTAATGCAACTCTGGTTATCACAATGAATCACTGTAGGATCTAAATGAGAACCAAACAAATTGACCGGGATCTTCCTCATCCAGATAGCCTCACATGCAGCTTGACTTGCTGCCATGTATTCCGCTTTCGCTGAACTGAGTGCCATGGATCTTTGTTTCCTGCTGTACTAAGAAAAAACTGTAGATCCAAAATTGAAAACCGCTCCTGATGTTCTCTTTCTGTCTGTTGGGCTGCCTTCCCAATCTGCATGCGTGAAGCCATGCAAATTCACCTCGTCTGTATGTCTGTACCATAAGCCATACTCAGATGTTCCCCTGAGATATCTCAGGACATGCTTGCCCGCCTTCCAAAAGAGCTTGGTAGGCTTAACCATCACTTGAATAATTTGGTTCACCGCATAGAATATGTCTGGTCTTGTATTAACTAAATACATGAGCAAAGCCACTAATTGTCGACAGACAGTAGCATCCACTACCTCTCCAGATGTAGCATCCTATTTCCTCTAGTTTCCTGAAAGAGGAGTATCCATGGGTTTGCAGCCCCCCATGTGAAACTTACCAAGTATCTCCCTTGCATACTTGCCTTTAGACACAAACAGTTCACCTTCTCGCTGCCATATTTCCAATCCAAGGAAATAGTGAAGGAGGCCCATATCCTTCATCTCGAACTCCTTTGCAAGGTCCTCCTTGCATGAGTGTATCAGATGCTTATCACCAATCAATATTAAATCATCAACATAAAGAAAAATGATTAAAAGCTTACCCTCCACCACAATCTAGTATAGGTTGCATACGCCTCACTCTTGGTGAAGCCAAGTCCAATGAAATAGCTGTCGATCCGAGTGTCCCAAGCACAGGGTGCCTGCTTTAGCCCATACAATGCTCTTTTGAGTCTGCACACATGTGACTTGCTGCTGAAGATCTCAAATCCTTCAGGCTGCTCAATGTACACTTCTTCCTCAATGATCCCATTAAGGAACGTAGTCTTCACATTCATCTAATGAATGTGCCAACCCATCTACGCTGAGAGAGCAAGGATGGTCCTTATGGAAGAATACCATGTGACAGGTGCAGAGGTTTCTTCGTAATCAATCCTCTCGATCTGTGAGAAGCCCCGGGTGAAAAATCTTGCCTTATACTTCTCAACACTCCCATCAGCAACTTTCTTTACCTTGTAGATCCATCTTGAACCTACCACTGATTTATGAACTGGCCTTGGAACAATTTCCCAAGCACTGTTTCTAACAATGGAGTCATACTCTGTAATATTCCTAATTAGCGAAAACTAATTTGAATATTCGATTTTGTTCATTTTTGTTGTCTATAGTTTATAAATAAATAAAAAGTGAGTGGAGAGGGTCTAACTCACTTAGATGGAATAAAACACCCTCCTAGTATCACAACGTTGTGACTTAAGGGGGGAGCCAAGGGGGCCAAACACCACGTAGAGAAGGGGGCCCACGTACACTCTAGAAGCTTTTGCGCATATGAGGATGAGCATGTGGAGGAGAGAGAGGCTACGTTGGGGTTTTGGAGGGAAACCAACGTTATAAAAGATGGAGGAGCCTCCTCATTTCATTCATTCTATTGTTGATGATATTGAGCTCGACGTTTTGTCTTCTTGAGCACACTGGCTGTTTAGCCTGTCTGCAACACTGTTTAGTGCATTGAGTGTCTCCGGTCGAAGATCTCGCCCTTATCCCTGGGGGACTTTGAGTGCCTGCTCGGGAAAGGTTATTTATTCAGTATTTTGTGAGATGTTTTGTTGTTGGGATTTGCTGCGGAGCTAGGCTTTCATAGAGACTGCATAGTCACTGGGAGAGAGGACGCAGTCCATTTTGGAGGTGCTCCAGATTGGGATTTATGCAGGAGATTTAGCCGAGATTTTGAGCATAGGATCAGCCTTTGCCCATAGGAGGATTTTGGTGGAGTTTGAGGCAGTGTTTCAGCTATTCTCATTTAGCCTCTGCGAAAAGCCTTGGAGGCCAGCATAATTCCTTGAGGAGGTATCTTCTGGTGATTTTTGGGGGTCGGCTATTTGTGATATGGTTTTTGGGTTTTGTCAGGATTGGTGAGTAGAGGAGGATTGCAGATTTTCAGCTCATTCTGGAAAGGGGATCAGCCCCTAGTCTTCAGTTCATTCCAGCAGTAGCAGCTACACGGTAGTTTTCCAGCAGATGGGACGCAGTTCATAGAGCAACCATTTCCTGTATTTTCTGAGAGTGTTTCTTCACTTGCCTTGGGCAAGATTAGGTGCCATCACTCTGATCACCTATTTTACTTCATTATATTTCTCAGATTAATAAAATGGCTTAGCATTTTTTCTCTATGTTTTTGGATGAGTTGCCGTATTTTCTTTCTCTGCTATTATATGTTTGCTGCAATGTTATTTATATATATTCTTGAGCATTCTAGTTCTATACCACTTGGTGTGTTTATCTTTCACTCTTAGACAGAGTCTGGAAAGGGCCAGGTAGCCTCTGGATCTCGTCCTCTTTTCAGAGGTGGAATATCCGATAAATTCCCTCCTAGTCTATCTCTAGTTGGAGTTTGCTGTGTTTTAGAGATATCCTCGAAACGAGATATTACAGTGGTATCAGAGCATAGTTCTGGTTAAGCCTGTGGTCTATGACACCAGGGAGAAGACCATATATTTTTTATAGAGGCAGGAAGTACAGAGACTGTGAGCATAGGTTGGAGAACACCTACGGAGAGGGAGACTGTTTTCAGGTGGTGGACACAGAGCAAGAGAGAGAGCCTGTGATAGATGCAGAACAGGAGGAGCTTGTATTAGATTCAGAACAGAGAGGGCTGATGGCAGATGACATAGAGGCCAAACAGTTTGGGGAGGCACTCCTCAGATCAGTGCAAGATCTAGCTAGACAAATTGATGTGATGGGTTAGAGATTCATCGCTGTAGAGGCTAGACAGCGTGAGACCCCACAAGTTTTCCAGGTAGGAGAGGGATCAGGTACATCCCATCATTTTCCAAAGCATGGTTTTGCTCAGCGTGATACTCCTCAGCCGATGGCTTCACGTGCACCTACCCGCTCTACCATGCCCACTTTCTTGGGAGCAGACACAGGCGTAGGAGCCCAGCAGGAGGCAAATCCCAGACACATGGGCGAGTATTTTGCAGAGTATCAGGCCTATGGGCAGGAGTTCAGGGACGCTCTCTCATTCCGAGATTTTTTTCAGCTCCAGCAGGACAGTAGATGCCGCGACCATCATAGAGGGAACCGACATTACCATGATGGAGATTCCCATCGCACATCTAGCAGATTCCATTTTCCTACGTTTGATGGCTCATCAAACAGTTCGAAAAAGTCTTGGGTGGAGAAGTTGGACATCTATTTCCAACTTAACCAGATGTCGGAGACGAAGGCCATCAAGGTGGCGACATTACATTTGGATGGTGAGGCCCAGGACTGGTGGTTCCATGGGATGGTTACACTTGGACACTTTATAGTGATGACATATGCCGAGTTTACCAGGAGGTTGATGGAGCATTTTGACCAGAGGGATCTGGAACAACATTTTCTTGAGCTGACGAGGCTCAAGCAGACAGGGAGCCCAAAGACATACATTGCAGATTTCTTGAGGGTTTCGGTGATGGTGCCATATCTATCCGTGATACGGATGATCTATATGTTTATGGAGGGATTGGAAGAGCCACTTCGAGGTCTAGTAAGATCTACTAGACCAGCTACACTCCAGGATGCTATCAGCAGGACCAGGGACTTACAGGATGCATTGCCTAGGACACAGACACCTTTCCCCCCAGAGACAGGGCTTCTAGCCCAAGGGGAAGGATGTGAGGGTTCCTCCTCCAAAGGGGAATCCGGGATGGGCACAGATAGATGATGATGCCAGGAGGGAGTTGAGGAAGAAGCGGCTGTGCTTCACTTGTCAGGAGCCATGGGCACCAGGGCATAGGTGTGATGCTGGCAAAGCACACTTCATTGAGGTCTTCTCCGATGATAGTGGGGAAGAGGATGAGGAGGATGATGAGGAGGCAGGAGATAGTCAGACGACCCAAGATTAGTTGCTGCCTCCACCTCTAGGGACAGGAGGTGCAGCTTTTGCACCCACAGGAGGGACCCTTGTAGCCTTGCGAGGAGTTCCCAAGTATTTGACGCTGCGCGTACGAGGGACAGTACGTGGCCAACGAGTGTCAGTTTTGGTTGACAGTGGGGCCACCCACAACTTCATTGATGCACATATGGTCGAGCGGAGGGGTATACCGACCAAGAGCTTTGATAGATTCTCAGTTTTGGTCCCAGGAGCCCAGACGATGCAATGTGCCCGGTATGTTCCAGAGTTGGCAGTGACGATGGGTACCTACACCGTGACCGATCACTTTTTCATAGTCAACATACCAGATACCAATGTGGTATTGGGTGTTCAGTGGTTGATTACTCTGGGGAAGGTCACCACGGATTAGGAGGCCTTAGAGATGGAGTGGGATGACAAGAATACTGGGAAGTATGAGAAGATCCGCGGGATGCACACTTACCCACCTCAGACAGTTTCGACACACCGGATGGAGGCAGACTTCCAGAAGGGAAACATAGAGTGGGTAGTCAAGTTGCAAGCATCAGAGGCAGAGACCATCAGTTGAGCAGTTCACCCAGATATACAGGCCATCCTTGACAGGCATGATGTAGTGTTTGGGGATATACCACCAGGTCGGCCACCGGACCGAGGGTTTGAGCACACCATTAAGCTTGAGTAGGGTATTCAGGCGGTGATCACTACCCCCTATAGGCATCCCAAAGCCTATCGGGATGAGATTGAGTGGGCCATCTAGGAGTTGCTAGCTCTTGGGCACATCAGATCGAGCACGAGTCTGTTTTCTTCTTCCGTAGTGTTGGTGAAGAAGAAGGACGACACCCTGAGGATGTGCATTGATTACAGGGCCTTGAACAAGAAGACCCTGAAGAATAGGTATCCTATACCCAAGATCGATGAGTTGATGGATGAGCTGAGAGGAGCTAAGTTCTTCTCGAATATTGATTTGAGATCAGGATACCATCAGATTCGCGTGAGGGAACAGGACATTCCCAAGACCGCCTTCAGGTGTCATTATGGGCACTTTGATTTTTTGGTTATGCCATTTGGGCTGACCAATGCACCAACCACCTTTCAATCTTGCATGAACCATATCTTCCGCAGTCATCTGAGGAAGTTTTTATTGGTCTTCTTTGATGACATACTCATATATAGTAGGACTTGGGAGGAGCATCTCCAACATATAGAGGCAGTAATACGCATCTTGGAAGAGCAACAGTTCTATGCTAAGCTCTCCAAGTGTGAGTTCGGGATGACGGAGATGCTGTGTTTGGGTCACATCATTGGAGTGGACAAAGTGAGAGTCCATGAGGAGAAGATTAGAGCCATCAGAGATTGGCCGGAGCCTAGGAACGTGACGGAACTTCGAGGGTTCATTGGGATATGTACCTATTACAAGAAGTTCGTCAGAGGTTTCTCACAGCTTGCTGCACCCCTTACTGATTTGATGAAGAAGAGGGCATTCAGTTGGTCAGATACAGTGCAGTGAGCCTTTGATAGGCTGAGGGAGGTGATGAGTAGCTTCCCAATGCTTGCATTGCCAGATTTTATGCAGCCATTTGTCTTAGAGTGTGATGCATCGGGAGAGGGGTTCGGGGCAGTATTGATGCAGGGAGGACAACCTATAGCCTTTGAGAGTCGAAAGCTCCTTCCACACGAGAGGTTGTATTCTATATACGACAAGGATATGTTGGCCATCATGCATGCCTTGGCCAAATTCCGGAAGTATTTGGTAGGGAACAGGTTCAGGGTGGGGACTGATCACAACAGCCTCAAGTTCTTTTTGGAGCAGAAGCAGCTACAGGAGAGGCAACAGAAGTGGATCAGTAAGATCCAAGCATATGACTATGACATTGAGTATGTCAATGGTAAGAATAACGTGGTAGCAAATGCCTTTTCACGTAGACCAACCACGTTATATCTTATGAGCTTGGATACATATTGGAGAGCTCAAATTTTAGTGGAGTACTCCAAGGACAGATTTTCATGTGAGGTGCTGGATGGACAGGTGGCAGATGACAGGTACAGGGTGGTTGATGAGATCATCTACTACAGAGACATGATCTTCTTGACTAAGGGATCTCAGCTTAAGAATAAAATACTCCAGGCATCACATGATTCTCCATTGGCAGGCCATCAGGGGTTTACCAAAACCTACAGGGCCATTAGAGAGAGGTTCTCATGTAAGGGCCTCAAGGAGGACGTACTACAGCACATCAGGGAGTGCGATGTTTGTCAGAGGAACAAGGGGGAGATGAGCCATCCCATAGGATTGTTGCAGCCTCTTCCCATTCCAGAGGGGAAATGGGAGAGCATATCGATGGATTTCATCATAGGGTTTCCCATGGTGCAGGGCAAGGATTGTATCTTTGTCGTCATTGATTGGCTGAAAAAGTATGCGCACTTTTTCACCATATCCGCACATTACACAGTAGCACAAGTGGCCGAGCTGTTCTTTAGAGAGGTTTTAAGGCTGCATGGTCTTCCTAAGACCATCATCAGTGACAGGGACAGTCGTTTCATGGGAGGATTTTGGCAGGAGCTTTTCTGACTGGTGGGGACGGAGTTGACACCAAGTACCAGTCATCACCCACAGACGGATGGACAGACGGAGATAGTTAACAAGTGGCTGGAGGGCTACTTGCGTAACTATGTTAGTGGGCAGCAGCGAGCATGGTTGAGATGGTTGCATTTGGGGGAGTACTGCTACAACACGACACATCACATGTCCATTGGTATGTCACCGTTTTATGCTTTGTATGGGTACCATTCCTTATCTTTTGCTAATGTGATATTCGGTGCTAGCAAGGCTCCTAGAGCCAAGATTTGGATCAAAGAGAGTCAGGACATCCTTCGAGATCTCAAAGATAATATGGCTATAGCACAAAACCAGCAGAAGCTGTATGCCGACAGAGGTCGGGTGGAGAGACAGTTTGAGGTAGGGGACTTGGTCTACCTACGATTACAGCCATACCGACAGTCATCGCTGAAGCAGAAGGGAGCTGAGAAGCTCAAGCCTCGCTTTTACGGGCCATACAGGGTGATACGCAAGACTGGGCAGGTTGCGTATGAGTTGGAGCTGCCCCAAGGCAGCAAGATCCACAATGTTTTCCATGTATCATGCTTGAAGAAGGCGCTAGGGCAGCAGGTGACAGTGACAGAGGAGCTACCACCTACGGATGATGAGGGGCACTTGGTGTTGCATCCAGAGGCCATTATTGATACCAGGGAGAGGCAGTTACGGAGCAGGACAGTCCGGGAATTCTTGGTGAGGTGGAAGAATTTTCCGAATGAGGATGCCACTTGGGAGAGCGAGAAGATTTTGCAGCATCCATCACTTCAGTTGCTTGAGGACAAGCAACATTTTGCCGGGGGAGACTGTAATATTCCTAATTAGCGATAGCTAATTGGAATATTTGATTTTGTTCAGTTTTGTTGTCTATAGTTTATAAATAAATAAAAAGTGAGTGGAGAGGGTCTAACTCACTTAGATGGAATAAAACACCCTCCTAGTAGCACAATGTTGTGACTTAAGGGGGGAGCCAAGGGGGCCAAACACCATGTAGAGAAGGGGGCCCACGTACACTCTAGAAGCTTTTGCGCAGATGAGGATGAGCACGTGGAGGAGAGAGAGGCTACGTTGGGGTTTTGGAGGGAAACCAACGTTATAAAAGATGGAGGAGCCTCCTCATTTCATTCATTCTATTGTTGATGATATTGAGCTCGACGTTTTGTCTTCTTGAGCACGCTGGTTGTTTAGCCTGTCTGCAACACTGTTTAGTGCATTGAGTGTCTCCGGTCAGAGATCTCGCCCTTATCCCTGGGGGACTTTGAGTGCCTGCTCGGGAAAGGTTATTTCTTTAGTATTTTGTGAGAGGTTTTGTTGTTGGGGTTTGTTGCGGAGCTAGGCTTTCATAGAGACTGCGCAATCAATGGGAGAGAGGACGCAGTCCATTTTGGAGGTGCTCCAGATTGGGATTTATGCAGGAGATTTAGCCGAGATTTTGAGCAGAGGATCAGCCTTTTCCCACAAGAGGATTTTGGTGGATTTTGATGCAGTGTTTTAGCTATTCTCATTTAGCCTCTGTGCAGAGCCTTGGAGGCCAGCGTAATTCCCTGAGGAGGTATCTTCTGGTGATTTTCAGGGGTCGGCTATTTGTGATATGGTTTCTAGGTTTTGTCAGGATTGGTGAGTAGAGGAGGATTGCAGATTTTTAGCTCATTCTGGCAAGGGGATCATCCCCTAGTCTTCAATTCATTCCAGCAGTAGCAGCTACACGGCAGTTTTCCAATAGCTGGGACGCAGTTCATAGAGCAGCCATTTTTTGTATTTTATGAGAGTGTTTCTTCACTTTCCTTGGACAAGATTAGGTGCCATCACTTTGATCACCTATTGTACTTCATTATATTTCTCAGATTAATAAAATAGCTTAGCATCTCCTTTCTATGTTTTGGGATGAGTTTCCGTATTTTCTTTCTCTGCTATTATATGTCTGTTGCACTGTTATTTATATATATTCTTGAGAATTCTAGTTCTATACCACTTGGTGTGTTTATCTTTCACTCTTAGACACAGTCTAGAAAGGGCCAGGTAGCCTCCGGATCTCGTCCTCTTTTCAGAGGCGGAATATTCGGTAAATGGCTTCCCAGTCTATCTCTGGTTGGAGTTTGCCGTGTTTTAGAGATATCCCTGAAACGGTATATTACATACTCCTCCACCATTGAATTTACCCATGTGGGCTCCTACACTGCTTCCTGAAAGGAAGATGGCTGAGTCACAATACATTTTCTCATGAGAGCCATGTATCCAGTGAAATGGTCAGGAGATTGTCTCTGTTTGTGCTATGAAGTATGGACTCCTACATTCTATGTTGCATCAAGCTTCAACCTCTCAGCTTCTATAGTACACATTTTTCCAGTTCTGATGTTTGGCTCTGTGTGAGTGGACTCCTCCAGTCCATGAACCTCCTCCTATGGGTGATCCACATCTAGAGACTCATCTTTGGGAACAAGTAGTTCATCCTTTGCATGCAAGTCTAGCTCCCTCTCAAGCGAAAACTTCATGGCTTTCTCCTCATTGAATTTTATATCCCTTCGCACCATAGTCATTCGACTATTTGGCAAACACACATGATAATTATGGGGTGTTTCTGTGTACCCCAAAAATATCCCAACTTCAGTAGTTGGCTCCAGCTTCTTCCTGGTGTTCTTGGTCACATGCACATAAATAGATAAGCCAAAAATATTAAAGTGAGAAACATCTGGTTTCTTACCAGTAAAAGCTTCTTCAGGTGTACTCATGCCAAGTACTCTATGAGGACAACAGTTTTGCGCATAAATCACAGTGTTGCATGCTTCCACCCACAAGTGCATTGGTAGGCCCTGATCATGCAGCATAGCTTGTGCAACACCCACGATCGTTCTGTTCTTCCTCTCCGTGACCCCATTTTGCTGTGTGTTATCAGGTGCTATGAGTTCTCTTCAAATTCCTTCTTTTTTACAGAAGCATTTGAATTCATTCGAGATGAATTCACCACCATTATCGCTCTGCAGAGCCTTCACTTGCTTCCCTGACTCTTTCTCCACTAATGCTTTAAACTCACAGAACTTTGAGAATGTTTGATCCTTCTTCTACATGAAGAAGATCCAACATCTACGAGAATAGTAATAAAAAAATAACATAATACCTGTGTTTTTCTATTGAAGCAACCGAGAATGGTCCACACACGTCTGTTTAAGCTCTCTCTAGGATCACCGAAGCACGATTCTCCTTTTCATGAAAGGTGGTCTTCACAAACTTACCCATAGTACATCCCTTTCATTGATCTATCTGCGTAAGTGTACCCTTGGGAAGTCCAGTAGAAATCTGCTACAAAATCTTCAGGGCACCATGGTGAAGACGACCCAATTGCTTGTGCCATAATTCGCCCTCATCCCAGCTCACCAGTTCTTCTGCTTTGCCCACCATTGAAGTGAAGCCATATACCTCTAGCTTGTAGATATTCTTAACTTGAATCCCTATCCTCTTGGTTTGACCCATTGTTTTATGTTGCAGGAAAGCTTTTCCATCGTTGAAAACAATGTCATAACCTTTGTCCTCCAACATCGCGACTGAGACCAAGTTCTTCTTTAGACCTGGAACATGCATAACATATTTCCACATAAATGGTTTACCTGACTCCCTCTCAAAGTTAATGGTACCAATTCCAGTCACACTGTATCATCCATTGTCACCCATTTCTATATGCATCTAGAGATCTTTCTCCTCCAAGTCACTGAAAAGCTCCTTATCTCCCGTCATGTGGAAGGAAGCACCACTATCAAGATACCACACCGATCCCATTGCGCTTGAAACCAAGCATGCGATCAAAGAGAAATCAAGTTCAAATTGCGAGGCAAGGGCCTCACCAACTGCAGCTCCAACAGCCTTCTTGTTCTTCTTTTTCTGTGGACAGTTAGTGTCGAGTTGCCCATGTTCGTGACAGTGAAATCACTTCACCTTGGAAAAATCTAGCTTCTTTCCTTTAGCCTCAGATTTTGAATGGGATTTCTTCCCCTTCCCTTTCCTTTCTTTGGCAGATAAAGCACAATCCTCTTCATCATCATGCTTTGATGAAGAGCCATCTCTGGTGTTCCACTTGAACTCCTCCTACACTAGATCCGACCACAGTCGTTACCAATCTGATAGTTTTTCCCGTCCGTTGATAGAGTCTTGATAACTGTGCCAACTCTTAGGAAGTCAAAAGAGAGCCAGACTCACCAAATCATCATCATCCACCGTGATTCCCACACTCCCCAGTTCATCCCGACATTGGACAAACTTTGTGAGATACTTAGGAATATTGTCGCCCTTCTCCATCTTGATCTTTCTGAGTTTATCCTTCAGTGCCATTTTCTTATGGTCGCCGCTACTTTGGAAAAGATACGTCAAAGCCTTCCACATTGAAAATGGAGTGGCTTTCCTATGAAGGATTTAGACAATATGGTATCACACACCTTCAAACATAATCCTTCTCATCTTCGCTAATTTATTTTTCCATGCATCAAGTAATGCAACATCCGTCAAAGTGGGATTAGGAACATCATTGTCGATGAATTCCTTCAAGCCATTATCTTCAAGCACTGCCTCCATTCTATCCTTCCATGAAATGTAGTTCGAGCTACCCTCGAGTGCATACTCTAACTACAAACCATTGAAAACCATTTCGATGTTTACTCAACTGTCGCACCAAGAAATTCTTGTAGGAAATTCGAATTGTTTCCACCAACAAAACTCAACTACTGCTTCAATATTGCAATCTTCTTTGCTATGATACCATATAGAAATTTTAATACAATTATGTATTTCCAGATTCTCCTAATCGAAAAATTATATGCCACTGTTAAATACATAATCCTTCTACTTAAATTCTTGCAGAAATTTAATCGCCAATTGCAAACACATGAAGAAAGATCAATCACACATAACATAGATGTTTTTACTGAGAAAGAATAAAGCTAAAAACCCCACTATCATATATTATGTATATATCATGGATCATGAAACAATCTCATACAAAACTCTACTCCAAGAGCTCTCAGTACAATATACAATCGTCTCACACTGTATACAAAAATTGGCATAAACATGCACCAATTTGCTGCCTCTTGACATTTTGCCTCCACTGCGCAATCCCTGCTTATCACAATCCTTGAATGAATTTGATCTTGCCTTGCCTTGACTGCACAATCCTCATTGGAATCTCCTATGTGTGTTTGGTTGCACTTGTGCACCCACTATAGTCACAATTGATAGTCAAACTATCCCTTTCACATATCTCTCAACTAAGTCTCCACTAGATCTGACATGCATGTAGTTAACAATAATAAATCTTCAGTTGCATTTGAGATCACTCCATGTGAATTAATTTAATATTTAATTCACTGATCTCTCACTAGTGTATCTTTAGTTACAACTAGTTACAACTAGCACAATTGAGTTTAACTCACTTAACTGAGTTAAACTACTTTACAACTCACATAAATACACATCCAACTCTGTTACAACTTTGTATCTCTCAGTTACAATGAAGTCCACTAGCATGTCCCACCAACCAACCTTTGAACTCAAAATTCCTTCAGTTAACTAGTTTTCCACATCAGTTAACTGAAATCAAGTGCTTCAAGTGAATAGATTATTATTTATTGTCTAATTATTGTTAAGGGCTAACAATAATCGACATGAGTTCTATTTTTAGACTTGCATTCCACGAAACAACTTTGCACATCCATTCTGAAAATAGACGCCCATCCGTCCATATAATTTTCTCAACCATCTATAAATAGACTACTTCTAAAAATAGACTTTGATCCAAATTCTAAAAATAGACATATCACCTAAAAATAGCCTGCGAGCCCCACTTAGTGTAGGTGCTTAATTTTCACTAGGATCATCATCTTGTTGAATCTCAACAATCACTTGTAATAGTTAATTGAGTGTGATAAATTCAGTTAGCTCATGAATTTCAAGTTGAGGGTAGTTGGTGAGGCATGCCGAGTGATTCTGTGTTTTAGAGTTCAAGTGCCAGTTAAGTGCATGAGTTTAATGCATGAGTAATTGGTTAACTTAGTTAGGTGAGTTAGAGTCAGTTGAACTAATTGTAACTGTTTGTTGCACTAATGAGAGATTAAGTGAATTAAATCTTATTTAATTCACAATTAGTGATCTACCATGCAACTGTTGATTTACTATTATTAGATCCATGCATGTCAGTTCCAGTGGAGATGCAGTAGAGACAAAGGTTAAAGGGAATTTAAATATCAATTGTGATATTAGTAGACTGCCCAGATGTAGTTAAAACACCACAAGATGCCTATGATACTCAGTGCAGTTGAGAAAGGCTAAAATTCCTAAGGAATAGGGATTGCATTCCTCATGAATTGTGTGAGCAAGGAAGGTTGAAGACAAGCTGAGAATTGGCTAAGTGTTGGCTCGATTTTGTCTGAATCAGCATGAGACACTTGTGAGAGTGTCAGAGACTCTTGTGAGAAGGGTGCATTGCAATTGTTTCATGATTCCTTGTGGAATATACAATATATGATAGAGGGGTTTTGAGCAGAAAGATTTCCCCGAGAAATATATGTATTGTGGTTTGATTTAATTCCTTCTTTACTTGTTGTGATTGGCGATCATGTTTATTTTCCGCAATTGATTTGTAGAAGGATTCAACATCTAACTTTAGTACATTGCTTGATCAGATTGAATCCATTGATATACATATGTTTGTGTAATTTCTATAAGTGTCAACCACCTTCCCTACAACATCAAGCCCTTCATGGATGAGGTACTATGTGATATCGCTCCTATTGAAGTTTCTGATGTATTTTTAGGCCAACTGTACTTGTGGAAGCGACATGCTATGTGTGATTCTAGGCCTCATTCTATTATTATTACTTTGGGAAATAAGTTGTACATGATACCATAGGTAGTACAGCCTTCCGCCATCTCTTTGATCATTGCCAAGAAATGTAGTAAGATTATTTCCCAAACCAATAAATTTGTTTTCATTACGATTTGACCACAAGGAAAGAATAATATTGTGGCCGCAACCTCCAAACAGAGTGCCCCTACGCAACAACAACAGATGGATAAAGTCATGGAGGAAAACCAAGAGATTTTCTCCTCACCCACAGGGGTTCCTATACACTGTCAGGTCAAGCACTCCATTGATCTGACCCCAGGCATGACACTACCTAATGGGATGATCTATCAATGCTATGTTCTTGATAATGATGAAATAAAGAGGCAGATACAAAAGTTTTTGCAGAAATGGCACATCAGGCCAAGCTCCTCGCCATGTGGGAGCTCGATCATGTTGGTACAAAAGAAGGACGACACTTGGAGACTTTGTATCGACTATCAATCGCTGAGCAAGATCACAGTTCAGAATAGGTATCCAATTCCACGGATCGATGAAATCCTGGACTAGATGAGGGGGGCCAAATATTTCAGCAAGATCGACTTGAAGTCTAAGTATCACTAGGTACCAATCAAACCCTCCGATGTGTGTAATACTATCTTCAAAGCCAAGGAGGGCCTCTTCAAATGCCTGGTCATGCCTTTTGGGTTGACGAATTCTTCTGCAACCTTCATGCAACTGATGGATGACATATTGCAGCCATTCACCAAATAATTTGTGGTGGTGTACTTGGATGACATATTGATCTTCAGCCAGACTTGGGAAGAGCTTCTCCACCACATCCAACAGGTCCTCCAAACACTGCGGCAACACAAGTTATGTGCCAATTTGCAGAAGTGAACTTTTGGCATGTTCTAGGTTCAGTATCTGGGATACATTATTGATGAGCAGGGAGTGCATGTGGATCCAACCAATATCCAAGTATTTAGGGATTGGCCAACCCCAACCACTCTAACAGAGCTCCACAACTTTTTAGATCTTGCCAATTTATACTGCAGGTTCGTGTTGGGATTATTTCATATCACTTGGCCCTCTAGTCAAGTCACCAAGGGAGGATAGAAATCAAATTTATTTTGGTTTGAGTCTCAATAGAAGGCATTCATAGAGTTTAAACATTGCCTCTCCTCTGCACCAATGCTCACATTACCAGACTTGCAACAACCATTTTAGATTGAGACAAATGCCTCTGATTATGCTATTGGGGTAGTTCTTACTCAACAGGTGTTAGGTTCCTATATTACAAGTGTAGTCCCTTATTGTTGTTAGTGTAGCCCCATTATTGTTATTGTTGTACCCCTGTAACCCCAATATTGTTATTATTGTGCCCTTACATTTTTATTTTTAGGCTGGCTAGGATTATATTGTGACCCCATGGACTCTTATATATAGAAGGAGGTTTTTTCATTTATATCATCCAAGAATTGTGCATTTATGTAATTTAAAGGAGGTTGTGCCCTCGAAGTGGCTTATTTCTAAGGCGTTGATCTCTCTTTTCTTCTATTTTTGGAGCTAGTTTCATAACATTTGGTATTAGAGCTTTGGATTCTAGGGTTTTTCTACTCCAAATAGGTCATCATGGAATTTTCGCTATAAATTTTTTTCTACGAAGGTTCAGAAGCTAGATTTTTTTAGAGCGAAGCCAAAATCCTGAGGAATGTTGTGTAATGATTTCAAATATTGGTTCACAATGTTTTTGGAGATATGATATGTGGAAGTTAGGGTTTTTTTCAGGCTCCCAAATTTCACCTAAACAGGTCATCGTGGAATTTTTTCTATAAATTTTTCTCTACAAAGTTTCAGAAGCTGAAATGTTTATAGACTGCAGCTGAAATCCTAAGGAACGTCGTGTAAAAATTTCAGATCTTGGTTAGCAATATTTTCAGAGATATAATTTGTGGAATTTAGGGCTTTTTCAGGCTCCCGAATTTCATCTTAATGAGGTGACCATGGAGAAACTATCATAACTCTCTCTCTAAGCATTGGATTGGAATTATGAAAAAAGTGGCCACAAGTAAACATACTTTAGTTTCTTGTGTATTCATTTCAGAGTCGAAGGAGGAAATAATGACACGTGGCATACCGTACAAGTTCGCTCTACTAAACTAGTCCATAATAAGGTCATTGTGGGAGATTGGGCATAACTTTGTCTTGAAGAATCCAAATCATGTCAGACCTATGGCATTTCAAAGAAGATTCAGACGGCTAATACATGACCAAATTTCAGATATTGAAGATCTGAAATCACAAAGATAATTAAGTTTCAATATTGAGCTCCTCAAAAGCAAGAAAAATGTGTGTATTTTTTGTTTCGAATTGCATAAGCCTTGTTTTAAGAATCAATTTGAATTGATTCCAAGGGCATATTGTAGAATATATATCAGTATTGGGTTTTAAAATTCCCCTTAAAAAGAATTCAACACCCATTAAGCCTTCATAAGGCTCTACTATGACTCATGAAGATGAAGAACTTCAACATGACATATGAAAGTTACACGAGAAAGTGCACCAAATTTCGCTCTCGTAAAGAGAAATAAAAAATGAAATGGGAGTTTTGAAGAAAGGCGTGGAAGCTAAGATGGATGGTTTGAATAAAGTCGTGGAAACTAAGATGGATGGTTTAAAGAATGTCATGGAAGATAAGATGGATGCTAGCATGGAAGCTAAGATGGATGACATGGAAGTTAAGATCGATGAAAAAATGGAAAAAATGAAGAATGATCTAAAAGAAGATATGGCGAGTTTGAAAAAGTTGATACAAGAAATGTTTCCTAATGGCGAAAAGAAAGTAGAGGAAACCCATGATGAGAAAAAAATAAATGTTAATCGTGATTTCATAAACTCTAATGTTGGATGGAATACCCACCATATTCCAAAGATCGATATGAGGAAGTTTGATGGCAAGGATCCTGTAACATGGATATTACAGATGGAGCAATATTTTGATCTCAATAATGTGAAAAACACACAAAAGGTACGCATTGTAACTTTATATTTAGAAAAAAATACCTTTGTATGGTATTGATGGCTTTGCTCCCTTAAAAAAATTGTCACTTGGTCAATTTTGACGGAGGAAATGATAGCACATTGATACAAAGAGAAACACCTTTTTTAGTCAATTGATAAATCTCAAACAAAAGGGTTCAATGGTGGAGCACATTGAGGACTTCCAAAAATTGAATATAAGAGTAACTTATATTCTAGAGGAACACATGATTGATGTCTTCATAGGGACTTTAAAGGATAACATCCAATATGAGGTTCGCGTTTGGGAACCTGATTCATCAGAGAAGGCATTTAGCTTGGCAAGAAAAAATGAATGTAAAATTATGGCGACAATGAATCCTACCACTCACATCTATAAATATGGAAGTGTTGCTACTCCTAGAATTCCACAACTTACAAGGTTGACACCACAACAATTGGAAGAAAAAAGAGCAAAAAATATTTGCTACAATTGTGATAACAAATACACTAAAGGTCATAAGTGTGCCGAGAAGAAATTATTTTACATAGATTGTGAAGAGGAGGAAGAAAATGAACAAGAAACTTCAAAATAAGAGGATATATGCTAGGAATCAACCTAGAAGAAGAAGAAATGAGTCCTACCATATCATGTAATGCATTGGTAGGAATTAACACTCCTCAAACTCTCAAGATAGAAGGACATATGAAGAAGAAAAAGGTAACAATGTTGATTGATTCGGGTAGTACCCATAATTTTATTCATTATAAGGTAGCCAAGGAATTGAATTGTTTCCTATACCCAACACCAGAATGTAATGTGATGGTTGCAAATTGAGGAACTATAAACTACACTAGAAAATGTCATAATATCAAGCTAACCATGGGGGAATATGTATTGAATAGCCCAATTCTTTCCATTCCAATGGGAGGTGCTAATGTTGTACAAGGAGTACAATGGTTAAAATATTTGGGGAACGTAGCTTTTAATTTTCAAGAATCCTTCTTGAATTTTTTTTTTGGAAGGAAAGGAAGTCGAATTATGGGGTATAGCAAGGAATCCAGGAAAGATAATAAGCTCTAATGTCATGAAAAAGCTTCTGAAGAAATAAAAATGTGACGTAATTGCATAATTATGCTCACTGGAAGTTCCAACATCAAAATCATCTATTTCTCCAAATCTCCAAAAAGTCTTGGACAATCATTCCAAGGTGTTTGAAACTCCTAAAGGACTCCCACCTATTTGTGATCATGATCATGCTATTCATTTGATTCTAGTAAGTGTTCCTCCAAACATCAGGCCTTATAGATATCCTTATGTCCAAAAGAGTGAAATTGAACGTATGATTGCAGAAATGTTAGAGGCTAGTATAATTCAACCTAGTCAAAGTTATTTCTTTGCTCTAGTAGTATTGGTGCACAATAAGGATGGATCATGGCGCATGTGTCCGGATTATAGGGATCTAACTAAGCTCACTATTAAAGATAAATTTCCCATTCTTATGATTGATGAATTATTGGATGAATTACATGGAGTGATTTATTTTACCAAGTTGGATCTTAGTTCAGGATATCATCAAATTAGAATGAAGACTGAAGATATTCTGAAAAAAGAATTTTGAACTCATGAAGATCATTATGAATTTTTGGTCATGCCTTTTGGCCTTACCAATGCACCTTCTACATTTCAAGGGTTGATGAATTCCATTTTCAAACCCTTCCTTATAAAATTTTTGCTAGTATTTTTTGATGATATACTAATCTACAACAAGTATTGGAAGAATCATGTTCAACATGTTGACAGGGTGCTCAAACTATTGGAGGAGAAACAATTATATGAAAAACACATCCAAATGTTTCTTTGGAGTACAAGAGGTGGAATATCTGGGTCATATTGTATCTCATGAGGGTGTTAAGGTAGACCCTAAAAAAATTAAAGCAATTAAGGAATGGAAAGTCCCCACAACCATAAAGAAGTTGCGAGGATTTCTCGGGTTAACAAGGTATTATCGCAAGTTTATTAAGGATTATGGGAGAATAGCAACACCTCTAACAACATTATTGAAGAAATATGCATTTTCATGGACTCCTAAAGCAACTAAGGCCTTTGAAAATCTTGAAGAGGAAATGTACCTAGCACCACTATTAGCTATGCCAGATTTCACAAAAACCTTTACTGTGGAATGTGATGCCAGATTTCACAAAAACCTTTACTGTGGAATGTGATGCCTTAGGAAATGGAATTGGTGTTGTTTTAATGCAAGAAGGAAGACCCATTGGTTTTGAAAGTCATCCAATCAAATGAAAGTATTTACATAAAGCTATTTATGAGCAGGAAATTTTATCAATACTACATACACTAAAGAAATGGCAACCTTACCTAATGGGAAGACACTTCAAGGTAAAAACTGATCATGATAGTATTAAACACTTTTTGGAGCAAGGAATATCTTTAGAAGAGCACCAAAAATGGGTCACAAAGATGCTGTGTTATGACTTTGAAATCATCTACAAAAAAGGGAAGCTAGATGTTGTTGCAGATGCACTCTCAAGAAAGAATGAAGAGGTGGAAGCATTGCTTTGTGACATTTCTATTATCCAACCAGATTGGATAACCGAAGCAAGGGATGAATGGAGGAAGGATGAAGAAATGTGGGCACTCATTCAAAAGTTGCAGTAATATCCTAATACATCTGATACATTTAGTTGGAAAAATGATTCCTTATGGTACAAAGATCACTTATATCTTTGTAAGAATTCTCAACTAAAACAAAATATTATTTTGGAATCGCACACTTCTGCTTTAGGAGGATACTTTGGATTTTTAAAAACTTACCGCAGGGCGAAGAAAGAATTTTTTTGGGATGGCCTTTAATCTGATATTCAAAATTTTATGGGGGAATGTTTGGTTTTTCAACAAAATAAAGTTGATACAATTAAGATTTCGTGCCTTCTACAACCTTTATCCATTCCAAGTCAACGTTGGGAGGAGATTTCAATGGATTTTATCACAGGTTTACCTAAGTCCGAAGGAAATATGTCATCATGGTGGTAGTTGATAGACTTAACAAGTATGCACACTTTTGTGCATTATCTCATCCATTTAAAGCAAGTACAATTTCTACTACATTTATGGAAACAATTCAAAAGCTACATGGAAACCCAAAGATTATTGTAAGTGACAGAGATCCCATTTTTACTGGAAATTTTTGGATGGAATTATTTTCTTGTTTGGGTACTCAAATAGCTCATAGCTTATCTTATCATCCTAAATCCAATGGTCAAACTAAGATAGTGAATAAATGTTTGGAAGGATATATTCATTGTTTTGTATCTGATAAACAAACACAATGGGTCAGGTGGTTACCTCTCATTGAATGGTGGTATAACACTTCCTTCAATACTGCAGAAAAAATGACCCCATTTATGGCACTTTATGGATATCATCCACCGTCCATCACATCATCCTTAAGATAAAATTCTAAGGTTCAAGCAGCGGAAGATCACATTGGGCATCAAAAATAAGTTCTCCAACTCATAAAGGATAACCTAAATTTGGCACAAAATCGAATGAAACAACAGGTAGATCAACATCGCAGCGAGATAAGTTTTGATGTAGAAGACTGTGTATTTTTACAACTGCAACCATACAAACAAATGTCCTTCAAGCAAGCTAAGAAGGATAATATATTATTGCAAAAGTACTATGGTCCTTACAAGGTGTTGCAAAAGATTGGTACTATGGCATACAAATTGGAGCTTCTTGCTTCGTCGTGAGTGCATCCAATTTTCCATGTTTCATGCTTAAAGAAGGTCAAAGGTCAAAAAATTCTAGTTCAAACAATATTTCCAGAACTTGATGAGGAAGGAAAAATTATATTGGAACTTGAAGCAGTCACAGAAACAAGAACTCAACAACTACGAAATCGATCAATTTCAGAGTATCTCATCAAGTGGAATAACTTACCCACTAAAGATTCTACATGGGAGGATGAGAATTTTATACAAAATCACCCAGAGCTACTCAAGCGTTGAGGACAACACTTTTTTGAAGGAGAGGGGCATGTTAGGTCCCTATATTACTAGTGTAGTCCCTTATTTTTGTTAGTGTAGCCCCCTTATTGTTATTGTTGTACCCCTGTACCCCTGTAACCCTTATATTTTTATTATTGTGGCCTTTCATTATTATTGTTAGGTCAACTAGGATTATATTTTGACCCCATGGACTCCTATATATAGAAGGAGGTTTTGTCATTCTTATCATCCAAGAATTGTGCATTTTTGTAATGTAAAGGAGGTTGCCCCCTCAAAGTGGCTTATTTCTAAGGCGTTGATCTCTCTTTTCTTCTATTTTTGGAGTTGGTTTCATAACAACAGGGGCATCTAGTGGCATATCATAGTGAGACACTTTCCAACACAGTTTGGAAGTATCCCACTTATGACAAAGAGATGTATTCCATTGTGCAAGATTTCCAACAATGAAAGCATTACATTTTGGGGAAGGAAACAGTCATCCACACAGACCACCGACCCCTGTAGTTCAAAAAAACACAAGGGAAGTAGCAGAATGATCACTATCAAAAATTTTCCACAAACCTGCAATATTTTAATTTGAGCATCAAGTAAAAGAAGGGAAACACCAATAATGTTGCAAACTGCCTCAACCAACCAGTGATCGTGGCAATAACCCATGTGCCCAAATATTATGGTCACGAGACTTTCAATTGGCCACTTCTCTAATGCAGGAACATCATGGTTCCAAATTTTTTACATTTAGTAGAAACTAGGGGGTCTTGTATTTTCAAGGGAGTTGGTTCCCTAAGTATTTAATTAATGTAATTTTCAATGTTTCGAGTGGATTTTATGTGATACATTTAGGATAGGATTTAATTAAATATTGTGAGACATATTTGTAAATTTTCTTGAATGTAGGAGAACATGAGAGATTTAAGCTAGTTAAGATCTCACAGGGATTGTGAATCCTAGATTTAGGAATTAGTTGATGATTTTGTGGATTTAAAGGATTCTTAAGATTTGGTTGAGAAGATTGAGGATCTGAACCAGAATTGGTTGCAGAACCTTTTGTATATATTTGTGAGCCTCAAAGACATAAAGGAGAGGCCATTTGAAATGAAGAATAACAAGCCAAGAAGACTGCAAGGGTGAAAAATAGACCAAGACTCGGTCTATCCTTAGATTTTACATTAAGTAATTTATGTCTATATATGATTTATAGAGAGCATCGATTTGTGTCATTGGAAATGATTCCTGTTGTGAATTGTAATTCATTTATGTGTAATATAAGATTGAATTTGGTGAATCTCTAAAATTTGTGTGTTATTATGGAGAATTCCAATCTGTGTATAATGTAGAACTAATACGATCTCGGGTATGTGATTATCCCTTTTAAGAAATTCTACGATCTCAGCATGGTGTTGCAGCAGTTACTGTCTGTATGTGATTTAATTTGTAGTATGTTATCTGCATGGGTGTACAATATATGAAAATGCATGCTTTGAATGTTTTCTAAATGCATTTTCTTGATATGAGGTGTGACCAATACATTCTGGTACCGCTACACTAAATATGTGATTTCAGAGGCAACTCGTGATTTGGTTTCGAGTGTAGAACCCACATATTATACATTGATATCAGCTGCAGTAGAAGTGAAGTATGATATCAAGGTTTGGAAACAATTACATGATTTTAAGACTACAAAATACATTGAATTACACTCTGTGTGGTCAATTGATGGAATAATAAACTTCTATGGTTTAAATTCTTGAAGCTTTATTCTATCATCCAAGTAAATCGAAGGCCGATTTGAATGTATAGGTGTGTGATGAATCTTCATTCTTATAATAGCATATCCTTCGAATTTATATCTGCATTGAATTGTATGTGGGCGTGGCCATATTGGAAGGAGATAATATCTTTAGAGATCAGAGTTAAGTGAATAGTTTTAGCTCACATAGATCAAGATTAAGTGAATAGTTTTAGTTAAATTGTGATTGGGTTTCAAGTGTAGAACTTGTATATTATACATTGAGATCAGTTGTAGGAGAAGTGAAGTATGATATCAAGGTTTGGAAACAATTACATGATTTGAAGACTACAAAATACATCGAATTACACTCTGTGTGGTCAATTGATGGAATGATAAAATTCTATGTTTAAATTCTTGAAGCCTTATTCTATCCTCCAAGTAAATTGAAGGTTGATTTGAATGTACAGGTGTGTGATGAATCTTCACTCTTATAATATAATTTCCCTCAAATTTATATCTGCATTGAATTGTGCCATATTGGAATGAGATAATCGCTTTGGATATCAGAGTTAAGTGAATGGTTTTAGCACAAATTTGTGAGTGCCATGGAGGTGTACTAGATTACGACCAACGTTGGTTAAATTCTGTGTGGAATGTGATGTGAATCACATTCATGTTGCGTTGTGAAGTTATAAATTTGTTGTTGAGAATAGAGATCATCCAAGTGGATTGGAGTTGTGTCGAAGGTAACTGAATTGTGAGGATTAGAATTCAAGTTCAGAAGGGCTCTGCGTGGCAGAGAGTCATAGTAATTAAATTATAAAGCAGTGTTTGCACATCAAAGTTGCAATGATAGGAATCGACTGTAAGCTGGAATACCAACAAAAATGTATCAACATAGAGTTAAACAACACTATGAAGATAACATTATCATGGAAAGTAGATGGTGTAGTAGAGGAGGAATGTACGGTTCCAGTTCCAGCAGTTGGGTTCCGGTTCTTAACTCCAACGTTCTCATGCATCCAGCAAGACTAAAGGTAAACGATCACATAGGCATTGAGGAACAATGAGTTGGTATGCTTATGTGTTCACTTGATCACACTCTATTTTGTAAAATAGTGCAAAAAATCTGAAATTAATCCTTCCATGTTTATTGTTGAACTGATTTTTAAAGGCAGTTTTGTCAAATAGACGGGGATAGGAATGGCTGGAGTCTATATCTCGGGACTTGAGATGTAGTCTAGTGTTTTCAAGTTACTGTTTATGGAAGAAATGACCTGGTAGGTTCATCATGCTCTATAGAAGTGATCCAGAATTCAACCGCACATACAAGGAACTCTTGGAGGGTAAGAAAGTTCCAAATTTTCACCTCCAGGATGCACTGCTATGTCACCTAGGATACTTTTTTTTTCCTTCAAGAAAGCATGCCAATATGGTTTGGGAAGCACACTATAGTCGGGTTGTCGGGAATTTCAGGGTTGAGAAAATAGTGGTAGTACTGCAAAACTATTTCTATTGGTCAAACATTCGATAGGATGTCGGGAAGTACATTAGATCCTGCATTGCCTACACCATTTCCAAACCAACCATCAAGAAGCAAGGCCTCTATACTCCATCGCCTACCCCTAGTTGACCTTGGGAATCCATCTCCATGGATTACATGTCAGGCCTTCCTTATACTAGTTATGGAAACAAATGTGTTTTTGTGGTCATCGAAAGATTCTCGAAGATGGCCATTATGGTAGCCTGCAAGAAGAATATCACAGCAGAATTCATTGCTAAACTCTTCTTTGAAGGAGTGTGGGTATACTTTGGGATCCCATAGTCTATCATCTCAGATCAGGACAATAGGTTCCTAAGTACATTTTGGTCCAGGCTCTGGTCGATGCTAGACAACAAGCTCACCAAGTCCACATTAGGGGAATTTTGAGGTCTAAAATGGGCCTCCTAAGGAAATTATAAAATAATAATGGAAATAATAAAATAAGATTAGATTACATCATCAAATTTTAGAGGAAAAAAAGAAAAATACTTTTTTTTCAACTCGTATTTTAAACTTATCGCCCTATGGGTTTACTCAAATTTCGAGTTGAAATACTCGTTGGATGTATAGTTTGATTCCTCATCTAAAGAGTACACATCTTGCATACTTTCTATGTTTCTCATTTTTCGTGTAGCAGGGTCCATTGAAAGTATGCAACATGGGTACTCCTTGGATGAGGAATTAATTTTTTCATCCAACGAGTACTCCCACTCGAAATTTGAGTAAAACCTTAGGGAGATAAGTTCAAAATAAAGGTTGAAAAAGTAGTTTTATTATTTTATTATTTTTTAATATTTTTACATTTTTACTCCAAAAATGGTGAATCATCCCCCATGGTTGAAATAATCATCTTGAAACCTATTGGTTCTTATAAATCTTATTTTGGTTGTACATTTTTCTTAGGAGGCCCATTTTAGACCTCAAAAGTTCTCTAATGCAACTTTCCATCCCCAAACCAATAGACAAACAGAGGCTATCAACAAGATGATCATACACATTCTGCGCATGTACAACTCAAAGCATCCATGCACATGGAATGAGATCCTCCCCTATGTACAACATAGCTATAACTGGGCTCTCCAAAACTCAACCAACCACAACCCATTTTAGGTGGGCATGGGATTCCAACCATTATGTCCCATTGACGTAGCCATGCCATTTGCGGCTACTCAGACAGATTTGGATCATGTCCAGTTTGGATATGATAAGGAAAACAAATTCATTGAGCGCATTCAGCACATCCGCCAACAGGTTCATGTCATATTGGATAGAGCTAATGCTAAGTAAAAGAAATGACATGATCAACATTGGGTACCACACAACTTCCAGGTAGGCAACAAAGTGTTGCCACATCTGCAGAAGGAGCGCCTCACTGGATCCCAATACAAGCTCCGCCCGATTTGATATGGGACATACACCATCACCAAGGTTGTAGGGGACAATTCCTTTGAGCTCAGTATTCCACTACTCCTTGTTCTGTACCCAATGTTCAATGCAGACCGCCTTAAGCCCTAATTTCCACCTCTACTGGACACATCTGACATGGAAGAACAAATCACACCAACAAAGTTAAACCAAAACTGCATGGAACAAGCCACAATTGATCGAATCATGGACAAACAGATCAAGAACACTTTCCAACAAAGGATCCAACTATATCGAGTTGTCAAAACAGGCCAACTCCTTCACTAGGGACCAGGTTCAACATAAATTTCCCCACCTCATGGAGGCTCTGTATGTAATAGGGACCATTGATTCATAAGGCCAGAGGAATGATCCAGGTGGATATTGGTGGCCACCCACCTATTCTGCCTGGTTAGTTTCATCTGTTTTCTTATTTAATACTTGTAGAAGTTTTTCGGGTCCTAAACTTCCAAACCCCTTTTGAGGACCCAAACGACGTTTTTTGGGTATGATTCCTTTGGAAATTTCATAAAAATTGCGTAGGTAGTTGTAGATCGTAGAGATATTTCCAACAAGGTATGATATGTGCTAAACGAAGATAATATGAACAAGTGACAGCCCCAGAAAGTTGGTTGCCCAACTAACCCCAACGGGGCCCATAAAATCTTAGTGTTACATCTCCTCGGGTTAGGGTTTTTATTTTTTAGGGTTTTCTCTTTTGTTCAATAATAAAAATGCCCTTGATCCTGATTGTAGCACAGTTCAGAGGCATGTAGCCACCACATCTCTTCTCAGAGATAAGCTACCATTGCCCGAAATAGTTTATTTTCCATTATGCCCATAAGAATATTTCAATATTTGATATTAATGAAATGAAGTGTTATTCTTGTTGCATCTCTACATTTATTTTTATTTCTATATTTTATTGCATTCCTACATAAGTCCGGATCATGCATGGTTTCATTTTAATCCAAGAAAGATGCCACCATTTCTTCTAGGTGATGAAAAGGGTTCTTGTACAAAGCCTCTAGGATCTCTTCATCCATGAAATCTTCATCACCATAAGAATTTTCCAGATTTTGAATGAAATCCTCAAAATGATCACAAAAATTCTCAACCAAAGACAAAGAAGAATGAGACTCTTTGTATTTCTAAAAAAATACTAAACAAAATTCTTTAAGGGAATACAAGCTACTAGGTGGAAAAAATTCATAACAAGACCGTACTTTTTCCTCCAAAGTGACCATAAACATATTCATTGGGAATTCCTCATGAAATTCAACCTTAAGTATACATACATGCATGTAAAATTTAACCAAATTAAGAGCAACATCATCTCCTACATGATCTCTGACTTTTGGCAAAAAGGTTTGCCAATCTATATGAGGCATGCGTTTTGGAAAACCTGGAATATGATCTTGTTTTAAAGGAGTATACCTTCCATATATGTGATCTATATTGAACCAATAAAGTTGCTAGTAAAGCTCTGATTTACGAATCTTGTTGCTAATGGAGTTTTTGGTCAAGTTGAAAATTTATTGGAGTCACTAGGTGAATGGTTTAGCCTTAATATGTCTGATTGTTGTCCATCATCAACAACTAAATCTGAAACTTTGAAGATATTTCCTGGAGAAGATGAAACCTTTCGTCCCTAACAATGACGCCACTATCATAGCACTTCATAAATTTCTCTAGGGAGAAAAAAGAAATCCAGAGGTAACCACTAACCACTTTTAGGCTAGAATCCAACCCTACTAGCCTTGGAGAGGGCTCTCTCATTATGTTCTTCTCTCAATAAACTAAATGAATGAAATATTTTAGATATTAGGTTGCTTATGATGATCAAAGGGTAGTTTTAGGCTTGATGTATGAAGGTAAGTGTAGTTTTATACCTTAAAGATAGCTAACTCCAACTTGCGCAACAGATGTGCGAATAATTGTTTCCAACAATCTTTGAATGTTACCCTTCGGCTTCTGAAACTCCTCTTGCAATTGGACATGAATCCAGAGCTCTAAATGGATAAAAAATTAGGGAGAATGAGGGGTGGTTCAAAGATATTTTAGTTTTATGCCACCACGAAGCCCTCTCTCATGTCATAATGGTAAATTTAAATGATGAAAATGAGATATCATGATGGTACCTTTACAATCATGAGAAAGACATGACACTAACTAAACCATAATTAAATATAACTGATTCACATCATTGAAATGACCCCCACAACTGACTTATGATGAGAAAATCCCTCATGACATGACCCCTTTAACTCTCATAATGACCCATTTCCCACATGATCTCAAACTTCAAATTATGACCCCTCATGGACTCTTTATGACTTTACAAATTAGAATTAGGGTTAATAGACTCTTTATGACACACATATTTATAATGACGTTGACTATTTTGACCCTTTGTACACAAAAAACCCCTTAGAATATGATACTTGGTGAATTCATAGACTAAATCTTGCAAACATTCATAGGCTAAATCTTGCAAACAGATCCCAAATCTGAATAGTTAGACAAACACACTAATACCTATATTATAGGACCCTAACAATGAGCAACAAAAATATTCACCGTAACCAAAGATTTTGATTTTCAGTGCCCACTAATAAGATTCAATTTCAATAAATATTTGATACATGGATGCATGGGCCCCATAACAATAAGATTCTATTGTATAAAAATGATAACGATTTTTTTTGAAATATCATGATATGGAGAAAATTTGTTTACATTCATTTTATATAATTGTTATGATATATAAAAAAAATGATTAAGAAAGGAAAAATCTACAAGTTTCCTTACCCTTTAATTGAACAAATTGGAAACAATTTTCATTTGAATTTTAACAAGTAATTTTTTGTTTTAATTTTCATTTGCATGGGAGATAATTTTATGCCCTTCTATGATGGGCTAGAGAGCTCTTGAAGGACAATGACATCTTCAAATTTGAACCCTGGTTGGAATATATATAAAATATTTTGAGTCTACTATATGTGACTTCATTAAATCTATTATAAGAGTTTGGTTGGGATCTTATATATCTTCTTTATTTTCTTTAAATGTTTTTGTCATAATTTAAAAAAAAAAATTCATTCATAATTATTAAAATAAAATTTGTTTCCCCTCGCAACTCACAAAACTTCTTTAGTTCAATGTTGCCAAAGAAAATCATGTGATTATTTGTAATTGTGATAGAATGTGTTGTAGTGTATTCGACGCATGGGTGGACGAAAGACATTGTGCTTAATAGGGAGGCTTCTTTCCTACAAGAAAGTAACAGGTCAATTGGTTTGTTAGATTGTTAGTGGAGCAAAATAACATGTAGTAAACTAAGTAAGAAACATAGCATGCTACATCAATGAAGAAATAAAAAAACAAAATAATCATGTACAATAACAAGCTCAATCGAGTGAAATATAGTAATAATTCAAACAGATAACTCTTTCCTTTTATTAGTTGCTAGTGGTATAAGAGAATAATATGCTAAATCACTTGCAATGGATCCTTAGAGCTATGGAGCTCTAATATCCAAAGCAAGGGGTCTCTTCCCTTCAAGATCCTTGCAAGCCTCTCTCTCCCCTCGATGGATGGTAGAATGACGAACACTTGGTGAACTTCTTCTCTTGGATTGAGGTGTTGGGTGGCCAGCACCTGAATCCTTCCAATCCTTTTTGCTGCTTAGAAAACACAATGTTGGTTTGCTCTCAAGAAATTTGGCTAGCATAAAAATGTGTTCTCATGTTTCGCTTCCCATGGCAGTCTTTTATAGACGAATTTAAAATTTTCCCTCCCTCTCTTAGTACAAGATGGATGTTGACACAAGAGTGGGAGGATGATTCCTTTGTGTGCTGCACTAAAGCCTCAAGGTGGCTCCAAGGTGAATGTGCTTGGTTGGCTTGAGTGGGATTATTCTTCTTCAAGTGTGCCAAGTGGTCCCGGATTGTGACTTTCCGCATACTCAGGACCGCACGACTCTTTGAGGGATAGCCACAATGATATTCATGGCTATCGAAGAAAAATCTGCAAAGATCACCTGGGGTCAGTGATTTCTGTGTGTAGTTTAATAAATTTTCCTACTTGACCTTAGGAAAAGTTAACATTTTCAGATCCTGTAATGTACTCCTTCCCTGTAAATCCTTATCTATACCTTCTGCTTGAAATTTTCTAATGTCTTTTTCTTATATGATTTTCCAGTGTTGAAAGTTGCCCGCTAATGTATGAGGTCTAGGAAGAATTGTATAACCAAAATACATTATATTTTTTGTTTTTGTTTAATGCGTTTGAGAGATAGAGAGTAGCTTGCGTGAAAATTGAGGTTGGAGACCCCTTTCTGTGAGTAAAAGAGTTACTGTGCTTTGTTGGAAATCGGCAAGAGATAAAATAAATACAATATTGCTACGAGGCAAGCATGTCCCATGCTCATGATATTTTGACTAGTTAAGCTTATCTGACAGATCGAGGTTCTGCCTGTCACTTGTGTGGTAGTGACCTACTCTTGGTTGATGATGACAGTTGTTGACGCCCTCAGGGGCATTTTTCTTTCAATAGGTCGAATGTGGTTCTAACATGCATACGATTGGTATGAAATGTTTAGAACAAATGATCATTTTATGAATGGGTCTCTGACTATTGGGGACCTTCCCGTGTAAGCATTGTTGAAAGAGATGCTTGTCATGCCACAGGTCTTCGACGAATTCTGACAGAGTGCAATGGTTGTGAAGTACGATACCAACTAGACATGAAATATTATGTTGAAGTTGAATTTCAAGAGGATTAATGACATCAATGAGCAATGATGAATCCCATAGTGCCATCTGAGGATGCCCATATTGTGGTGAGGATCCATCAAAGGTACTGCCTCCTTATTGGAAGATGGTTGTTGAAGTCGACAAGAGGGAAGCCTCAATCAACCGAGAGGAGTACTGATGGAAGGGACCAGGATCTATGATGTATTAGGGTGGGGTGTGATAGGTTAACTTAGGCATAATGACAAGAAATGGTTGTAACCAATGATGGAATTTTATTGGCCCAAGGTTGGAGCTTGTAAATGCGAGTGGCGACAGTCATAACAATTTCTGGTGAGGAAATCCCTGGAGTCGGTAGGACGACCAGGGTGGGTATGTGGTTGTTATGAGTATCAAGGTGGGGTTGGGTAAAGAATTCGAAGCTCTGACCAAGGGTGATCAGGGACTGCTACCAAGTGAGAAAGGTGGATGGATGGGTGGGAGTGCTCTCCTAGAAAAATCTTTGTACACTTTCCAAAAGAATATATAACGGGTTTGGATGTACAAGCACAAAGACAGGTGCCCCATTAAGCATGAAAATAATCCGTTACTGTGGTGTGAGGAGGGTGTTTTACTGAGGGTGGGGCCCCCATTGGTTAGTCTCGGTGTGAGGGTGGTGAAGCGAATGAAAAGTGTCATAGATGGGATATGTTGATGGGGATGTGGTAGGCCAAGTGCGAGATGCGGTGGTGCGTATTCAATCTTCTTATGAGAATGATATTCTGGGAAAATGGTTTTATCGTGACATGGGTAAAACTCAACTTGATGTATGATGGATGAATGAACATGAAGTGCTTCTCAGACTTGAATGTTATAGCCATGGCTCCAGATTTTTTGATGTATGGTCTACTTGAGTGATGGATGCCATGGAGGGTGAGGCTTTACCAACCTGCAAGAATGTTTATCATGTGCGAGGTGAGGTGATGATAAATATGGTCGGGTGATTGGAACCTATGGTTGATTTATGTGGATAAATGATGTTAAGATATGCAAAGCTTCTTTGGGGAGCCCATCATGCTAGGGATAAAATGATACATGCTCTTGTACCTTCAATGGCTAGGGCAACAGGTGATTTTTCATGCTTGTAATACCTGCAACCAATACCCTAAGTGAAAGCATATTTTCTATTCAAACATACCAAAAATAAGAGAGGGCATACCTGTCATAACTGAAAAATGATTTTTTTCTAAGGCATGGATGTGTGAAGCCTACTTTGGACACGATGAGGTGTTGATCACTGTGTTTCTTGCAGTTTTTCAATTGGGCGTTCTAAGATCCCGTTATTGACTGCCGAATAATGATAAAAGGGAGATATATAGGTCAATATGGCTCATTTCAGTTCATTTGTGTCATTTGAGAGTTTGAGGTAAAAAATGAGCCCCTCCTGCTGAGCCTTTATTTCCATTGCAGTCAGCCTGAGTACCTAAGATTCATGCCGTCAGTGTCAGGTAGGGCCCTGAATGTCTCGGTTTTTAATTTTTTTAGTTTTCTCCTTGGGGGGCGGGGGGTCCATACAAATCTAGTTTATATTGATTACCTACCTCCTTTTTGCCTCGATCGTGTGGGTGATCGAGGTAGAGTTGCGTGAACCTCATGGAGAAGGAAAAATTCCCACGAGGTTATTGTGCTTGGTAGCACTTTTGCATGATGAACCACATGTTTGTTCTTGATACAGATGTGCAAAAAACACGCCTATGTAGAAAACAAGCCCGATGATGGGCCAAAGAAACAATTTTTGATGATTTATTTTTTATTTTTTGGTCACTAATTTGATTTTTTCATTGGTAACAGGATGTTGTGGCGTGAGCGGGATTGGCCTGATCTATGCATTGTTGTGTCTCAGGATGCCAAAGTGCAGAGGCTATTGGAATATTGCGGTTTGTTAAAGTTTATGGAGAATGACATCCTGAGATCATAGGATAGTTTACAACATTTCCAGGTTCAATGTTGGAATAGGAGATGGAGAGTGATGGTCTTGTGGCGTAGAGACATCATCATCTGTCCAGATACAGATGTGTACTTTGTGACTGGCCTATTGCCTTAGGGCGAGGCACTACCACACCCACTCCCTCCCGGGAGGGTAAGTATCTAGCGCTGAGTTGAGCAGCATTGTGGCAGTGCGCCGCTTACCTAGAGGTGCGTCCGCATCAATTCAGTGACTGAACTAACTCATTGGTGCTCCCTAGTGATGATGGTTCACTTGACAGGGTTGTGATTTCCCAATAGGGCATCAGGACCTCAGATTGGTGTCTTGCGCCGGCTCCGAGCTGCTCACTTTTCTGACTAGGTGCACCATGTGTATGATGGCATGGTATTGTAGCTAGGGAAGGTCCAGGGAGGATCTTCTAGAGTTTTTACATATGTGAGCATCCTCTGAAGCATCATGTTCGAGAGGGTGGTGATGCTACGGCCGATCATACTTGTGCCCATTGGTCCTTGCAGGGATCCTCGCATACGGTAGTGGGTGCCTATGATGCCTCATGGTGGAGGAGGGGAGACAGGTTGTTATTCGGGTGCGACCATGGAGGCATGGTTCCAGGCGAACCCAAAAATGTTCTTGGATTATCCATACTCAATGATGGATTTTTGGGGGGATCCAGATATGGGTCTTCCTACCGGCTATGTATGGGGTCCTGCAGGTATGACCTTTGATGTTTTTCTATATATTTTTAGTATTTTATGATGTGTATATTTATATGTCTGTTGTGGTGACACTAAAACTATCCTTGTTTCTCGTGCAGATGTGGGGGTGGCTAGGTGTCTTATTTCCTGCTTGGTGGGGCATCAACCACCGAAGAGGGACCCAGGTGGGGCTGATCAACCATAGGTTGGGGGGCAAGGCAGTGGTGCTGGCCCCTCATGGGAGGATAGAAGTGTCGCTGCTGCCGTGGTTTCTACCCTTCTTGCTCATGCTGAGGTAGCTGAGGCTTGGGTGGAAACGATCAAGGAACAACTAGCTTCTGTTGAGGCTCGTGCAGCAGAATTAGCTGACTCATGGGGTCGGTTGGAGAGGTTGACTTGGGGCATGCTGACTCGGGGTTTTGTGGATTATTTGGACAACACATGACTTGAGGTGTTGATGGCTTGATATAGGGTGCATCACCCGACCTTGCGTCGTGTGGCACTTGTTGTTTTAGCTGTTGCACCTGTAGTTGCACCAGGTGTAGTTGTGGGTCCTGAGGACCCACCTGGCGGGGCTCAGCCCTAGAGATTTTATGTATTCATGGAAAGCTCCCATTATGAGGACGCTTCCATATTTTTTGATGACATGTAGACATATTTTTTGGCTAGCCTATTGGTCGGGGACATGACTTTTATAATGTGACTCACATATTTTTTGATGTATATATGCGAGATATGTATTTTTTGTGGCTTTGATGATGTGTCTATGGTTATTTTATTTGATGGGTGTCGTGTACCTATGATAGATATCTATTTTTTATGTTTTTTTATTTTCTATGGATGATGGTTTATACGAGATGCATTCCAGTCCAGAATGTGATTAGCTATGCAATTAGCTGTCTGGTTTTGATTTCTTGGTATATGTGTGAATGTAATATGATCAAAATGACGGCTTAATATTTGTGCATGCAAATACTTCCTAAATAGTTGAGAATATTGTACTTCAAATTCTTGGTTTAACTGAGAAACCACTAGCTGGGAATCAAGGTAGATATGTAGATGGTGAATGCCTTGTTTGAAGGCATCACTCATCAGCCCGATGACTGCATTGTATTTTGCCTGATTATTTGTGGCTGATCCGATGCATACTTTGTTGGTTAAGAATAATGATTGGTCAGGATAGTAAATGGCCTAGGCAGCTACTGATAAATTTTGAGACCATCGCGAGGCTGCATTGGCGAATCCAAAATAGTGGATGGGGGGAAAATCCATATGTGACACCATAGTATTTTTTAGAACAATTATTTGATGATTGTAATCATCACAAAAACAGATTATGCTACATGCATCTTATCTCTAAGGCTGTAACATCCAACCCTTATGGGTGAAATTTTTTGAGGTAGACCCCATTGAAGGGGCTAGCTAGGCATGTACCGTCAGAGTTTGATAGAATGTATGCCCCCTTGAGGAGGTAATGTTTTATGATATAGGGACCTTTCCATAATATGTTGAACTTCCCGGGTCCTAGGGCCTCTTTCGCAACATTGTAGTAGAGGACTAACTCTCCCTCGGTAAATGAGTGAGGGGTGATGTTGCGATAAAATGATGATTTTACCCATTTTTTATGTGCCTCATTATGTTGGAGCGACTCCTGTCGATTTTCATCGATGAGTTCTGACTATACCAATCATCGTTCTAAATGATGGGTATCATCGAGGAGTTCGATGATGGCGTGTAAGTTTGGGATTTCGCATTTGATGGGAATCACGGCTTCTACCATGTACACTAGTTGGAAGGGTGTGAATCTTGTTGAGTTTTTAACTGTTGTGTGGTATGCCCACAAGGCGGAAAAAACCATGTGGTGCCAGTTTGTCTTATGGTTATTCACCATACATTTTAACATTGTTTTAAGCACTTTGTTGATAGCTTTGACCTGGACATTGGACTGAGGGTAGTATGGTGATGTGAATTCATGTGTGAACCTTAGGTGGTGAGACAACTCCTAGAATATTTCATTTTTGAATTGCTTTACATCATCAAATACTAACTCTTTTAGTACACCGAACTTCGTGATGACATGGTTGAACAAAAACTATGCCGTGGTTTCCGTCATGTTGTCATATGGGGGCATGGCTTCTGCCCATTTGGTGAAATGTTTGACGAAGACAATGATGGACTTGTGGTTTCCACATGATGTAGGGTTGCAAGTCATAAAGTCAATTCCCCATTTGCAAAATGGACCTGCTACGATGACTGGGTGCAGAGGAGCGGGAGGTGCTCTTGCATTGTGGGTGAAGCGTTGGCATCGCTCACATATTTTGATTGCTATAATGCAATCACGAAATAAGGTTGGCCAAAAATAACCTACCCGTAGAAATTTTTAGGCAGTAGCCATCCTAGAGAGGTGGTCGCTACAAGCTCTACTATGAAATTCATTGTGGGCTTGCTCAACTTAGTCGTGCGTGAGGCATCAACGTAGGATAGTATCGATGCCTCGTTGATAAAGGACGTCTCCCGTGAGGAGGTATCGGGGGGTCTGGTAGCGTATGTGCCTTCGATCATCACGTGTGAGTTTTGGATTGAACTTTTGGGTTCGTAAAAATAAGAGAATATCACTGTACCAAGGATCATTAGTCCTCACTAAAATAGATGTTCGTCAGGAAGTGAGTCATTGACTATGGATCCTTTAGTCTGAATTGGGAGGTAAGTGATGAACGCAGCTAAGATCAAAGATTTTTTTCTCTTGGGGGAGCTAAGATATAGGTCAAACTCCTGGAGTATGACTACCTAGCGAGCGTATTTGTCATTCATTAGTCGGAAGATCAACAGGTATTTCATGGGGTTAATAGTTGCGACGACTGTTGTAGTCCGTAAGATAATGTAGTGCCGAAGCTTTTTGACTGCATGTATAAGGGCTAGGGAAGTTTTTTCTTCGGGATCATATCTTAATGCGGGGCCTAATAAGCTCTTAATGACGTAATAAATTATGTGTTCTTTACCATCAGGTCTGTCTTGGATTAACACCCCGGCTAAATCAATTTCTGATGCTGAAAGGTATAGGGTGTAATATTTGTCATAATTTGGTGGGCTGATCAATGGGGCTAAAGAGAATGTTTCTTTTAGTGCCTCAAAAAATTGTTGGGCTTGATCATCCCATTTAAATAGGATATCATGAGGAACAAGGCGTAGGAATCCTTGCACACAAGTGGCATAATCTGGGACAAAGCATCTCAGGAAATTGGCTTTCCCTTGCAAGCTTTGGAGTTGCTTGAAGGTTCTTGGTGGTGGCATCTCTTTGATGACCTGGACCTTGAGGGGGTCCACTCTAATCCCTTGTTGGGATACTATAAACCCTAATTGTCGACCCACATTGATGCAGAAGACACAGTTGAGAGGGTTCAAGTGTAGGTTGTAATGTCAGAATCTTTGGAATACCAACCATAAATCTTCCAGATGATCGCTTTGATTCTTGGATCAAATAGTGAGGTCATCCAAGTAAGCGAGGATAAGGTGGTCTAGGTCATAGAAGATATAGTTCATGGCCCACTGGAAATTGGCTCCAACGTTTTTAAGACCAAATGGCATAACCTAGTATGTGAACGTGCCCCAAGGGGTGGTAAATGTTGTCTTGTATCGGTTGGTATGTCGAATTTGAATTTGGTTATACCCTGAGAACCCATCCATGAAAGATAGGGCCTCGTGCCCAGCGTAAGCATCAAAGTCTTGGTTGATGAACGAGGTAGGGTAGTTGTCTTTTGGACAAGATTTGTTCAAATATCGGAAATCAGTATAGATGTGAATGGTGCCTTGTTTTTTCATGATAGGAAAAGGGTTGGAAACCCACGATGTGTAAGCTATTAGGTAGATAAACCTAGCTTTGTGAAGCTTGTCGATTTCTCGCTTGATCGCTTTTGCCTTAGAAGGGTGCAATTGACGTTGTTCCTAGCGTACTAGAGGTATGTCGGGTCATGTGTCAATATGGTTCTCTACGATAGTGGGGCTAATCCCTGACATTTCTGAATAATCCCATGCAAAGATGTCTTTATACTCTTGCAACAAGTTTCTATAAGAGATTACTTCATCTAGGGATGATTCTATCCCTAATGATATTTCTTCAGTTTCCCTGGTTTTCTAGATATATTTACCTTGATGGATGGTGAAATATTGGACATGTTCCATTCTTTGAATGCGTCAGATGCCGAGATTGGATTTTTGAACCAGTCAACTTTCCCATATGGGAGGAAGTATTTTGATTCAAGAACATATATCTTTTGTTTTTCTGGGTTGTTAGGGCAGGATGTTTTTTTGGGAAGAAAAAACGAGCGGTAATACACTGCATCCCATAGATAATATGGTTCCATCATGGCCTCCAAAATATCCTTGTCTGAATGGAACAAGGAATCTAAGGGGGAGTGAGTTTGTGTGAGGTCATGAGGACTTGGGCTGGGCCTAACAGAGCTGGTTGACATACACGAATAGGATTCCATAGTTGATTTTGTGGAACCAGACGAGGTTGACAGGGCGCAGACAGATTGAGTTTGCACCGTCGATGGTACAAATACTTTTGTAGTTGTAGGGGTCTCAAAACCAATGACATATGAGAAGAAAACAAGAGTAATGATTCCCATGCATGATGAGATGAATCATATGTGGTGTTGTGTGTCATTGACATTGGATGGTGGAGGAATTTTCATTGTGGTAGCTTGCATCAGAGTAAGCTTATGTTCCCCACATGGCGTACTAAGGCTACTTGCAATTTCCTGGATTTGGAAGTTGTGCTGAGTGCAGAGGTGCCTAAATTTTTCCGCTAAGGGACACAACTCTGTTTCGTGATTGTGACTTGTGAAAATGGTCCACGGTGTCACAGTGCTTATCAAGTAGATGGTATGAGAACTAATGCTACTCTTTGTCCTTGAAGTGGACGCTCATAGATGATTGGGCATTGGGGCTTGATTGTGATTTTACCATCTCTGAGTTTTTGGTTTTGGATGTTCTAGCTCCTCAGGGGAGTTTAGACTTAATGCTACCCTTGTCGCTAGTAGCCTTGGGAGGTACTCGCAATCCATCGTATGGTGGAATTGTGAGAAAATCCTGCAATAGTAACGCATGATCTTCTCGTGATTAGAGAGACTAATCTGTGAGATGGGGGTGACCATGCATAGACTATTAGTAAGGTTCTTCAGTTCCTTACATTGATTGATTTGGTGGTCGATTTTATCGCATAGCCCGCATGCTGTCCTTGGCTGGTTTTGGGTCCTGCTAAGGTGAAGAGTTGTCCTAGCCTTCTTGATGTTTTTGTAATGGGGGGAAAGCTGCCTCAGGACATGTTTCCTTGCGTTAGGTTGTCTCAGTTCTAGAAAAACTATATCCAGGTATTGGGAATCCAATGAGTGTATGGTGTCTATTAAAGGGTGTACTTGGGAGATGTAAGTACAGTGTCAAGTCTGATGGTTTCCTTGACAAACCAAACAAGATTGTCTTTCCTTGGTACTCCTTTCCCTTTTGGCTGTTGGAGTGATTGGATACCATTTGCGGAGCAATTCTAGATCTGGGCATTGGGCGACCAAAGGGTTATGCACGTTGCATAATGCATAGGTTGGTATTATCCATGGAGGGTTGTTGGGGGTGACGATGTGCCCCTTTAATGGCTGTTTTTCTGTTGACACAAAGAAAATGGACCTGCTTGTCACATTTTCTTGCGTTGTTGAACTTTCAATGGATTAGGAATCCGATATGTTTGTTGCAGCGAGGCGTATTATGGCCTAGTGGAAACTGTTTAATGCCGAACGGAATCAGAGGATATAAGGGCAATGACGAACTGAGTGGTCGCTAGAACACACTCGACACGAATACTGGACAGCTCGTAAGCCATCGTAGTATACAGTGTCGACATGATACCATCTCTGGAACAACTCTAGGGTTGCATAATCAGTAATGAAGTGATTGCATTCATCACAAAGTGTGCATAGTTGAATAGGAGCTGTAGGGCATAACAGGGGGAGGTGGTCATTCAGATTACTGCCTTTCCTCTTCCACATATAGCATGGTCCATGTTGTTTCCATCCCTTGAAAGGTGGTGATGTTTGTGGATTCCGTGTCTGAGCCAGCTAGGTCAGAATTTTTAGCAATGAATTGTCGCATGAAATTCAACATGGAATGAAATCGATGGATGTGTGGACATCAACGCACATGATGGTTTCTTTGGAAAATCTAACACATATGTTGTCGATGCCGACCTAAGTTTCTTTGTGAAATGTAAGGGATTTGGTACCAATGGGTGAACGCCCTTAATTCAGGACACTATGTGACTAAGTGGTCAAGCTTGTTGCATAGTGCACAAACTGGGGCTGGCTAAGTGGCCTCCATTTTCCATCTTTGGTATGTTGGGGTGACTGTGTATGAGAAGGATGTAGGCTCCTCTCGTAGGTACAATGTGGTTCTAGGTTTTCCCTCATCTATCTGCATGGGTGGATTTGAGGGATCCTGTTGGTATGATTGCTCTAGGGCTTGCAGGGTATCCATATATCATGGCATCTCTAGGAAGTGATGGGTGTAATTCCCATAACGGTCGCATATGGCACACACATGATTGGTGCGCAATGCTTCCCTTGATTTTTCATGGCCTATTCCTTTTTATGGGAACTCGAGGCCACGACATTTCTTTCGGTGCTTAGAAGAGGTTTTAATTCATCTAATTTAAGGAAAATATTGGTAGGATGGCCTACGATATCAGATAATGCACAAGGTTGCAATGCCCTAGGTATGTTGGGGTTTTCGATTTTCTTCCCTTTTTTTTCGGTTTTTTTGTTCGCTCTAACTGGCGCTACTACGAGAATTTCGTTAACCGGTGTGGCCTTCTGAGGAGTGATAGGGGTTATCCATGTAGAAGTGATGCCAGGACTTCCTAACATGGCTAGTTGGACCAAATACCAAATAGGTATTGTGAAATACATATTTGGAAATTTTACCATTTCCAAGACTTGCTTTGACACAAAACCAAGTGGGGGGTATAAAAATGGGGTTTGGGCAATGGCGTATGGTAGGAAAGACATGTCAGTAGCTTCAGTTCTGTAATACTAGTCTCCATTTCCGGGCTGGTATCGGTGTTTGATGACAACATCATGCACACCGATGCCCTTGTGACTTCTGGGGTTGCCTCTGGTATGATAGGGGGATCCCCTAGGAATGATCCTAGGATCGATGATGGTTTGAATTGGTCAGGGCCATATTCTTGGTACCGCATGAGTGATTTTGTAGTTGTGTCTACATAAGGTAGAATGAAATCGAGAGTTGTCATGGGTTTCTTATCATAGTGTGTAAGTTGGTAAATGATGATGATTTGATCTTCATGGGGGAACATCATCACCCAAAAAATGGAGGCTATGGCAGTCATGGCATACATATAACTCTACCCGAGGAGTATATTGTAGTCAAGCTGGGCATCCAATACTTCAATGTCTATGAGTACCATTTTTCCAGCTAAGTTTACAGGGACATTTTGATATAGACCGTCGGGAATTGAAGGTTGACCATTTTATGCTCTGAGCCTGATGTTGGATGGCTTTAGGTCGGGTGATCACAACTTCTGCAAAACAGACTTGGACATGATGCATGCAGATGCACCTTCATCAATGATACATTAGTGTATGGTTATGTTTTGGACTGGCAACGATATATAGAAGGCGACCAGAGAAGGAAGCCTAGGGGTGGATTTGTTTAACTCAAAAACCATTAGGTGTGAATTGGAAGGGCCACTTGCGATTAATGCAGAAATTAAGGATTTCCACTGTTTTGGACATGATTGTAGGACCTTTAAGTCTGACATGGAAATGGGTGATTGTGCTAAATCGTCCACGATGTTGTACTTATGGGAAGATTTTGAGTGGTGTACTACGCGCCTGGTTGGCCCCTTAGCCATCTTTGGAATGGGTTCAATAGGTACTTTGGATATGGTCAACGGTGCAGTAGGTGCACTCGTGCTCGCACTTGATGGGTTAGTGTTCAGGGGGGGCATCATAGTTCTTATTCCTTATCTAGGAGAACATTTCTTCATTAGTCATGTAAATTTCGTGGCTGTCATTCCCAGAATCATATTTGGGTGGTTGTTTTTGTTGGGTATTAACTAATCCTTGGTGGGGGAAGGGCTCCTGCATTACAGTGGTCTATTGTGTAGGTCCTCCTTGTCCACGGTTACCCTGAAGTTTTTTCAGTTCAGGGAGTTTGGGATAGTGGTGAGTGTAATGGCCGTACTCACCACATATGGCACAAGAATGGTTTATCCTTAAACTGGACCTCTTGTTCTGCCCTTGGGAGTTGTTTTTTAGCTCCTGGTTGTGATTTCTGTTGGGGTTTCCCCTAGACTGAGATCGCAGGGGCCATTGCTGGTTACTGCCCCCCGGTCCAGAGTCTCCCTTTTATTTATTCTTAGGATTTTCCTTGCATCATTAGGAGGATTATTATGGTTCTCCTGGTCATAGGACTAGCATGACTGAGCCTGAGATGGTTGCACAAATTTCACTAGTGCATTGTTTTGTGGTGGTGTGTTTTGTGCGGGGGAAGGAGAATATTGGTTTCCATGTCCCTGGTTGGTGTATGGTTGCTGGGGGGAATCTCTTCCATCAGAATTTCTAGCTCAGTAATGGGTCCCTTGCGAGGGAGGGTACGATCCTCCCTACTGTTGGTGGTATGATGATACCCTATTTAACATATTCTGTAAAGGTGTCAATTAACTTTGGTGATAGCCAGGTTACGTCATGTTCTGGGTAGAATCATACAATTAACCTGGGTATTGGTACTGTTTCCTAGGTGACCTTGGGTCAATGCCTCGGTCAAGTTGTTGGCGAAAAGTCAGGTCTCGCGGGCAAGATCCAGGTTCAAAGGGTTGTGGCCAACAAGGGGTCCGGTGTAGTCTAGTAACACGCCAGCATTTTCACCCTGCTCTGGGAGAGCAGAGCGTCTCACCCGAGGCGTGCCGCGACAACATGAGTAAGGGGATGGGATCACAGGTGAGGAATAAACTCGCAAACTTACGTAAAGAAAGAGAATCCACATTGCCATACCAATGTACATGCAAGATCACTAATCAAGTATTCAGACAGTCGCAACTTAAAAATTTTAAAGCAGTGCAAACACATCATAACACATAACCAAAGCATAGAGACAGCAATCCTTCTTTATATTATTCTTCAGGCCAATTACATGATTACATAGCTTCCTTCTCTGATAACTCATACATCAGGTACAGATGGGTCTAAGAACAGAAAGGACGAACATAGAAAATAGGAACCAATGGAGAGAACAGGTCTGATTCTTCCGCGGCTGCTTTCGCATTCAATCATCCCTCAACAATGACCTCAACAGCAACCGATCAACCAACCTCTCTCTCTTCTTCAGCCGGGTGATCGCCTTTTATTCACCCGCTCGTCGCGACTGGCGGCTTCTCTGCGTCTTTGCTCTAGCTTTTCCCGACTTCTCTTCTGATGTCTGCATGTTCTACCTCCTGTTTTCTGCTGTATCTCTTTCATCTGTACTTATCTCTGTTCCATCTCCAGTTATCAAGTGCTTCCGCGCCGCCTTGGTAGCTCTGCAACTCCTGGTCGCGCGGTGCGGTCGCGTTAGCTATGTGTATTTCCTCCGCAACTCAAAAAGAGTCCAAGTTCAAAAATGTCTTGGCTGAAAATTCAAAACTTAAACAAAAACAAGGGCCCCAACAGGCCCCGACCACAATCCTTTGACTCGTTCGCGAGTCAATCGCAAATGACAAGCTCTACCTCCATACCTTCGCTGGCCTCTGTGCCCTGCTCTGTTGTTCCCTCTTCTGCTGCCCTTTCCTGCTGTACTCCGCCACCTGCTGGTTCAAACAAGGGCCCCAACTCCGGGACCCGGCGGAGTGCTGAATCTCGAAGCTCTGTGAAAGTTGCCACTGCTTTCTGCCATTCCTGCATAAGCAGGTCAGCATCTTGAGCAATTCGGTTAGCTGCGGCTTCATCAATGGGAGTCGGGGCAGCCCCGAACAGTGTGGCGAGTTGGGACTCGGCATTGGCATCCAACTGATGCATTTCCTCGGCATGGGTGCGAAGGGGCGGCCGCATCTCCCGGAGAGTGTGCTTAGCCGCTGCTGATTCGGCCTCGGTCATCTGCATGTGAAGTTCCAGCTCGTCCGACTGGGCGTAGAGCTGATCTAATGTTGCCGGATCCGTGGTCGCCCGAATTTGGGTGGAGATTTGTTGCAGTTGAGCAGCAATGGGCTGCGTTTTGACTGTCAGTGCAAGGGAGCACTCCTGTAAACTGCGTAAGAGGGCAGAAGCCGCTGCTGTCGTGGAATAGAGAGTTTCTTGTAGATTAACTGCCTGTGCCTGTTTGGCAGTTACCTGTCCTGAATAGTCAGTGGGTGGTTCTGGTAGGGTAGGCCGTGCGGCTAACGCCGCCTGTAACTCCTGGTTCTCTCTGCAAATGGTGGTGAAAACGTCCCCGAGTTGGCGAGCCTGTAAAGCTATACTGTCTTCTTCTATGCGAGCAGGGAGTGGGGCATTGTGAGCCCGTGCCTCCGGCCATACGCAGGAGAGCGCCTGATTAACAATGTTGGCCTGTTCCTGGAGGTAGGCCTTCTCTTGCAGCAGCTGATTGCGCTGTTAAGTAAGCGCCGTGATCTGGTTCCGCTGCTCGGTGCATCGCCGCTGTAGCTCCGTATGAATCTGCTCGGCCTTGAAGGCCGCCCGCCGAATGAGCAGATATAACTGTGCTGGACTCAGTTTTTTTGCATTCGTGGTGCTCGGGGCACCCTGCTCGGGCGTCCGTTCTTGTGAAGATTGGCCCATGGCCGCTGCTCTGTCTGAAGGCTCTGGAAGGTGGACCGGCGTCTGCTGTTGCACCGAAGTGGCCATATCAGGCTCTGGACGGTCCTGCTGCGTGGTTTGCTCTGTGGAAGGGGCGGTTGAATCAACCCCAACTCTGGCTGGCTGAACAAATATAGTGGCAAGGGGATCCCGGGATGTGGCCACGGGGTCAACAGGTGGTACCACAGTTGCAGTACTGGAGGTGACCTCCGCCCCGTGGTCACCGCCGAAGAGTTCCCGGATCAACGAATCGGACACAGTGGCTGATGAAGTGGACAGATTGGGGGAAGTGGTGTGTGGTCTGCTGGTGGAGGGGGCGGTGGATGGAGTGAACGAAGTGGGAGGGAGACGAATGTTGAGGAAATCCGCTGGATCAATCAGCGGTTCCTCCGGAATCAGGGTAGCTGTGGGCGGCGTGACTGGTGGATCATCCTCCGTAAGGTCCACCACGGGATCTGTGGCCGTAGTGCGGGCCCTCTTGGATGGGGGTGGCCCGGAGGAATCGGGTTCGGGGCCCGGTTCACCCATTGTCGTGATGATGGGGGTGGCCGAAGTGAACAGGGAAGTAGAAATGGGGGAAGTGAGGGAAGCGGTGTGGGAGAGACCAAGTGACCGATTAAGACGAAATTCATTAAAAGAAGGAAATATAGGGGCGCCACTAGAGACAACCTGGGTTACCACGTTGAGTCTCCGAGCCTGGTCGTTGAAATGCTCCACGACGGGGACCAGCGATTCGGGCAGGGTCGCTGCGGTCCCCACTGCATCTGTGGTCGTCTCCACCGCAACTTGGGAAGATTCCCCGGCACTGGTCGCGGCAGGCTGCTGTGCAGCCCGCATCCCATCAAAATTGTATCGGAGGACTCCATCACTAACGTGCTGGACGACCCCCGGCCATGTAGAAACCTCTCTGTGGAAGACATTATCATTCAACTGGAAACGCAAGGGCGCCATATGAAACGTGTGGTGTGGTACACAAGCCGGCCGGATGAAGGTGTGGTTATGGCTGACGCCAAACCACACTTGTTCGCTATATTCATCCAACAGGTTCCGGGGTACCCGTTGTTGAGAAGCGACCACATCGATCATCCGCCCATACCATTCTCGGAACGCCTCTGCGTTCACCTGCCTGCTGCTGGGGGCCGTGGACACCTGCCAGGGAGAATATCGCATCGCGAATGGTTGGCTCCCGGTGAGCTCCGCCGGTGTCCGTATCGGAGGAACATGCCATTTCCACATGGCGAATGCGAGGAGCAAGTACCCATAGATAAAACTGGTGGTCCGTCTGTAATTGTCTTCGCAAGCCGCGAAGAGTTCCTTCAATACAAACGCACTCCAATTCAATCGGGCCCCCTTGACGCAGTGCTCTGCAATAGAAATGGTGTCCAAAGTGCACTCACCCTTGGTGTAATGGCGCATGGTCTTGCTAGCTATCAGGTAGCAAGAAAACCGGATTGCTGGTACATTGATCAGATCTATCTTGGCACCTTTGCCACCCCGGCGAGTACCATACTTTGTGTAGAGGTCCGCCTCAGCCGATTTCCGGGCGCGCTTGGAGGCTGTCTGCCCCGCAGAGGAAACATCTGCGCCAGTCTGGCAGAGCCCCGTAAGCCGACCAATGTCTGCTGCATGTATTGGAATTTCCTCGTTGAACCATAGGGACCCGTTCTGCACCCAACTGAGGAGGAACCGGGTGCATTGCAGAACTGGTCCGGTGGTGCCGAAGACAGGAAGACTTCGCAAATTCATCAACATCGACTGCTGGAGACCCCGGAATTCGTCCTTCATTCGACTGTTAGAGCTGCTCCCCGGTGTATAATGGTGTTCCATGAACGTCTGCCAATGCAGGTGGGGAAACTCAGCCGAGTCGGACAAGTTAGCGTCCATGCAGGGTGCATTGTCGTACTTGCCGACCAGTGATTCGAGTCGGTGAATTCTGCGATCAATCGCTGGTTCAGGGACGGAGAGAACAGCTCTCGGCATCTTGGCGCACCTCTGATAGACCTGGACAACTCGTCTGTAACTTCCTGCTAAGTGCTGAGTGCTCTGGTACTGCGAGTGCTCCGGAGTCGCTGAAACTTCCAAACTGAATTGGTCCGTCATCCCGGCGCCGATAGCCTTCATGCAAATTGGGCCATCTGCTGGCACGCGCGGGGTTGATGAGACTCCATAACGGCAATTAATTCTTGCTATCTTTCTTGCCTGCGCTAATCGTGCGATCAATCGCAGGCCTGTGTATAATCTGACAGTTGCTGACGGCGTCATTGGGAGATGGGCGGACCCGACGACGGAGAGAACTGCGGCTGATGGTAAATGATTACGATATGATTACTGTCCATTAAGGGAATTTATGACCAAATCTGAGCTATCCTACGGACTGACAAAAGGACTGACGGAAATGACCTGGACTAACACTGGCACGAGGATGGATCCTTCGTGCACGACACGCTGGACTGGCGCGGTGACATGCTGGACTGGCGCTGCGACACGCTGGACTGGTGCTGCGACATGCTGGACTGGCCAGCCCCGACCACAATCGGTTGTGGTATGGTTACCGCAACTGACGGTTTATCTAACTGATTGCAAAGGAACGGAAAAGACTACCTATGCTCATCCCGGTTGCGGGAGAGTTATTCAACTACGCTACTCTACGGGTTCTCTCGGTTGCGAGAGTTATTAATGAAAAGTGAAAAGGTACCTACTCCTGGTAGGGCTTCAGGCGTGCGCCATTCACCCATCCCAGAAGAACTGTGCCGTCCAGTTGTGCCAACCGAACGGCTCCTGAGTCGCGGATCTCGATGACAAAGTACGGTCCCAGCCAATGCATCTGGAGCTTGCCTGGAAACTTCTGGAACCGGCTGTCGTACAAGAGAACTTTGCCGCCAACCTGGAAAGCTTTAGTCTTGATGTGGCGGTCGTGCCATGCTTTCTGTCTGGCCTTCTGAACCTTCTGGTGGAATTCCGCAAGAAACCGAGCCTCATCCAGCTCCTGTAGCTCGTGGAGTCGTTCCTGTAGTGACGCATCCTCGGAGAAGTGAAGGGACGTTGCGATCAAAAGGCTGGGGACGGTGAACTCGGCGGGAATCACAGCTTCCCGGCCGTACACCAGCTGGAATGGCGTCTGGTTTGTCAACCGTTTTACCGTGGTCCGGTAAGCCCATAATGTCGCTGGCAGCCGCTCATCCCAATCATCCCGCTGAGCGTTGCAAATTTTCGTCAAGCCCTTTTCAAGAATTTTATTGAAGGCTTCCACCATACCATTGGCCTGCGGATGGTATGGGATACTTTTATGATGCTGAATCATAAACGTGTCTAGTAGCGACTTGACCGTGGCATTAATGAAATGCGTGCCTTGATCACTGGTCAAGCTTCGGGGGCAGCCAAAGCGGCTGATGATGTGCTCAAAGATGAATCGAGCAGCGGTCTCAGTGGAGCAGTCGCGTACCGCTGCTGCTTCAGCCCATCGTGTGAGATAATCAGTCGCCGTAATGATGTACCGGGCTTTGGAATGGCGAGCGATTGGTGCAATGGGCCCTACAAAGTCAACAACCCACTTCTCAAATGGCCGCAACACATGCACCGGGTGTAGCGGAAGCTCATCCCTGTGTGAAGGCCGTCCCGTCCTCTGACAAATATCGCAACGTTTCACATAGGCCTTACAGTCTGTATGCACCGTTGGCCACCATAGGCCAGCTTGAAGTACCTTCCTTGCGGTGGGTTTAGCACCCACGTGTCCTCCCGCAACACCTCTGTGACATTCCCACATCACTGCTTCCCGCTCATGGTCAAGAACACACCTGCGCAACACCTCATCCAGGCCCAGTTTGTACAGCTGCCTTGCGATCAATTGATAATCGGCCGCCCGGACAACCAAGTGGCGTTTCTGAAGCGACGTGTAATCCTCGGGGCACTGTCCCGTGGTCAGATACGTGGCAATGTCAGCCAGGTAGTCTAGAACCGCTTCAACTCGAAATAGATCAGCATCCGGAAGCTGATCATCCAACGGACCATCGTTTTCCCCCGACTCCAACCTGGATAAATGATCGGGACCAACATTCAACCTGCCCGGCTTGACAATTACGTCGAACGTGAACTCCTGAAAGAGTAGGAGCCATCGGCAGATTCTCCCTTCCAACACAGGCTTATTGACCAGATATTTTAAGGCCGAATGGTCCGTAAAAAATGTAAACTTACCGCCCAGAAGGTAGTGGCGGAACTTCTGGAGAGAGTACACCATTGCCAGCGCCTCCCGCTCGGTCGTGGTATAATTCTTCTCCGCATTAGATAGGCGTCGGCTGGCGAAGTATACCGGGTGGTCAACTGTCGTTTCCCCGGGTTGCGCTAATACGGCGCCAAGTGCAATCCTGGACGCATCAATGTGCACATGGAACTGCTTATCCCAGTTTGGATGAACGAGAATGGGTGCCGTCGCCAATTTCCCTTTTAACGCGTCCAGTGCCTTCCTGCACTCTGTTGTCCATTCAAAAGCTTCCGACTTCCGCAACAGTTTCTCCAAAGGGGCAGTGATTTTGGCGTAGTTGCGGATAAAACGCCTGTAGTATCCAGTGTGCCCGAGCAATGCCCGCAACTGCTTCACGTTCTCGGGGGCCTCCATGTGGACAATAACTGCGACCTTGGCGGGATCAACGCAGACCCCTTGCTTACACACCACGTGACCCAAGAGTGTGCCGAATGGTACTGCAAAAATACATTTCTTCAAGTTCAGGGAAATCTGCAGCTGGCGACACCGATCGAACATAACACGCAACAAGGAGGCGTGTTTCTTCAGCAGGCTGTAAACGGTCCAATCATCCATATAGACTTCCAGGAACTTGTGAATGTACTCCCGGAAAGCAGCAATGACAATCTGGGAAAACACAACCGGTGCGTTCTTCAGACCAAACGGCATGACGTGGTATGCGAATGATCCCCACTCAGTCATGAATGTTGTCTTCGCTTTGTCTTCCTCGGTGATGCGCACTTGATGGTAGCCCGAAAACCCATCAGTAAAGGAATAAGCTTCGTTTCCCGCGACGTGATCTAGAACTTCGTCGCTGAAGGGAGTGGGAAATGGATCATGAATGCAAGCATTATTCAAACTCCAATAATCCACGCAGACACGGATTTCAGCTTTGTCCTTCTTGTTCTGGATGACAATGGGACTTACCCACTCAGCTTCCTCTACCGGAAAGATGAGTCCCGCAGCCAGCATCTTGTCGATCTCCATCTTGACCTTCTCTTTGATACGTGGGTTCAACCGGTAAGGTCGGTGCTTCACTGGCCGGGCTTCTGGTTTCAGTGTGATGCGCATCTCGCCCAAATCCCCTTTAATCCCCTTCAGGTCCGCAACTGAAGACGGGAATAGATCTTCATACTCCCAGAGGAGACTGAAAATTTCTCTGGTCGTCTCCTCGTCCCAGTAATCTCCCACCGTTGCCAGTTTCGGTTTCTCCTCCGTTCCAATGTTCAGCTTCTTTGTCTTTAGGGGCTGCAAATGGACTCCTTCTGTCGTCGGCTCGTCACGGACACTCCGCTCGCCCTCCTTCTCGTCAAAATAGAGATGCCTCAGGTCCTCCAAACTGTCGTCTCCTGTTTCGCCGTCAACCCATTGGCAAACCACTTCGCTCTTGACCCATGAGCGTGACGCCACCGGGCCCTCATTGGGCTCGGGATGGCGGAAAAACAGAACCTCCTTGATGGCTTGTAGGGCCTGAGATTCCTGCACCGTCTCTCCTTCGAACGAGAAGCTCTGGACGAACTTTTCCGCAACTACTTGCCAAGAGCGGGTCCCCCGTTTCCGCTCTTCCTCTAGGTACCAGGCCTGGGGGATTGTACCCAGGGAGTGGATAAATCTGTGGACCCACAACTCCTCAGGGTACCTGGCGCTGCGCCACTGTTCCTCGCACGCCCGCAAGTGCTGTCGCGGGTCTGAATCTCCATGGTGTTTAAGTGTAATGCAGGGCCCTTCATCCTCTTTGAAGCGTGCCCGTAGTGCATCCGCCACCAGCTCCCATCGCAACAGAGTGTTGCGGTGATTGTTCCACCATCGTCCTGATGTTGACTTCAAAGCCACATCCAATAGGGGTATCCGGCATTCTTCTGGGACCCGGTCTTCCACCTTGGTGATAAAAGTATTCACTGCTTGCATGTTTGACAATGTGGGGTACCCGCGGATCTCGGTCCCCACCCACCGGACCTGCGCGATGGCGGCACATCGCCGCGTGGTGGTCTCATATCCCCCTTGCTGCCAGTCTTTCCACGCAAGCTCGGATCCGAGTTCCGAGCTCTGCACACTCCGCCAACTGATAGATCCTGTTGCGGTCGGGTTGATATAATCGTCCCGCCTCCCGGCAGTCATCTGATAGAGATGGTCCATCATCTGAGCATCCTCCCGATTATCCACCGGTTCTGTGTATTGCGGACCCTGATACGGGTCGAGAGGCTGAGTGACCCTTACCTCCCCATCCTCAAAAATCATCAGCTCCTTCTTGAGGTCGATGATCGCGTAATTCTCGAAAGCCCAATCAATGCCAAGTAAAGCAGGATAGGGGTCCTTATCGCCCATGATATCAATAACCTCGAAGTCGGTGTATGTCTTCACCCCCGCAACATCGACCTCGACACCCTCAAGTCGGCCGATTGGCAAAATACAGTACTGGTTCGCCATCCTGAGTTGGATTGGGGAATAAGCGAGCCGTGGCTTTCCAAGAGCCTCCCATGTCTTCCGTGGCAATATATTGACGTCAGACCCCAAGTCCAACATGGTGTCGTTGATTTGGAATCCCGCGACCTGCGTGTTAAGCCGGAATTCTTTGCCTGTTCGTTGCTTGTTCCGCTTGACGCGTTGCACGTATTGAGGCCTAGTGTCCACCATATTTCTGGGTTCTGCACGCCCCTGCAGTGCTCTGTATAACACATGCTTGAGCTGCTGCCGCTGCTCAACGTCATCGAAAATCCTGAGAAATAGCCGGAGCCAGTCCTCGACCATAGCATCTGCGGCGTTCTGAGCACCGGTTTCCGGCCGCCGGGGCTCCTCCAGCCCTCCCTCGTTCCGCAACTGGGCGAATGCCTCAACCGCCTCCTGGAAGTACTTCTTCTGGACTTCGGGCCTAATCAACTTCTTTGGGGATGCCGGCCGCACCACTCGGGCTGGCTCCTTCTCATGGGCATCCTCTCCAGTCTTCTTTCCACCTCGGGTTACTATCGCAACGTTCTGCCTGTCGGGAGTTGCGGTGCTGCGCAGTTCTGAGTTTACCAGGTTCGCTCCCCTCTGCCGCACCCGTTCTTCCCATTTCTTGATGAGCTCCGGGCAGTCTTCTGTAGCATGGGCGTTGACCTGACACTGGGAACACCAGGGCCGTCGCGGGAGGGGACATTCTCGAGCCACATGACCCTCCTGGTCACAGTTGTAGCACTTTATCGGACCGCGTCCTCCAGTCCGGCCTCCGCGCATGCCGCCACCTCTCCCCCTTGTAGCCTCGTTCACCCTGTACGAGGGACGATCCAGTCGATCCGCAAGTGCGTCAAGCGCCCTGCACTGCTCAGTGGTGTGCGTTGTAGACACACATAATTCGCAGTATACATTATTCGGTACCGTGGAGTACTTCTGTAATATCGGGCACATCCAAGGAGGATGCCCCATTGTCCGGCAAATCTCACAGTACTCTGGGGTGGAGGACCCCGGTTGCAGTGGAAACCCCGCAAAGGCCTATTGCGGCTGGTATACTCCCTGCGGGTTCATTGCCGCGCCACCCCCTGGTGGTGGACCCCCCTGGATAGCCGCAACTGAGGGTCCAACTCCTGCGCCGCGCAACCGAGGACATTCGGTTGCGACGTGCCCCTCGACCAGGCAATGAGTACACCAAATGACTCTGGCCATACTGGTCTCGTCGGCTGAATTTCCGAGCTTCCCACACAAACGGCGACCGGGTGTTGCAACCCTATCGTAGAAGGGTCTTATGGGCCGCCCGTATTCCCGGGGTATCCCGCCATGGCTTCAATCTTCATGGCTCGCCTAAAGCATCTTGCAGACATTGACCTTCGCTGAGGCAGGGGTTCGTGTCAAGGGGAGTGCAGCCTTGATGAACCGGGCTCTTCCGGTGAGTTGGGACTCACCTGCAGGTCAGCTTTCCGATCGCATCCTCTTGAATCGCCATCAACTCCCACGCGCCCTCCTTCCTTCGCGACTTCCTCATGCTTAGGACAGCCCCCTCATTCGGGGTCTGTCTGGGGAAGCTTGAATTTGCGGACAAAATCCCGCTTCACGTCCGCAATTACAGGGTTAGGGTGCGCCTCGGACCACTTGATGAACCAACGCAGAGCTCTCTCTCTGAGCGTGGTTTGAAACTCTATCAACTTCCCTGCATCCGGTGTCTGTCGAGCCCTCCAGATGGCTTCGCACAGATACCAGTGTTGTTCTACATCGTCATTTCCCCGGCCAGAGAACTCTGGGTACCGGGTGAAAGATCCGGCCATGTATGCTTGCGGAGAATTAACCAGGATAAAACCTCCGGGTCCTGGTTGCGTAACGGTCCCACTCGGGAAAACACTACTACTAGTAACGCTGCTGCTACTGGGCGTTACCGACGCCGCTGAACTATTATATGACTGACTTAATGCTTGAAACTGAATGAAAATATTTCTTAAAGGTTGATAAAGTACCAGGGGAAGGTCGGGATCCTGGCCATGCGGAAGGTGGGACGTAGGGCTGCCTGGAGGGGTGGGTACCGTCTGATCCTGGAACATCTGCTGCATCACGCCGTGCCATTCATCATCGGAACTTTCTTCGGGCTGCATCTTTCCATTATCTTCGCTAGTCGTTACTTCTCTTTCTCGCGTCGTTGGGCTCCCATGCACCCACTGCACTTCCACTGCTGTCCCGTCTTCTTTCCGGGTATCCAAACCCATAACTCCCGTCCTCTGAGGCGCCTCCTTCTGATTCTTCCTCTCGATCTCTCTTCTCTTCAAATATCTCATTACCCTTCTTCGCCACCTATCGGCGATCTGTGCCCGCCGATGCGCACGTGACTCCCGCAACTTGCATGCGGCCTCAACGTCCATCCCCCGCTCCCTACTCTTACAGTCTACACAGCATCGGTCCCCTCAATCCTTCCCCCAGTACGGGTGGTTTACGCTTCCATACTCGTTTTGTGGAATTCAATCAACCCTTCGTCCACCATTAGGGCTTTGATCCACAGCGGAATCTCTTTCAACAATTTTCCCCTCATCCCTGAGTGAAACACAGCCTCAGCCTTCGAGAAATATTGGTAGCACTCAGCGGAAAACTCCACAACGTATCCTTCCAACGTGGTCTTTACCCAAAAATCCACTGCGCGGGTTAGTTCAGTATCTACCCGGTGCAGCGCTACCAAATCTTCGTGCGTCCACCTGTGGTTTATCTTCCGCAAGCCTTCTTGGGCCACCTTTGCTCGTAACCTCCGCAACCAGTTGTAAAGATCCGTGGGAAACCTTCCCCAAAAAATTTCGTACGTATCGCTAGCTGAGTCAGAGAAAAGAACAAGCTCCCTGACCGCCGCCTCCTTTTTCTTGATCAGCTTCGCCTGTTGAGTAATGAAATGGTCAAGATGATCATCCCACCATCGACGTATTGCTCCTTCAAAGATCCTCGAGACCATGATCTAGATCCCCTCAGAACATTCAGGTCCCGGCAACGGAACCATTTGTTGGCGAAAAGTCAGGTCTCGCGGGCAAGACCCAGGTTCAAAGGGTTGTGGCCAACAAGGGGTCCGGTGTAGTCTAGTAACACGCCGGCATTTTCACCCTGCTCTGGGAGAGCAGAGCGTCTCACCCGAGGCGTGCCGCGACAACATGAGAAAGGGGATGGGATCACAGGTGAGGAATAAACTCGCAACCACAGAAAGAAAGAGAATCCATTACATATACCAGAATGTTGATGCAAGATCACTAATCAAGTATTCAGACAGTCGCAACTTAAAAATTTTAAAGTAGTGTAAACACATCATAACCCATAACCCAAAACATAGAGACAGCAATCCTTCTTTATATTATTCTTCAGCCGAGTACATGATTACATAGCTTCTTTCTCTGATAACTCATAAATCAGATACAGATGGATCTAAGAACAGAGAATACAAAACATAGAGAGTAGAGACCAATGGAGAGAACAAGTCTGATTCCTCCGCGGCTGCTTCCGCGTTCAATCATCCCGCAACAGCAACCGATCAACCAACCTCCTTCTTCTTCAGCCGGGTGATTGCCTTTTATTCACCCGCTTGACACCGCACTGCTGCCTTTTGCTCGGCTTTTCCGACTTCTCCAAACTGACCGTGATGTTCACCTCCCGGGCTTTCCGTCGTATCTCTTTCATCTCAGATTTCATCTCTGCTCCTGCTCCGGGCTATCAGCAGCCTCCGCCTCGCCTTGGTAGCTCCGCAACTCCTGGTCGCGCGGTGCGGTCGCGTTAGCTATGTGTATTTCCTCCGCAACTCAAAAAGAGTCCAAGTTCAAAAATGTCTTGGCTGAAAATTCAAAACTTAAACAAAAACAAGGGCCCCAACACAAGTCATCTGCAGTATTTAATGCACCTAGAAATTCTCTGTAACTTTGTAGGTGCGGGCCGTTAGGTGGGACATTGTAAATGTATCCCAACTGGGTATATATGAGTTTGAGATACTAGGATTTTCAAATGGCGTCCTCCTCTGAGTTAAGTCCTTGTGTCTCCACAAATTTTGAGATCTTTTCTGTGAGATTTTTCAAAAACAAGTCCAGTAAAACTATATCGTTGAGTTTGGCTTTGCACAAATTGCAACATCACCACCATTTGTGGAGATGGTCAGAGATATGGACAACTGGCATTTTCCTAAACTGAGTCAACAACTCTATCCCTAAATCATGGTGGATGGTTAGCTAAAAATAAGCAAGAAACGTAGTAGCGAGGGCACTAAAGGTTCTATGCAAAGTAGAAGACTGCTCCACATACCATTTCATAGCAGGTCTAGGTAGGGTGTGTTGAAACAATCTTAGTCGAATGGTATCGTCAATAATACTATTGGATGAACACCATAGGTGGAAAGTCATGATATGATTTCCAGGGTCTTCTGCTTACTTCCCTTCAAATTTTGGTATGTCCGAGGAGCTTTGTGGGCATGGGGGGCCAATATGGGCTGTGTGCAATGGGGTCATTAGTTAGATTTGATAGATTTGGAAGGTTTAATGATGCTAAAAAGGGTAACTAAGTATTCAAGACTACCATTGTGTATTGTGGAAACATAGATATTTGAGCATGATGATGTATGGGGGGTGCCTGGGGAATATTTCCCTGTGACGTACCCTGTTGTGTGCTTTGTTGACTCCCCCTGAAGGGGTAGCACTCCTCTGCCCTCTGGGGGTTGTGGGAGGAGTTGAGTGTGGTGACCCTACTGGGGTTTCCACGAGTGTGGTGTTGGGTGACCCTTGGGGGTTTCCAACTAAATATGCCCCGATAAAGGATGGACCAATAATGGTGGCGGTGTGTCATATTTGATGCCTAAATGGTGAAAGACTTGGTACCTCTCCCTCTAATGGGAGGAGGTCCAAAAAATGTCTAGATCGATGAGGTCCCATTGGGTCCGTTATGGTGTCGACTAGCTTAATATTGGAAATATTTTTGGTTTAATAAAAGGAGGAATATTATTACCAAATAAAATATGATCACATACATAAAAAAAAATAAAAAAATAAAAGGTAAGTTTTCCTTTAGATTAATGCTATGTGATCAAGTAAGAAAAAAATATGGTTTGGTTGTTTTGCGTATGATACTCAAAAAGCCTATAAACACCTAATCGTCCTCACACTCTCAAATGTAATTGGGCCTTGTGAAGATGTCTTATGATGGGTACTAGGGCTAACGTCCTGAAAGAATTGGCGATGCCTTCCAACAGCTGAAGAATCGACCAAGGTAAAGGTATGAGGATCTAGTGCTACCTACACCATCACCTATAGGGAAGGATGCCCTATATTTTTCCACTAAAGTACTGTCGTCACACGTGAGTGTTTGATTATTGAGCTTCTTGGTATTAAGATACCAGTACCAAGCACTAGATGTTTCAAGTATCCCTAAAGAGTATCGCATGCACTGGGCCTATGCTTAACCTCCTCTGAAATGAGTCTCTGTAACACTCGAGTATTATGTTCCATGGACGGATAGATGGATTTTAAGCTCCCTAAAAGTTCAACAACTATGTTTCAAAAAGAAGATTGACCACAATGGATTATTGGATGCCTACCCCCGATGGTCCTAGCCTGAACTAAAATTTCTTTTGTGACCCTTGTGGGGAGAATTTAATGAGCTCAATTAGTGGTTTGTTTTAGAGAGTCTTAATTTTCTTAGGGTGTGCCTTGGTGAAGTAATTGTAAGAAGAGGATAAAGGTCGCAACACACTGGGTGCCTTTTGGTCCAATGCTTACGATGCTTCATGTGTTATTTGGAGTGTACAATCACAAGTGTTATGAGATATGGATATGCGGTGATCCTTTACAATTCTTCTCTAATTACGCTATGTGTGATTGTTCCCTACAAAAAATAAACAATGTGCAGATGATGGGCCGCTTACACCTTGCCTAGTTAGACTAAGTTTTTCACTATAGGTAGATGGAAAATTATCTTAAGAAAGATTTCATATGCATACCCAGGCTCACCGAGACGTGCAATGGTGGCAGAGATTACTTGCCTTCTTTTTGATATTTTGGTCCTGGTCCTAAATCCTAATGCAAAAAATTGAAAAACAAGAAATTAGCTAAAGATGTGTGGATGTATGGGATACTTACCTTTCCGCTAATGATTCTATGTGTTTGGTATCTTTTACAAGCAAATCAGTTATTCAGATAGCATTTCTGGATTGAAGGCCACTTAATTTCCCCTACTTAAACTATGTGTGATTTGCAATGATAAAAAAATAACATTAAAACAAACTATTTGCTAAGTTAAAATCCAACAAAAAGTGTCCTAACCAGTCATCAAATACCAGAGCACAGTGAGGGAAAATTTCTTATGGGCTGCCAACACCTTACAATTGCTAAAAAATGAGAAAAAGTAGTGAAAAATGAGCTCAATTCCTACCGCACGACTTACTTTCACACAGGTGCGAGGTTCATGCGTCTGTGTGGGTTGAACACGCGTAGATTACAGTGACTTAAAACTCCGCCTTCTTTGAGCCAAATTTCTCACTGAGGGTGACTGAAAAGTGCTGAGAGTAAGTAGGAGTGATCTTGCAGCAAGTCTGGGCAGGAGAGAGAACCTGTAATCAACAAACACTAGCTTAAAAGAATGAAAGAAGTGGAGTTGCCATTCCTGTTGTAGTGTATTCGACGCATGGGAAAACGAAATAAAAAGTGTTGAATAGGGAGGCTTCTTTCCTGCAAGCAAGGAACATGTCAGCTAGTTTGTTAGATTTTTCATGGAATAAACTAACATGTAGTAAACCAAGTAAGAAACATAATGTGCTACATCAAGGAAGAAATAAAAAACAAAATAATCATGTACAATAAAAAGCTCAATCAAGCCAAACACACTAATAATTCAAACAAAGAACTCTCTTCTTTTATTAGTTGTTGGTGGTATAAGAGAATAGGATGCTAAATAACTTGCAATGGATCCTTAGAGCGATGGAGCTCTAATATCCAAGGCAAGGGGGTCTCTTCCCTTCAAGCTTCTTGTAAGCCTCTCTCTCCCCTTTATGGATGGTAGAATGACATACACTTGGTGAACTTATTCCCTTAGATTTAGGTGTTGGGTGGCCAACAACTGAATCCTTCCAATCCTTCTTGCCGCTTGGACAACACAATACTGGTTTTTTCTCAAGAAATTTTGCCATCATAACAATGTGTTCTCATGTTTCTATTCCCATGGAAGTCTTTTACAGACAAATTTCAAATTTTCCCTCCCCTCTCTTGGTACAATATGGACGTTGACACAAGAGTGGGATGATGATTCCTTTGTTTGTTGCACCAAAGCCTCAAGGTGGCTGTACTTAGCTGGCATGAGTGGGAATATCCTTCTTCAAGTGTGACAAGTGGTCCAGGATGGTGAATTTTTGCATACTCAGGATCATGTAGCTCTTTGAGGGATAGCCGCGATGATATTCAAGGCTATCGAAGAAAAAACCGCAAAGATTGCCTAGGGTCAGTGCTTTCTGTGCGCAGTTTAATAAATTTTCCTGCTTGACCTTAGGAAAAGTTAAAAATTTTAGATCATGTAATGTACTCCTTCCCTATAAATCCTTATCTTTACCTTCTTCTTGACATTTTCTAATGTATTTTTCTTGTATGATTTTCTAGTGTTAACATAATGCATCTACGAAATTAAATAGTATACATTTAAAAAAAATGGGTTTCTTTGTGGGCATTCATCTCAAAAAAAGATATTTGTGATTCTAAAATTGTAAATGATTTTTAATTTATAACATCTTCCTATCTATTTCATGTTTACCAATCATTAGGTATAATTGTGTTGATCTTGCAACTATATCTTTGTATGGAAAAATTCCCTCGTAATTTCATGTTCAAGAATGTTTAAGAAATTTGTGATACCTTGCAATGTATGCATTTGATACGAAATTTTATCTTGTTTACAAAACCACATTTTTCTAGATAAATTATGTGTGTATTTATCAATTTTATAAATTTATCCCAATGCAATTTGACATAACTATGGCATAGTGTAATATGTCACAATATTGAGTTTCTTAATTTTTTATGCATTTCCTTTACATGTAATCAAGCATCATTATGGTATTCTTCTTTTAAGTTATGCATGATAGATTTTCTTTGTGGAATTAGGACCTTATTTAATAAGTCTTTGTGTTCATATTTCGATTAGTTAAGGTTGGATACTTCTACCAATTGCACAATGCTTTCCTTTTTGTTTTTCTCTTTTCTTTTAAAGATGCAATTATGAGTGTTGAGTCTTCATATTTCTTGCATGATCTCTTCATTCACAATGTTTTTCTTCGACAAAGAGGTAACATCCTCAAGTCTCTTATTTTATTTCTTTTTTATTATTTATATTCTACATTTGGACTCCCCTTAAAAAAATATGAATACTTCACATAATCAATAATTATGAAGAACTTCAAAATAACATTCCTAACCACCTGGAAACTAGGGTTTCAACATTTAAGGTTTAAGATCCCTATAGTTATGTTGTCAGCCTAGATAGGTTTTGGTGGAGATGAGGCATATAGGTTTATATATATATGGTGTTTAAGTGTTTCATGTGGATGGTTAATGAACATGACACCCAAACATCTAATTCAAATATCAAGCAATTAGATTTCAGGTGTTAGGTATTACTTTTTTCTTGGAGCTAGTTTAAATTTTGGGTGTTTTGAGGGTTTCGAGCATATAAGGGAGTTCTTATGGTGCCAAGGCTAATTATCATTTTATTATTTCCAAAAATTATGTAGTTGGACAAGGTGCTAGTGGAATACAAGACTGAAAAATCAGATCAAGATGTGATCTTTAAGCCTTAATCAAACTTTATGCCTTGGTCCTTTCTCCTAGATTTGCGATAAGAGGAGACATAAAATGAATATTCATATCAAGTTTTTGAGGAGGTTTCTAATGATACCATATGTGATGTAAAGGTGGAAAAATATTCAAAAGGTGAGGATTTTTATCATAGCTCTCATAAATCTCCATAGATCAACCATTATCCTGCAGCAACCACTCCCCAAACCAGTTTAAAGGCTCTAGTTCTTGATTGTCAATCAAAAGAGGTGGGGGATTCAAATGGAATTTTTTTTTGATGGGAGGCATAAGGGGATGAAAGTGAAGCATGATAAGGTGAAAATGGTGTTGGGAAGAGATTTGGCCATTTTGGAAATTTAAGAGGCATTGGAAAACACTATGGTGCAGAATTTTTTTGGAAAATATGCGCCAACAAAATTTGTAAGTGGCTAGATGTAAAAAAACTAGGTAGATAATTTAGAGTATTCCCGATATATATATATATATATATATATATATATATATAATCGTAGCTAGGGGATGGCTATGCTTTTTGTTTTTCTCTTTATTGGATGTGGATATGATATGGTCCTTTGGGGCTAATGTTATAAAGATGGTTGGTAGTTTTTTATCCCATTATGTACCCCGTTTCAAAGTAGAAGGTTTGGGATATATTTCTAGTTTTACCCTTGTTATTTTGGAGATCATAAGTTCCCAAAATCTGGGAAAAAAATAGGGTGCTTTATAGGGATAGGACAAAATTGTGAAAGGATGGAAGAAAATGTTGGAATTATGATTATATTGAAAGGGGTGGGGGGTGTGAATTAGTATAATGGCCAATTTTAGCCACCTAGAACAACTCAAACCAGATAAACATCAATTAAAAAAGCACCACATGAAAACACTAGATGTACGTGGAAACCCTTAAGGGATAAAACAAAAAAAATATTTGAATATTTTTATAAGCACTAACCTACTGTTACATCAAATTTCTAACACCAACCAGAAGGAGATACGAATCCCTTGACTTACAAGCACCAACCTGAAGGAGACACCAATCCCCTAATTTATAGGCACCAAATTGAAGGTGACACCAATCCACTAATTTACATGCACCAACCTTAAGGAGATACCAATCCCATGAATACTAGGCACCAACCTAAAGGAGACACTAATCCCCCGATTTCAAATAATTTTGAGTCTTGTTTTTCTTAGTGCTTCAGAATTTTTCCCAAAAGACTAACTTTGATATTCACAATTCTACACATTTTTCTATTCTCTGTACTATACAACTCTATCACTGCATTTTGTTAATCACAATATTGAATTATTGAATATATTAAAAATTTCTCTTCTTACTTGTTGCAACAATTGTTTTCACTTCAACACTCAACCTTACTACATGAACCTCATATATCAACAAACTCTTAACCATAGAATTTCCTCATCCCGATCACCTCAAATAATATTAATTCATAATTTAGATAACATTATAGGCTTAAATATTCTTTTCATACCATATAATTCATTACACACACTTCATTCTTCAAATATTTCTCCTCTTGCTAACCTCAACCCTTTGTCTCTTTGACAACTATGCTCTATGTCATATATAGGCTCTCCACACTTTAATAATATTCCTCAGACTTCATCCTTAGGCTTCTTATCACTCACCCCTAGAGACTTCAAACTTCTCCACTCTTATTCTTTTTGTTAGATCTCCACTATATGACTTGCAATCTCTACCTTATAACTTTCAGATTGAGTCACTTATAGGCACTAGCTTGATTAAGGATGAAAAACAATAGAAATATGATCTAGACTGACAGGAAGTATTGGAGCCCCATCTAGGCCCAATACTATGAGCCTCATAAGAAACCACATGCCTAATGATCTATGGAACCCAACACACTAAATTCCATGTGGGCCAATTTAGTGCCCCAAATCAAGAACATCAAAATTAGCCATAAATACATCATATCAAAACCAAATAGGATCATGTAGTGTTATTCATCCTAGTACCTCAGTACCCTTTCTTGTCAGATGAGATACTTTTCATAATATATAGTTGATGGCATTTTCCCTGTCATACTAGATACTTGTAATACTTGAAAAGAAGAAGAAATTAAGGTACACACTTTTGATTTTAAAACCTATAATTTGGATCCTTCCTGCAATTTCAACAACTCCACACCGGTGGTATGGTAAAAACTCTCTTTTCAGTTGTTGGCTCAACTCCAGTGCCTCGCACCCCTAAGCCTCAATCTATTATTTCTAATTTTACTAGTATTTTCTTTCACCCTCCAAATACCCCTCTTCTTATTTCACCTTTTCTTATATAGAGTCTTTCCATCACAAAGGACTCAATCCCAAGACTCTACTTGTCATAATTATCCTTATCTTAATTTGTCTTTTCCTATGTCTTGTTTCTATTTCCTTATGTATTTATTTATTTTAATAATTTAATTTATTTAGGGCATGAAGTACTTCACTTCTTCAATGAGATTCATCCCAAAGTTATGCAATTCATTATTCCATAATATCATATACCACTACACAAGAATCAGTGGCCAAAACAAACACATCATTTTCCACCAAGGCAAGCATTCGTCCCCAAGACAAGAATATCATCTTCCACCAAGGTAAGCATATGTAACCAAGACAAGAACATCACCTACCACCAAGGCAGGCATTTGTCACCAAGATAAGAACATCATCTTCCACCAATTCATGCATTTATCACTAAGACAAGAACATCATATGCCACCAAGGCAATCATCTATCACCAAGACAAGAACATCATTTTCCACCAAGGAAGGAATCTATTTCCAATACAAGAACATCATATTCCATCAAGGTGGGCATCTATCACCAACACAGAAACATCATATGCCACCAAGGTAGTCATCTTTCACCAAGATAGGAGCATAATATTCCACCAAGGTAGACATCTACCACCACGATAGGAACATCATCTTCCATGAAGGCAAGCATCTCTCACAAAGACATGAACATCATCTACCACCAAGGCATGGATATATCACTAAGACAGAAACATCATCTGCCACCAAGGCAAGAATATGTTACCAAGATAGGAACATCATCTTCCACCAAGGCATGCATCTGTCACCAAGACAAGAACAACATCTGCGACCAAGGCATGCATCTATCACCAAGATAGGAAAAACATATGCCACTAAGGTAGATATATGTCATGAAGACAGGAACATCATCTGCCACCAAGGTAGGCATCTATCACCAAGACATGAACATTAGTTTCCACCAGGGCATGCATTTTTCACCAAGAAAAGAACATAATTTTCCACCAAGGCATACATCTATTAGAAAGACAAGAAAAAAATTTTCCACCAAGGTAGGAATCTGTCACTAAGAGGAATACATCATTTTTTTCCAAGGAAAACATTTGTCACCAAGAAGCAGGAAAATCATCCACCACCAAAGAAAACATCTATCACCAAGACATGAACATCATCTGCCACTAAGGCAAGCATCTGTCACCAAGACAAGAACAACATCTACCACTAAGGTAGCCATATATCACAAATATAGGAACATCATCTGCCACTAAGGCAGGCATCTGACACCAAGAAAGGAACAACATCGTCCACCAAGTCTAACATCTGTCACCAAGATAGGAACATCATATGCCATCAAGTAAGGCATCTGTCACCAAGATAGGAACATCATCTTCCATCATTGTAGGCGTATGTCACCAAGACAAGAATACCATTGGTCACCAAGTTAGGCATATGTGGTTGAAATATAATTCCTAATTTCTTCCTTCCTTCTAAACTTATCATCATGAATTGAACACATAATAAATATTGGCAATTATAGATTGATATGTCCTTGTACAATCACATCATAATGTTAATGCATATTTATTAGAGACCTAACAACATAATAAATGAATTCACATGATATCATAATTATTTTAGGTTAGTATTGATATTCAGGGAATGAGGGGACCACCTCATGTTATCTCATCCCTTCATCAATATTTCGACATATGGGGACCCAAATCAAACATAAACACTTGTCACATTGAAATAGCATAATTTGTAGTCTAGTATTGAGATTTGAGGCATGAGGGGACCCAAATGATACATAAACACTTATCTTATGGAAAGAACAACCCATAATTCTCAAAAGCATTATTTTCATGATTCATCAATTTGCTACATATCATCCATCATCAAATAAGTTGGGTTCCATGAGTTAATTAAATATATTGGCTCTCTTTCATTCAATTTCATAATTTTCTTCTAAGAAATAAATCTGAATAATGAGTAGTAGGAAAAATCATAAATTTGTATGTCATCACATATCATCACAAAAGACATATTGGTGTTTATATTCTTCTACAAAAACCTAGTTCTAAAATATTCCTCAAACATTTCCCGTGTAACATGAAAATGAGTGACATGTCATCATGTCATGCAAATATGTTTCCATTATTAATTATCATTGAGGAAAAAAATCCACAAATTGAGAGAACTTCAAATGGTGGTCTCTTACCTAGAGAGATACATCATGTCTTGTAGAACATAATTGGACACCATCGCACATCAAATAATCAAATGTAATAGTAAATATAATTTTATTTGGTCACAAATAACCTTCAAATATCTTATACCTCATGCAAATTTCAAGTAAAATCGGTGTACTAAGGTTTCCCTTTTAAATTATTCTCATTATAATTTAGCTTAGAAAGGAATGTGTCTCATTATGGAGTTGAATTTATCTTTATAATTAATCATAAGGTTAATACTAATACAAAGGGAATCACGTTAGCCAAAATTTAAATGGAAATATAAATGTAAAATAAAAGTGAACACATTGCCTTGTGAAATTGAAAAATGTAAATACAACTCAACAAAACCTTTATAATCCAATAATTTGCTCATCTCATCTTGGATTTGATCAAAGGAAATTATCTTATATAATATTTTATATAAGCACTATTTCTAGGCTAAAAACAAATTTCGTAAGAAGAGGTGGTTGCCAAGATTTGTCAAGAATGGTTTTCGTTTCTTTTTTCCAACAGAAAAGGCCAACTAATGTTTGCACGAAAAGATCTTATAAGGAGAATCCAAAAGTGCATGCTCAATTGGTCCTTTAGGGCTCTAAATCTGCCTAGTCGTGTTATTCTTCTAAGATCCATTCTTCAACCTATTCGTGTCTATCATTTGTCTGGAATGGCCTATCCAAAAACAACCTGTGATGACATGGTTAGTTTGTTCAAGAAATTATTATGGCAAGGAGCCTAGGAGAAGAGAAAATGGGCTCTTCTTTCTTGGGATAAACTTATGCTACCTAAGCTTAAAGCGGGGTTAGGTCTAAGGGATCCGTTTACTCTTAATCAAGTCATGGGAGCTAAGTTGTGGTGGAGGTGGTTACAAGGAGGTGTAGTGTTATGGTAGTGTATATGGGAAAGGAAATATCATATGCCTCCGACGGTGAAGGAACGACTCAATTGCCTTAATATTAAGAAAGGTTTAGGGATTTGGAATCTTGTAGCCGCTAATAGAAATTTGATAAGGATTCATAGTTTTTTGGAGATCAGAGATGGAAATTTGGCAGGTTTTTGGGAAGATTCCTGGCAACAGAGAGAAAAGTTGTTTACAAGATTAGATCTGGCTGAAATCTTTCTATTTACACGAAATCCCCATAGTAAGGAAGTTAAAAACTACTGGGAAGACCAGAATGATCATTTTTGGCGAAGATGTAAACAAAAGCAGTAGTGGCAACAGGCCCCAGATACGTAGCAATGGGAAAATTTTGCAAAAGAAATTCAAACTAGGAAAATTCCAATTCAGGTGGGTAATGATATTTTGCGATGGGGATATAAGCCAAGAGGAATGTTTACAAATCAAGAAGCCTATCAGCTACAAGCAAATCAAATTCAAATCTCGGAAAATCGACTATGGAAGAAAATTTGGTCTCTTAAGCATTGGATGAAAATTGAACATTTTTTGTGGCTTGTTGGGCATGGGAGGATCCTCACCTGGGATCAACTACAAAAAATGGGAATGAACGGACCGTCAAAATGTGTGATGTGTGAGGCAGCAGAAGAAACTGTGGAACATCTACTAAATACTTGTACAATGGTTGAACAAATGTGGTCAAATTGTAGAAATTTGAATAACTGATATGTTATACACTGAGATTCTCTTGATCACACACTATTTAATCTTCATGCACAATACAAAATCTCTTCTACCATTGATCATCACATGTGGAAATAAAATCAATTGCATGCACACATTAAAGCCATAAAAATTCACACATATGAACACAGTATGTAATGGGAAAGCTTAAAGCTGAAAACCCCCAACTATCTGTATATTATATATGCCATAGAGATCAAGTAAAAATCATCATACAAAGCTCCTCACAAGCTCTCAGTATAATCTCCACTTGCTACACACTAATCAAGCTAGATCTAGCAAAACACATGCTCCAATCTTTGCCACTTGATAGCCTGCCTCTACTGCGCAATCCCTGTTGAAGAATGCCTCTTGACGAGTTCGAATTACCCCAACCTTGCTCACGTAGTATTTATGGGCATCTCTACTGAGTGTTGGATGCAAACCATGCATCACTTATAGTCACAATTGATAGTCATACTTTCCCTTTCACCTATCTCTGCACTGGTCTCCACTGAAATTGTCCATGCACTGAAGTTAATTGATGTATTCTTTAGTTGATTAATGAGTTTATAATTAGTGAATTAATTAATAATTAATTCACACCACTCTCACTAATTGTATCAATCAGTTAAACTAGATACAAATAGCTCAACTATGTTTAGATTAGTTAAACTAAACACAACTCCATTAAATTCCTTAATCAACTCCACCAAACTCTGTCACATGAGTTCTAACTAAAGTATCCATGTAATAGCTCCACTTAACCCTCAAGAATAGTGTAATTCCTTCTGTCAGCTCCTGTGCCACATCTGTGCACTTAACTAAAGTGCTCCAAGAGAATAAGATAATGTTTAGAGTCCAAATATTATTAAGAGCTAATAATATTCGACATATCTATTTTTAGACTGGCAATCTAAAAATAGATTCCACCCAATATGTCTAAAAATAGAAATCCATATATTTTTCCAACTTGACCAAAAATCCATAAATAGCATCTCGCAACTTATAGAACATGATCCATATGTCTAAAAATAGACATAGTCTAAAAATAGACTTTGCGACAAAAATCACCTGTGTGGGCCCCACCTAGTTTAGGTGATCATTTTCCAACTAGGATCAGGAATGATGTTTCAGGATGCCTCCTTAACTGTTTCTTATTTCAATCTTCAACACTCCCTCTCAACAAGAAAGGAATGTCTTTGCATGCGACATGCAACTCCATGCATTCGCCCTGCAAACTTCACAAGCACCATGCAACTCCATGCATCTTCTCTACAACTCCTCTGAAACTGAATAGGCTCCAAACAACTCAATCATTCTGATGCATCTATCATCAAAGTCTTTGACTTCTGCTCGTACCAACTACACATGTCATCAGGAACCACTTCACTGTTGAACTCTTGCACCCATGCACTCTGCACTTGCTGTCAACTCTGATCCGCGCTCCAGTATCTGACACTGTCACTTTGATCTGCCTGCATCAATCCAACTGATCATGCTACTGCTACGCTGTGGGCACCTTGTAGCCAGGTTCAATTCATGAGATCCACACCATCTCCATGAATCCTGCCCAGAAATATCCTCTTGGGATTACTCATGCATATCGCCCCACCTCTCACCTCGTGGTATAGCTGCGTGCACTCCCTCTGCCCATCTGGCACGAAATTTCTCTGCATGAGTGGTTTCTTCCACTCCATGATCCTCATCTTGTGGCTGCTCCACATCCCAAGGTTCACTCTTACCTGCATGCAAAACTTGCTCCCTCTCAAGCATCAATTGCATGTCTTTCTTGCACTTCCCAACAGTAGGAAGCTCCGTAGAAATCCCATCTACTTCAAGTTTGTAGAGATTATTTGCTCGAATCCCAACCTTCTTGACTTGTCCTTCCTCATCCACACTAACTTCTACACTCCAAAGCTCATCCTTGAAGTGGACAAACTTTGTCAAGTATACCGGAATAGTGTCATTCTTCTCCATTTTTATTTTCCTAAGTTTATCCTAAAACTCAACCGCTTCAATGCTTTGCAATTTCTCCAATGATCAATATCGCTCTGATACCATGTATAAATTTGAATAAATGATATGTTATACACCGAGATTCTCCTGATCACACACTATTTTATCTTCATGCACAATACAAAATATCTTCTACCATTGATCATCACATGTGGAAATAAAATCAATTGCATACACACATTAAAGCCATAAAAATTCACACATATGAACACAATATGTAATGGGAAAGCTTAAAGCTGAAAACCCAAAATATCTGTATATTATATATGTCATAGAGATCATGTAACAATCATCATACAAATCTCCTCACAAGCTCTCAGTATAATCTCCACTTGCTACACACTAATCAAGCTAGATCTAGCAAAACACATGCTCCAATATCTACCACTTGATAGCCTGCCTCTACTGCACAATACCTGCTGAAGAATGCCTCTTGATGAGTTTGAATTACCCCAAAATTGCTCACACAGTCTTTATATGAATCTCTACTGAGTGTTGGATGCAAACCATGCATCACTTATATTCACAACTGATAGTCATACTTGCCCTTTCACCTATCTCTGCACTGGTCTCCACTGAAACTGTCCATGCACTGAAGTTAACTGATGTATTCTTTAGTTGATTAATGAGTTTATAATTAGTGAATTAATTAATAATTAATTCACACCACTCTCACTAATTGTATCAATCAGTTAAATTAGATACAAATAGCTCAACTATGTTTAGATTAGTTAAACTGAACACAACTCCATTAACTTCCTCAATCAACTCCACCAAACTCTGTCACATGAGTTCTAACTGAAGTATCCATGCAATAGCTCCACTTAACCCTCAGGAATAGTGTAATTCCTTTTGTCAGCTTCTGTTCCACATCTGTGCACTTAACTGAAGTGCTCCAAGAGAATAAGATAATGTTTAGAGTCCAAATATTATTAAGAGCTAATAATATTCGACATATCTATTTTTAGACTGGCAATCTAAAAATAGATTCTACCCAATATGTCTAAAAATAGAAATCCATCTATTTTTCCAACTTGACCAACCATCCACAAATAGCATCCCACAACTTATAGAACATGATCCATATGTCTAAAAATAGACATAGTCTAAAAATAGACTTTGCGACAAAAATCACCTGTGTGGGCCCCACCTAGTTTAGGTGATCATTTTCCAACTAGGATCAGGAATGATGTTTCAGGATGCCTCCTTCACTGTTTCTTGTCACAATCTTCAACACAAATCTCCATATACTATTCCAACAAACAGATAGAAACAATAATAGTCTTCGGCAAACAGTTGAAAAATGGCGAAAGGGAGGATATAAAAGTTCTGTGGTGAACAAAGCTTGGACACTTGCAAAGGGATTCTTACTCTGGTCCCACTGGAAAGAAAGGAACAAAAGGATTTTCCAAGAGTGCAATCAAAGTAATGAGGAAATTTGGAACATAACAATGCAAGGAATTAGAGAAACCATTATGGCTGAAAAATGGGAGCATGAGGATTGGGTAGCACAAGGGCTGGAAGGGAGAATCATTCAACAATTAAACTTGAAGGAAGTAATGTTATCACCATTTTCCTGGAAAAAATCACCCCCCCCCCCCAAATCATGTGAGAAATAGTTTTAACAGACCGCAATCAGGCCTCATAAAACTAAATTATGATGGAGCCTCAAAAGGTAACCCTGGTCAGGTAGGTGCTGGCGGAAACTTTCGAGATTGTACAGGAGAAATTCTGAGAATTTTTGCCATTGATTTAGGTTACACCACAAATAATGAGGCAGAGTTAGCAGCGGTGAAATTAGGCCTGGAAATTGCTAACCGTGAACACTACAATAGACTGGAAGTTGAGGGTGATTCAACAATGGCCACTAGTATTATTAGAAAACTTCTACAAGGAAAAAACTGGGAAACGATTAGTAAAATTTGGAGAATGGCAAGATTGGTACAGGAAATTAAGCAAGCTCTGGGTAAAATTGAATATACTATACCTCTGCATGTGAGAAGGCAAGGAAATAAATCGGAAGATTGTCTCACGAATTGGGCATGTAAAACCGCCGAAGGATTTCTTGTCGGCCATGGCAACAGGAGGTGTATGAATTGGTGCCTGAACTTCGAAACATTGTAATGGAGGATTAGAATTCTGGAAGACAGGAACATATTATTCCCCGATCGGGGTGTAATAGGGGGAGGTTGGAGCCTAATCAACATGTTGGTGACCATAGCCTCCCACGTGGGGAGGACGGCCACCACATGGAGAGGGAATGCAATCGCTAGGAGGATAATGGACGACGAGACTTCTGGCACCAAACCTAATAAATGAAAAGTACACCCATGTGATTCCAGCTGGGTATGCTAGCAGGGCTATCAGGACAATTTTGGAAAAAGAGCCGGGGAAGAGGTAATATGCATGGTAATGTTTGGATTTGTGCACTGTGGTTTTGCTTGGAAGCTGGTTGCGCATTCAGGGGTTATCTCCAGGGAAGGTTAAGGGTGACAGGCCATGTAGATAATTGGTATGTATTCTCATACTTACCCTCTAAGCCAAAGATTTCTGACTTTCGTCGAATGCGGAAAATGGTAATGGTTTTCTTAGATTATTTGTTTGAATGGAGATTTGGTCGGTTCTGGTATGAACAAATGCAGAAGGTTGATGAAGCTGGCTGTAGGCTTATTCTTCCTTAGCGGGTTTTTGTTCTGTTACCCAAATCTTTGGTTAAAACTTGGCTATAGTATACGTTTCCTCATTCTGATCCTTATATTGTTAGGATGATGATTTTTGAATTCTGCTATATTTACTAGTTGCTTCAGCTCTTTAACTGGTTGGTTCGACTCTTTTATAGTAATTTTCTGTATATGGGTTTTAGTGGGGTTGTTATCCCTGTCAAAAACTTCTCTATAGCTATGCAGAATGGGTATGTATTAGTCTTTGTCTCTCCTTTTCCTGTTTGTAACGTCATCTTTGATAGGAGGCTGGGTAAAATTTGGAAAATTTTGGATAAATGTTGCCTGTCGAAAGTTAAAGCAGCTTGCCTTTGTTATGGTGGAAGGAATTTCTTGTAGCAGAGCTCATTTTTCTCCTGTCTGCTCATATTTGGCATTTTATTTAATAGGGTCTTGACGATGATATGTGGGTAAGAATTTTCGCCTTATTATCTCTGTATTAGTATATGGACTCTGGTCTTACCTTTTAATTCTCTGGCCATGTCTGTCTTGGGTCATGGAAACTATTTGTTGGTTTCTCTTCATTTCTTTCTTGCTCGGTTGGATTGTATTAGTGTCTCGTCTCTCTTTTTATCTCATGTCTTTCTCACGTTGTCTAACCTGGGTGATGGAACCTCTCTGTGTTTCGAGTCTCAAATCTTGTCGAGGAATCTGACTGGTGTTGTTGTTCGGATGGTAGCTTTAGAAGATTCCTTGTCAGATTACTTTAAGATGGTTAAAAGAGGAAGGAAGCCCACTGAAGGCAAAGGAAAAAAACCTACTTCTGAGCAGCATCAGAAAAGAGGAAGAAAATCTACGCAGCAACATTTGGAATCGCTTGTTCAAACATTTGCATCAAAAATCCCAAATTCGGTACACTCCCGCATTTATGGTTGGGAAGCTGAGGTTTTAAACAACTTGGACAGGGAGGATGAAATGGCTTCTGAGGACATGCAGAACGTGGTGAATGACCCGGGGCACACACGAGGCCTAATTTCCTTGTTCAACAATCAGTTAGAACTTACTGGTTAATCAAATACCTGCTAGCTAAGGCAGTCATGTCGATAGCAGAAACTAAGCTAGAATCAAATTTGGCAGATATTAATAGGAACATCTAGGAAATCAATCTTCAAAAATTACATCAGTATGCTAGGCTTGGAAGGTTGGAGAAGGAAATCAAGTCCATGCAACAAGTTGAAGTTGAATTACTAGGGTCCAGTGCCAAAGATGTAGCACCAGTGGAATTTGAGGAAGATTAAGGTTTTCATGATCAAATGTTTTACTTTATTTTTAGCGGCTAGTTCTCTTTCAGTATATGTTGTTATCTCCAAACTTAGATATTAAGTATCGTTAGATATGGTATAGACTATTAAGGCTTTTTATGTTTTGGTTGACATACTCTAAACTTCGATGGCTGAAATACTTGGTTTCCTGCAGGCAGGTTGAGGTATACTTTTGTATATTTTTTTTCCCGGATTTTATTAATAGAAAATGGAAGGAACTACCTAAACCTACAACAACAAAAAAAATGTTTGCATGCGCCAAGAAAACATAGAAAAAAAAAACCTTCATCGCCGCTTAGGGTGATAAAATCCATAATAGAGCTAAGATAATATCAATGGTTTCAATGTATGAGTAGATAATGATAATAGTGTGGTAATTTTTTATTGATCAAAGGTGGGTTTCCATGGATGGTTTGGAAATCACCTGAAATCAACATTACATAATCTGACACATAAAGATATACAAATACTGAAGGTATTGGAATAATCTCAAAAGAAGAGGGATGCTTGGATAGGTTGTATGTGTATTATGTAAAAAGGTACTGGAAAGCACGAAAAATCTACTTTTCAAGTGTTAGTATGCAACGAAAGTATGGGATGAGACCCCCCAAACATTGAAAATTAGTCCATACAATGAAGTGGCTCGCTCGACAAATATTTAAAGAGTTGGTTCTTTATAGAAAAAAAATCACAAAAACCTCTCTCTTTTTATCTTATGGACTATCTAGGGCAGTATAAACGCAACTAATTTTTATTAGAAAGCTTGGCTGGTTTGAAATGACATCAACAAGATTATATCAATATATGAGGGGATGGGTCTGAGTAAGAGGATCAAAAGAGTGAGGATTATCAAACACAAAGACATATGGGGTATTTATTGAGTGGGATTATTTGACGAAGGATGCAAAGGGAGAAGGTGCGGATGTGGATTTGTTATAGTCATAAATCCGGGCAAGTATTTCCATTTTTGGTGGGAAGGAGGGTAGGGAACGAATAATAAGGAAGAACTCATAGAATTATGGGGTGTACTCATAGTGGAAAAATGGTTGCGGAAAGACAAGATTCATATTTTCATAGATGCAAAAGGTATCATAGATTGGGCACAAAATAACATAGGTTTCATTACCCCTATTCTAAAAAATTGGATGTGTCGAATTCGGGTCCTAGTGAGTACCTTTCAAGCTGTTAACTTCGATCATATTTAGAAAGAACAAAGTTAGATAGCTTATTTTTTGTCTAAGAGAAGGATGATGAAACCAACAAGTAAATTTTACTTTTATTCTTATGAACATGGACACTTTATCAATGCAGGTAGTATAAACAACTCATAGAAGAAAAAGGGATAAATTTTGGATATCTAGAAGCATTCACAGATTTAGGTCAAAGCATGAGGAATTTTTTTTGTTGTTTTTGTTGTTTTTTGAGATTTTTATAACAAGGAAAATGTAATATAATAGTCATAAAATTAAAATAGACAAATATAAAATAGGTTGATGTAAGAAGTTTCATAAGAAGCTGGAAGAAAACATGATTTTGTACTACTTTTTTTTCATATTAATACGAAGAAGTGGCAATTGTTTCTACTGAAAAAAAGAAAGAAAGTATGATTTACTAACAATGAAAGAGAGGGTTGGAATTTCCATGATGGGTTGAATGATCGTTAACCCTGTCAGAGATTAAAAGAGAGAGTAATCGTATTAGAGATAGAAATTATGGAAATGTTATGTTCCATGTCAGCCCAAGAATGGCTGAAAATTTTTGTCCCATCGATCGCAACATCAAGTATAAGCTAAGGAAATATCGAGAATAAATTTGAAGAGATATGCCTCTTATGACCACAACCTTAGTTGTAATGACATCAAGTTTATCCTTGAGTACATTGTTAACACCAGAAAATGATACACTGCAAGATACATTAGAAAATGCCCAACAAAAGATACAAATAAATATTTTCCAGCATAGAACATCATGGAAGGAAAAAATTTAAATTTTCCTAACGTTATGTGAGAAACATTTGATCATACACCAGTAACAAAGGAAGTTTGTGCAGACCACACACATTTTAATTCGAAATTCGTGCAGTCCTGGCAAGAGAGAAATGCCATTTTCCAGGACCACTTCCCACACTTGGGGAGATGATTCTCTATCATGGCCAGTATAGGAGAACCAGATTGAAGTCGCTCTAAAGATATGCAACCCTCAAAGGAATCCTCTTGTCCTACTCTTGGGTCACTATATAAACAGGACATGGGAAGAGAAAAGTATGAGATGTTTTTATGCTTGCCAAATTGCTACCATAAAAACACCACATTTCACCGTTGAAGCAAGGGAAGTGAGAGCACTAGCATATTGGCCATATTGCTTCTAAGTAATCCAATATCTTAGTGAGAGAAGAGGAGTCCACCATTGGAGAGTCTTCACACTTCTTTTGAGAGAGAGGAGAAGATTGCAAATAGACCAAGGAAATGGACCTCCTTACTGAGGATATTTGAGCTCCATAGCTGAAAGGATTCTCTTCAAATGTTTTAGCATTCTATTGTATTATTCTACCACCAAAAATCAATAAAGAGATTCTTTCTCCATTAATGTATTGACATGTTTTCTCCATTGAGTATTTTTTTTTTTTTTTAATTCTCTTTTGTTTAGGCTTATGTTTCTACATGCATTACATCCAATACTAATCATTATTTTCTTTGTTAAAATATGTCAATAAAAACACCAATTATCGCTGTGATCCTTTTTAGGGAACAACCAACTATTAAGGAGGTGTTATTTGGTACTCCATTGCCACAAAAACACTAACAAAAAATTGGCGATTTCACTAGTTTATTTTCTTGGTTGAACGGTTGTTTTGCAGGACCTCCTCTTTGCATACCCAACTACAAGATGCTCAGGACCTCTTTGGGAAAATTTTCAGGACCTTTTGGACCCGTTCTAAGCTTCAGAAAGAAAAAACAATTCTCTCTTCTCGACTGCACGCTTTTTTCTATGACAGACGCGTTACTCTGTATATGTGTGGGAATAATACACATCGTGTTCGAGAAAGCCAAAAAAGCCTTTTATTTTCCACCTTTTCAGGTGATTGAAAGCCTTTAGTGAATTTCATTTTGTTATCACTCAGTAATTTCTCAAGGTTAAAGAAAGAAATAGTCCAAGGTAACCACATACCAACTTTTAAACTCTAGGATCTAGCCTTCCTAGGGTTCAGAGAGGGCTCCCTCTATAAAATTTAACTTTGTTTTGTTTTATAAAATATTAGGCTAGTTATGATTGTACAATTGGTTTTGGTGGGAAAAATCACTTGAAGAGATGGATAGTGGGAAATCTATTTGTCCATTGGGCTCAAGAGTCAAAAGTCAAGCAGATAGAATTAGGATCAGGGCCAAAAAGTCAAGTGTTTTCAGGGCAAGATAGATAACTCTTGGAGATCTTGGAAAGCTGTTTGGTGAGGTGATATGATCCGGATAAAGAGAAATGAAGGGTTCTTTGATCCAGAAAAGAGAAGTAGTAGGCAGAGGTCAAACGAAAGAGGGAGCAATTAAGGGTTCCCTATTTTGGAAATCAGCAGAAAACATGGAAATGATAAACAATAAAGATAGGGTTCTTTTAAAAAATCCTGAAGTAATACTCCTTTTTATTCATTCAAATTTAGAACACATAATGGATGCATGTAACAAAGAAAGATAAACAATGACAAGAAAGAAATATTTCACTTCAATAGCTCATCACATGAATTCTGAAATATGATGCTACTTGGTCTGATCAAGTTTGCTACTTGAGATTTGAAACACAAAAGCCTTCAAGTCCAACAAAAATGACTATATAAACCTTCAGCAATTTTCTACAATAATACTTCAAAGGATGAAGTATTTATACAAATTCTAAACTAAAATATCTTGAAAAAATATCAAGAGTGTTTTACAAATATCTCAAACTCTTTTACATAAATAGAAATTAATAAAAGGACACTCAAAACTAATGAATATATTTGGAAATATACTTATGGATTGATGGTGACAAAGAAGATAATTCAAATTTGATATCAACTCTTAGTTGATGATGAGGCATCCAAGTCACTAACTATCTCCTTTCTTTGTGCATTCTGCTCCAGAAATTCTGCAACATTGGGGTCCAATGATACATTTTTATTTCTCAATCTGAAATAGATATGTAAAAATTGAAAGCAGTTTTTGTAGATCAATATGTTACTAAGATAAACCTCTCTCAGTTTCCCAACCCAAAATTCAGTTCCAGATGTTCACCATATGCTCTTACAAAACATGTGTAAAACAAAACTTTGCATAGTCTGAACAATAGGCTGTAAAAATGTGCATGTATCTCTCATTCTGTAATATGTGTACATAAAGTGAGATAGGTTTTTTTATTTTGGCATCTTAGGACCATAAACCTCCTCCGGGTTTGCAAACTTCATCTTGAATTGGCCACAATCGTCTTTTCAAAACTATGACTAAAACATGAAATTTCTGCAAAATGCCCCTTCTTGCTTTGTTTTCATCTTTTAACCTTTTTGTCCTTTTAACTGTTTTTATTTTACTTTGGTTAAATTTCATTGTTGGTGAAAGTATTTTCATCATTTTTTAACCATTACTGCCTCCATGTTTACTTTTACAGTTTTACCTTGATTGCGCTGCAACTTTGTTTTAACCTTTACTGTGAGTTCTTCCTTTTACCCTGACTGTTATGAATGCCCTGTTTTAATCTTTACATTAAAATGCTCTTTGATATTTCACAAGATGACTGTCCTTTAACTTTGATGCCTGGAATATTTAAGGAAAATCCTTTGAATTCATTTCCTTGTGATTTCTTGGAGTAAAACAAATCTTTAACTAGTATTTAGATTGTTTTATCCAAGTTTTGTTTGATTACCTGCAAAAAATAAAAACAATAATTACTAAAAACCACGTTTGCAGGGATTCAAATGGGATCCAAGGAAATAGAAATATGTGGGTTGAGTCCTGGCTACGAAGGTTTCTAGAAGCTTTCTGAAATATTTTGACAACAAATACGGGTTTTTGCAGGTTTTGGATTTTGAAACAATGCACAGGCTCCATTCTTCTTAGTCTGGAGGAAGAATACAGTCGAATAGTGCAAGAAAATGGTTTAATGGTGCATTTTTAGAAGTTTCTTGAATGTTTTAGGTCTAAAAATAGTCTACAATTAATGGCAGTCACATCGAATGGTGATTTTGAGTTCTCAAAGGCGAAAAACCACAAGTGGTTATCGCACAGATTATAGGTGGTATATGGTATTACTGGATCGAATGTAATCGAATAGGACTTGGCCACGTGACCTATGGGAAAAGAGAGGGGTTTATATTTCACACACGAGATAAATAAACCATAGGTTAAACTTAAAATAAGTGCGTTTTTTTGGGGTATTTAATATATATAAAGAAATTAATATATACGGGAAGGGTTACGTTTATAGGGATTTAATACATTAGGTTAGGAATTAATATGAAATGGATTAAAATACATAGTATTTGAACTAAGTAAAGTGTAAAATAGACAATTAAGCATAATTTGTCCCATTTTTTATTATTTTGTAGGTTTTTGAGTGTTTTTTGAATGAAAATGAAATTAATTATGGGGAAATTTTACTTTTCTAAGCAAATAAGTGTTTTACTTAGGAAAAGGGATTATAGTTTTGGAAAAGGGCGAATATGCTGATGAAATGGGTTTTATGTAGTGAATCCAATATTTTTAACCAATCAGTTATTAAGCCTTGGGTATGGTCCCAACAGAAGTCAGAGAAATGCTCTGCGCCTCTTTAACTAATATTTTAGAATACTAATTTTTTCCCGATGATGCTTTATTACATGCTTGCACAACTGCTTTCTACCTACCCATCTTTATTTCTAACATTTTTTACTTCATTTTCATGGGTGCATTTAAGCTTGCAACCCTAAATCCATTTTTATTTCAAAGCATAAAAACTGTCTAAGTCTAACCTTATTTCATCCAAGGGCTCAGAGTACACTGTTGAGCTCCTCCTTTATTGTCTAGCCATCTACTGATTTGTCAAGTTTAAACTGTTTGACATATCGTTATTCTCTATCTAAAACATGAAATTCAAAGCATGAAAAGTTAAGATTAAACTGTTTAACTGATAATGGATTATGGCATTTATTGACAATCTACACATAATAATTATTCTTGCATTAAAAGTAAAAGTAGTGGCATTTTGACTTGCTCACTTTCATGTCTTATTTTATCTCTTTTTTCTTTTGGGGTCTATTTAATATTCTTTTGATATTTGTTTCTTTTTGTCCTTTGATTGTTCTTTTAGGACATATCCTCTTTTTTCATTTTTTAATTTGGGAATACATTTGCAGAAAGAAGAGGTATGTACAATATTTCAACAATTTTAATAGAGTCAAATCAAAATTATGAATCCTATATTTATAGGACCCTAACAGCGGCTTCACATGGAGATGGAATCTCCTTGTGAGATGTCAAGAACACCATCGACTAGTAGCCTGATCCATTGGGCCAATCCCAAACATGTATATGCTGTGACTGAAAACTCTTGAACTGAATTTACACCTTTTTATACAAATTGAAATCTGATCTGAGACTAAAAGGTGTTGCAACCTTCAAACCAAACTACTAAATCATCAATATCTTAGGGCCTTTTCCTTAGCTTCAAATTTTAATGAATTATTTCAAACTAGCTGAAAACTGAAAACTGAAATAAGCTGAAATCCTACCTATTTACTCTAATCAGCTGTCCAAATGTTGGTTAGGTAAAATGAAATAACCAATGCAACCATTCAAAGAATTATGTACTTTGATATATTTTGTTGCATTAGCTTGTTGATTATCAAAACTGTAATTATGCAACCTATTAAAAACTTGTCAACAAATGAGATGATAAGGAAATACTTTATTTCCTTTTTTGACTCTAGAAAATTTTCAAAAGGATCTTCCAAGATATATACACTAATGTTTAACTGATCTAAACAACTGTACATCTGTTCTGGATGGCCTCCATGCCATGAAACTGAAATGTTATTTTCATCTTTATCTCCCTGCAAACTTTCAGACAAGTTTTGTGATGATATTCCTATTGATTGTAATGTTTGACTGCTAAAACCTTTATCATCTTGATTCTGAAACCCATATTTAGTTAATGGAGAAAGGCTTTGAATGCATTCATTATCCAACATATCTACTATTGGATCATGAAAAACTTGTGAGGATGGATGCAATCTATTGGATATGGAATTCCATGGGACTTTATAAACTTCAACAAGTTGCGCATCTTTTTTCTTTAATGATGTTATACCACATTTCCTTTAAAATATGAAATGATTCAAAACATAGTGGTATGGAAATTTATTGTGTCATTTGATCATTTATTTCAATGGGAACTGATAATTGCGATTGTGAAACTGAAAAATCTTGATCAATAGTTTCATTATCTTCTTTGTTGTCAATCACAATTCCTAAAGACTGTTGATTATTGATGGCATGAAAGTTGTCTCTAATGAACTGAAATGATGCAAAACAAAGAGGTAAATAACCTTCACTTATTTCCAAATTTTGTGCTTTTTCTTCCTCACTCTCATAACTGAATTTTTTTTGCTGATCACTGTATTCAATTGTTGGAATGAATTTCCTCATCCCACAAACTAGCTTATGATTGCTCTATAAAGTTAGCTTGAGTTTGGAGAACATAAATATCATCATAATGATCATACTTAGGAAAATCATCAAAAGAAGGAATGTCATCAAACATACACATTAGATCAGAAGATTCCTCTTCCACATATTGATATGTAAATCCATTTTCTGATCTATGATAATTGGAATTATTAGGAATTTGTTCATGAATATCAACCTCTTCTATTTCTTCATGGTGATTTTGAACAAAAAATTCATCTTTCATAGTGATATTCTGTATGATTTCATCTAGTTTTCTTACCAAAAGGCTAAGTTTTACCTCTGCAATATTTTACTTCTCTTCTTCTTCTGCTTTCAATTTTTCCCGTCTGATTTTCAAATTAACTTATACAGCAACTGCAATGTTTTGCATCTGTACAAGTGTTTCTGGCTCTCTTTCTCTTAACTGAAATTCTATTTCTGGATCAAAGGCACTTGGATAATGTAAGAGAGCTGAATCATGAGGAGGTCTAATATTTTCTGGCATTAAATAATAAACTTGATTAAATTTGTCAAAAAATTGTTGTATTGTTTCATTTGGATGTCTTTTTAACTGATTATATTCTTCTATGATCACAAAAAGATTGACTTTAATTATCCATCTGTCAAGAAAAAGTTTGGAAAGTTGTTGGAAATTTGAGATGCTTGCAATAGGTAGATTCTTGAACCAAATTTTTATTCTATTTTGCAAAGAAAGAGAAAAAATTATGATTTTAACATCATCTTCATCAATCTCAAATAAATCCTTATAATTTTCAAAACCTTCAATATTTTTTTTGGCAGTGATGTTATTATTTTCTCCTTCAAACATGGGAAGAAATTTGTAATAGTTATCAGGGAAATCATGGAGTATAGGAGGTAAAATAAGGGGTTATATCTATATAAAACTTTATATGGTATGGGAATATGTACAGGGATTGTAAGATCAGTCTTGATTTTTGAGGCTTCTTAATTGGAAAATGATCATCATTGGATTCGGAAAAAATCTATTCAAAGAGATTAAGAGAATTAGTATTTACAATATTTAAAGGAAAATAATTAAAAACTAATCTAAAATCTTCTCTAAAACACAATATACATTGAAAAAATTTCTTAATGAGAAAGAACATGATGTCTTGGATTGTAATCCAAGTTAAAATCCCGATCTTTCCATATTGTTCTTTCATGTTCATTCCTTCAGTGGAGTCTTGATTGTGAAATTGATTTGGAGTCGCCAGGTGGATGATTTTAACCTTTGTATGTCTGATCACTATCCACCATCATAGATCATATCTGAACCTGTAAAAAATTTATGAACAAAATTTTAGTCTTCCCCAGTATGGTCGCCAATATGTTATCACTCAGTAATTTCTCAAGGTTAAAGAAAGAAATAGTCTGAGGTAACCACAGACCAACTTTTAAACTCTAGGATCTAGCCTTCCTAGGGTTCAGAGAGGGCTCTCTCTATAAAATTTAACTTTGTTTTGTTTTATAAAATATTAGGCTAGTTATGATTATACAATTGGTTTTTGTTTTGATTGGTTTGGTGGGAAAAATCACTTGAAGAGATGGATAGTGGGAAATCTATTTGTCCATTGGGCTCAGGAGTCAAAAGTCAAGCAGACAGAACTAGGACCAGGTCCAAAAAGTCAAGTGTTTTCAGGGCAAGATAGATAACCCTTGGAGATCTTGGAAAGTTGTTTGGTGAGGTGATATGATCAGAATAAAGAGAAATGAAGGGTTATTTGATACGGAAAAGAGAAGTAGTAGGCAGAGGTCAAACGAAAGAGGGAGAAATTAAGGGTTCTCTACTCTGGAAATTAGCAGAAAACATGGAAATGATAAACATTAAAGACAATGTGCTTTTAACAAATCCTGAAGTAATACTCATGTTTATTCATTCAAATTTAGAACACATAATGGATGCATGTAACAAAGAAAGATAAACAATGACAAGAAGGAAATACTTCACTTCAATAGCTCATCACATGAATCCTAAAATATGATGCTACTTGGTCTGATCCAGTCAACTACTCAAGATTTGAAACACAAAAGCCTTCAAGTCCAACAAAAATGACTATAGAAATCTTCAGCAATTTTCTACAATAATACTTCAAAGGATGAAGTATATATACAAATTCTAAACTAAAATAACTTGAAAAAAATATCAAGAGTGTTTTACAAATATCTCAAATTATTTTACATAAATAGAACTTAATAAAATGATACTCAAAACTAATAAATATATTTGGCACTATAATTATGGATTGATAGTGACAAAGAAGATAATTCGAATTTGATATCGACTCTTAGTTGACGATGAGGCATCCAAGTCACTAACTGTCTCCTTTCTTTGTGCATTATGCTGCAAAAATTCTGCAAAATTGGGGTCCAATGATACCTTTGTATTTCTCAATCAGAAATAGATATGTAAAAAGTGAAAGAGTTTTTTTAGATCAATATGTTACTACGATAAACCTCTCTCAGTTTCCTAAAATTCAGTTCCAGCTGTTCACCATATGCTCTGCAAAATGATGTGTAAATCAAAAATTTGCACAGTTCGAAAAATAGGTTGTAAAGATGTGCATGTATATCTCATTATGTAATATTTGTGCATAAATTGAGATATGTTTTTGCATTTTGGCATCTTATGAACATAAACCTCCTCCATTTTTGCAAAATTCATCTTCAATTGGCCAAAATCGTTTTTGCAAAACTATGACTTAAACAAGAAATTTCTGCAAAATGTCCCTTCTTGCTTTGTTTTCATCTTTTAACCTTTTTGTTCTTTTAACTATTTTTCTTTCACTTTGTATAAATTTAAATGTTGGTGAAAGTATTTTCATCACTTTTTAACCATTACTTCCTCCATTTACTTTTACTGTTGTACCTTGATTGCTCTATAACTTTGTTTTAACCTTCACTGTGAGTTTTTTCTTTTACCCTGGTTGTTATGAATGTCCTGTTTTAATCTTTACATTAAAATGCTCTTTGATCTTTCACAAGATGACTTTCCTTTAACTTTGATGCCTGGAATATTTAAGGAAAATCATTTGAATTCATTTCCTTGTGAGTTACTGGAGTAAAACAGATCTTTAACTAGTATTTAGATTGTTTTATCCAAGTTCTGTTCGATTACCTACAAAAAATAAAAACAATAATTACTGAAAAATAAGTCTGCAGGGATGCAAATGGGATACAAGGAAACATAAATCTATGGGTTGAGTCCTGAATGTGAAGGTTTCTGGAAGCTTTTTGAAATCTTTTGACAACAGATATGGGTTTTTGCAGGTTCTGGGTTTTGAAACAATGCATAGGCTCCGTTCTTCTTAGTCTGGAGGAAGAATACAGTCGAATAGTGTAGGAAAATGGTTTAATGGTGCATTTTTAGAAGTTTATTGAATGTTTTAGTTCTAAAAATAGTCTGCAATTAATGGCAATCACATCGAATCAAATGGTGGTTTTGAGTTCTCAAAGGCGAAAAACCACAAGTCGTTATCGCGTAGATTATAGGTGGTATGTGGTGTTACTGGATCGAATGCGATCCAATAGGACTTGGCCGCATGACCTATGGGAAAAGAGCTGGGTTTATATTTCGCACATGGGATAAATAAACCATAGGTTAAACTTAAAATAAGTGGGTTTTTTGGGGGTATTTAATATATATAGAGAAATTAATATATAAGGGAAGGGTTATTTTTATAGGGATTTAATACATTAGATTAGGAATTAATATGAAATGGAATGAATGAAATAGATTAAAATACATAGTATTTCAAATAAGTAAAGTGCAAAATAGGCAATTAAGCATAATTTGTCCCATTTTTTATTTTTACACATAGACATAGGATAAAATGCATTTTGTAGGTTTTTGAGTTTTTTTTTGAATGAAAATGAAATTAATTAAAGGGGAATTTTACTTTTCTAAGCAAAGAAGTGTTTTACTTAAGAAAAGGGATTATAGTTTTGGAAAAGGGTGAATATGCTGATGAAATGGGTTTTATGTAGGGAATCCAATATTTTTAACCAATCAGTTACTAAGCCTTGGGTCTGGTCCCAACAGAAGTCAGAGAAATGCTATGAGCCTCTTTAACTGATAGTTGAGAATACTGAATAATTGTAGGGGAGGGGAAATTAGTGATTTTTTTCCGATGATGCTTTATTACATGCTTGCACAACTGCTTTCTACCTACCCATCTTTATTTCTAACATTTTTTACTTCATTTTCATGGGTGCATTTAAGCTTGCAACCCTAAATCCATTTTTCTTTCAAAGCATAAAAACTATCTAAGTCGAACCTTATTTCATCTGAGGGCTTAGATTAAACTGTTGAGCTCCTCATTTATTGTCTATCCATCTACTGATTTGTCAAGTTTAAACTGTTTGACATATCGTTATTCTCTATATAAAACATGAAATTAAAAGCATGAAAAGTTAAGATTAAACTGTTTAACTGATCATGGATTATGGCATTTATTGACAATATGCACATAATCATTATTCTTGCAGTAAAAGTAAAAGTAGTGGCATTTTGACTTGCTCACTTTCATGTCTTATTTTATCTCTTTTTTCTTTTGGGGTCTATTTAATATTCTTTTGATCTTTGTTTCTTTTTGTCCTTTGATTGTTCTTTTAGGACATACCCTCTTTTTTCATTTTTTAGTATGGGAATACATTCGCAGAAAGAAAAGTTATGTACAATATTTCAAGAATTTTAACAGAGTCAAATAAAAATTATGAATCCTATATTTATAGGACCCTAACACCTTCACCACTACACTGTGCTATTTTGTTTTTTTAGTTTGACTAGTTGCTGTGCTAACCATAATTAGTAGAGAAAGTAGAGTTTTGTTTATTTTTTATATTTGCAATAAAAACACATAACTTAATTAGGGAGAAGATTAAGTGGCCAAATTCCACACATATTTTTTAAACTATTTTTTTGAAGTTTATGCACACCACATAGTTTAATTAGTGAAGGATTAAGTGGCCCATCATCCACAAATATTGCTACTAAAAAATATATTTTTCGTTTTTGTTTTCATTAGTTCTGGGACTAGGGTCAAATGCTACTAAAGAAAACAAGTAATATTTGCTTCCCTTGCACCTCTAGGTAAACATGGGCTTGTGTATGAACGCTTTCTCAAATCATTTGAATTCCCCATCTCCCTTTAGTTCCACATAGTCTAAGTAGGAGAACTGTAAGAGGCCCATTATCTGCAAATCATTTCTATTTCATGCAAATAATAATAAAAACACTTAGTGTAATTAGAGGGATATAGTAAAGGATCATCACATATCCACATCTTATCACACTTTTGTATGTTCACTTTGCCACACACTAAGCATTTGTAAGCTTTTCATAAGAAGACATCCATTATTCAGAGATTTTTGCGCTTAGCTTACCTTTGCTTAACCATTTACACCCTAAGAAAAGTCAAGAAAATTAAAATCAACTATAAACTCAAACCAACTAATTCTCCCCATAGGGGTCATAAAATAATTAATAGTTCAGGTTAAAACCTTTGGGGGTAGGCATCCCATAAGTTTTCATGGTCATTTTACATCTATGAAACATATATTTTGACTTCTAGGGTGCTTAAAATTCCTTCAATCATCCCATGGAAAAGATTACCAAGAATAACAAAGACCCGATTCAGAGGGGGTTCAACTTAGGTCCAATGTGTGCTGTACTCTTTGGGGTTACCCGACCCATCTAGTGCTTGGTACTGGTAACTGACTACCAAGAAGCTAAATACTCGAATGTTCACGTGGCACAAAGGCACTTTAGTGACAAAAGTATATGGCATCCTTTCCGTATAGGTGATGGTGCGGGCAACACTCAATCCTCATTTCCATTACCTTGTTTGATTGTTCAGCTGCTGGAAGGTGTCGCCAGTTCTTTTGAGACATTGGCCCCAATACCCATAAGAAGATATATATGTAAGGGCCAATTAATTTGAGAGTGGTAAGGGTGATCAGGTCGACATACGATTTTTATCATATGCAAAAAAACGAAAAACCATTTTTTGCTTGATTGATCACATAGCTTAATCTAAAGGAAAATTACCCTTCCATTTTTGCTTTATTTTATGTATGTGATTATATTACATTGATAAAAATTTTATTTCCTCCAAATTTATAAATTAGGTCACATTAATCGACACCATAGGGGACCCCATGGAACCTCGACGATCTAGGCATTTCTTAAACCTCCCCCCATTACCGAGAGGTGTGTCGGGCCTCTCGCCATTTAGGTGAAGAGGACGTCATGTAGCCATCGTTATAGGATCTTCCTTTATCGGGGAAAATTTTCTTGGGACCCCTCTCTGAAAAAATACACCTTTCAAGACCTCGCAAGGATCACTAATCTTTACCCTTTTGGGGAGTCTTCATACCACTCCTCTAAATATCCCCAAGAGCACCCACTAGGGTAGTCTTCCTTCGACCTCCCCACAGAGAACCCCTTTGCATATAGCTGTCCAAAATCGTTTCTAGATGGCAGATAACTTGCAAATACTCTTCTTAGCATATTTGAATCTACCAGATCTAAGTAAGATAACGAATGACCCAATTACACATGGCCTTAATTGGCATCCATGACCACCAAGCTTCGTTCAGACATTCCAAAATTCCAAGGTAAGAAATTTTAAGAACCAGGAAACCATGTCATGAATTTCCACTTGTGGTGTTCGTCGAATAGTATCATTAATGATACCATTCAACTGTGACTATTTCAACGCACCCTTACAGGGCCCGCACTGAAATGGTATTTTGACCAGCCTACTGCATCACATGAAATATTAAACTCCCTAGCTATTGCAATCCTTTCATTCTTTTAGATCCTGATTCGGCACGACTCAGGACTGGAACTCCTCACCTATTTAAAAAAAACACCATCCGTTCACATACCAGACCATATCCATGAATGGTGAAAACATCGTAGCTTGTGGAAATCATATTTTGAAGGTCAAGTTCTCCTGGACTTGTTTTTGAGATCCCTCACATCAGATATCTCAGAAGATGTAGAAAATTAAACCCCCCGCAATGAGGAAGAAGCCATTAGTAAATCCCAATGGCTAGAGCTCATATACACCCAGTTTGGATACATCTATCATGTTCTTCCAGAGGCCCCACATCTGCAGAATTATAAAGAGATACCAGGCACATCCAATAATTATGATGGATTTATAGGGTCCTTAACCTAAACTCAACCCAACAATAGTTACCAATATACTGTGTATTAATTTTTTATTCAAACATTCGATACTACTCATCATATATCACACCTAGGATACTACCCTAGTCAACCTACAACATTGTAAAATGTGACTAACAGGGTTAACCAATATCATCCCCCATAGGGAGGACCATACCCTCCCCCCCAAGGAAATCGATAATCGTCTAGGAACACAGACGTAAGAGAGTTGTCCCAGAATGCATACACCAATTAGGGACGAGGAAACCAATACTCTCCTTTCCCCACACAACAACAAAATATACCACCAACACAAAATTACACAAGGGTTAATTTAGTGTAACCCTCCCAAGCTCAAAAACAATCGTCATATTACTAGGAGAATAATAACAATCCTTTGAATGTTGCTAAGAAAAAACCAAAGAGAAAACCAAAGGGAGACCCTAGACAAGGGGGAAGCAATCAGTAATTTCCCCCATGAATGTAGGTTGGGGGCAACCCCCAAAGAAATTAGAACCAAGAACCAACCAACAACTCTCAAAGGAAAAACAAGACGACCAGTCTAAGGACCAATCATCCTTGTGCCATATGTGGGGAGTATGGTCATTACACTCACCACTGTCCCGAGCTCCCTGAGTTGAAAATACTACAGTTCAATAGGAGACAAGGGGATAAGAACCAAAAAACTACATTAATGCAGGAACCTCCCCCCCCCCATCAAGGAGTGTTTAATACTGAACAACATTAACCACCCCAGCAAAACAATTCTAGAGCAAACACTCAAAACAATTCTTATCGCAATATCTACATGGCAGGAGATGACATTCTCTTGCAAACATGAAATAGAAATTATGAAGCTCCCCCAGAAATAAACCCAGTGGCCTCAAGCACAAGCACACCCATAGCGCCATTAATAGTTTCTAGGGTACCTATCGAACCTATGCAAAAAATGGTAAAAGGTCCCATGAGGTGCACAAGACATAATTAGAGGTTTCTCATAGCTATAACATAATGGAAAACTTGGCTCAATCCCCCTCATCTATGTCAGCATTAGAAGTCTTGTAATCCTGCCCAACCCAACGAAAATCCTTACTTTCCACATTAGGCACAATCAACCTTTCTCATTCCCGCTTAATGGATTTTGATCTAGATAAAGTGAGCCCACTATTGCCTTTTCTAGTTGCTTTTGAAATCCCCGTTTCATTCCGGAACATCACCATTCATCATTTCATCATCGATGAAGGAGCATCCACATGTATAATGTCAAAGAAGGTTTGGAAGAAGTTAGGATCACCAGAACTGAAACCATATGATATCATGCTTAGAGCATATGATGGGTGCTCATCCACCCCTGTAGGTATTTTTCAATACGTACCAATACATCTCGCCGGCAAGACTATTCTCATTGACATTGAAGTACTGGATGCACAACTGGACTATGAAATACTTCTTAGACAGATTTATATGTACGCAATGACTGTGGTATCATCCTCCGTTTTCAGAGTGATGATGTTCCCCCACGATGGGAAATTCGTTACTATAGACCAACTCACATATTATGAGAAGAAACCTGTAACCATTCTTGAAGGAATTCTACCATACGTAGATTCGTATGCGGAGTTGGTCACAACACACACGAAGTTTTCTCCCAATCAATTCAAACCATCCACTCTCCTTAGAACAAACCTAGAGAACCTCTTGTGTTACTGGGAGAAGCTAAAATAACTAAAGTGTTGCGGTGTGCATAATGAGTTCATCAAACTCGAACTGAGTCTGAAACTAGAGCCCGACACTACAAATGTCGTCACTATCAACTCAAAATTTCTTCCATATGCCATCACCTCAACGCCATTATTATATCCCCTGTCTAGTTTTGTATCACACCAGGTCATGGCAACCCTTACATTACCAGCCATGGCTCTCACGATGGTGGTCTAGTATTTGGCCCCATCGACCATGTTAGGAAACTCAGGTATCACCTCTATAGGTATCATTCCTATCACATCTAAGGAGGCCATTATAACTTAGGAAAAATATGTAGTAACACCAGTCGGTGCCACCAAAAAGGAGAAGAAGAAATGGAAGAAGGTGGACACTCCTAGATTTCCTAGGATGTCTCCACCTTGCACATTGTGCAATGTAGTTGGCCATCCTACCAACACTTTCCTAGAGTTAGAAGAGTTAAAATATCTTCTACATGATAAGATAATGATTGTGACCCCAACTTTGTACAAAAGAGAAAAGGTTACAAAAATCCAAGGTAAGGCATTATGCAGCAACCATGCATGTGCCATATGTGCAGAGTACAAGAATTATACCCATAATTTCTATGAAATCCCTCGATACAGGGATGCGTTACATGCATTGGCACAATAAAATTCCCAGGATCCATTCATAATACCAATGCAAATAGGGGAGGATGGATCCAAAACTGTCTTATACATACAAGAAGAATCAACGTCATGCTCGTACCCAACATGCCCAACTGTGCAGGCACCAAGAAGGCAAACAAAGGCTACACCTCATTTCCCAGTCTACGCTTTGTGTGACAAACCTGATCATTTGATCACCCAATGCCCCAAATTAAGGGAATTTAATCGCTAGTACCCAATCACCCATGTTTCCCAAATAAAATTATCTAGACACAAACTACATACTTTTCATATCTGTATAAGTAACCATGATCTGCATCCTTATCCCCACCTCCCTCGATTCCACTCTATGTTAGGTTTCATGAGTCAATTCATCACTAAAAATTATGACTCATCAATTCAGACTCAGAGTCTTCGAAAAATACCACAACTCAAGGGAATAAAGCATTCGAAGAGAGAAAGCCATCAAAAATCCCGCTGCCCTCTTTTCACCATCACCGGCCTAGATATGGGAGGAGGACCAAACACCCCAATAAGGCATGGTCCAAACCAAACCTCCCATGCACCCTATGTAATAAACCCAACCACCTAGTCAACTAATGTAGGGATTTGACCAGGTTCGCTGATATTTTCACATAGTAATCCCTATCCCCCAAATACATCTCTCCAATCAAGAGAAAATCACTCGCTGAAATTGTCGCATATGCTCCCAATTTCATCATATGAAGAATTGTCAATATATTCCATGATTACGAACATACAAAGCAACGTTAATTAAAAACCACCCAAGGAAGCCACATCATGCTAAAACTAAGACCCAGAGATGGAAAAAACATAGAAATACCCCATCTCATGACCCCAACCAAGCATCGTCGTTTTACGTCATGAGTAGTATTGGCTCACATACCATTTACTTAGTAAGTACCTACCATGTGTGTAACATTTGCACTAGTCACTCTTACATACAAAATCATGCCCTATGTTACAAACATTTCGACATCTTAGGATTCAACACTAGTTTCCCATAGAGGAGGTTTCATTTTCCCCTTCTACACCAACAAGATCACACGAACGCCCCCTCACCTAATACAAACCAAACATATGGAAGTTATTCCACCACTTAATGCTGACGGAACATAACATCACATAAAATTCATCTCATCATATGTGGGAACCATGATTCGTGTTTTTTTCTCATAATTTTTTGGTGTCGAGACCGCTACAAATACCATACTAGTAGTAGTATCATCGATGGTGCATACCCACCTATATGCGCTTTGTCAACCTCATTTGGTTCTATGACATCAACCACTGAATCATATTCTTGTTTGTCGACCAACACTACTAGGCCCAAATTTCCTCCTCACATCCTTGCATAAACCAATTCCCACTCAGATAATATTTTTCACTTGGACGAAGATATTCTAGAAGCCATGACAACACCTAGATATTCATGGGATGCCATGCACCATCGTTCATTTTTTTATACCAGAAAGATCATTCGTGCCTAGAAACACACCAACCCATGATATCTACGCCATTGAAACTAAATATTTCCTACCATCAGGAAAAGTAGATTGGCTCAAAAATCCTATCCCCACACTTGATGTGTTTGAGGAAGGAAACATGGTGAATATTTCACCTACCGTTAAGGTGAATATTTCGAAAAAACCTGGTAAGGTTGAAGAAATCTCCCTGGGGGAAACATGCTCTCTAGAAGACTCGTAGCCTTGTACACCTCCCTATTACAAGATTACATGGATATATTTGTGTGGGATTACTTATAGATTCCATGCATATGTCCCACCATTGTGGAAGATCATATTGACACATGGCCCGATGCCCTCCCTGTTTGGGAAAAACAACATCAATTACACCCATCTAAGGTTGAAGAAATCAAGCAAGAGATATATAAACTCCACAAATTTGGGTTTATCTACTCGATTTATTACACGTCTTGGGTTTCTAACCGTGTACCCATCATGAAAAATTAGGGCATTATCCGCGTTTGTATCGATTTCTGAGATTTGAACAAAGCTTGTCCCAATGACAATTACCCCACACCATTCATTGACCAAGTCATAGATGCTTGTGACTGTCACGAGGTCTTATCTTTTATGGATGGTTTCTTAGGGTATAATCAGATCCAGATTCGACATATTGATTGATACGAAATTTCATTCACCACCCCTTGGGGTACCTTCTCATACCAAGTTATGCCATTCAATCTTAAAAACATTGGCGCTACCTTCTAGCAGGCCATGAACTACATTTTTCATGACTTCGCTCATCTCATCATTGCCTATTTGGATTACCCTCTTGTATAATCCAAGACGTGTGCTGACCATTTGGAAGATTTGTGCTTGGTTTTTCTGAGATGCCGACAATATAACCTATGCTTGAACCCTCTCAAGTGTGTCTTATGCGTTAACAACGAAATATTGTTAGGATTCATTATTTCCCAGCAAGGTATTAGAGTTGACCCTCTCAAAGTCTAGGTGATCAAACAAGTACCACCTCCAAAAAAATTGAAGAAGTTACAAAGCCTGCAGGGTAAGGCAAAATTCTTATGACGCTTTGTCCCTGACTATGCCACTTTCTCGCAGGGCTTCCTGCATCTTCTTCATCAAGACATTCCATTCCAATGGGATGAACATGCCCAAAAATCATTTGAATCATTAAAATACACCATTTCTTCAACTCCCTTGATTAGCCCACCCAACCACAATAAATATTACACCCTATATCTATCAGCGTCAGATGTATCCATTGTAGGGGTGTTAGTCCAGGAAAAACTAGACAACAAGGAACATGTAATTTACTACGTAAGAAAAAACTTAGCTGGGCCTGCATTGAAGTATGAACTAGAAGAGAAATCAACCTTAGCCCTAGTACATGCAGTACAAAATCTTCGACGCCATATCATCCTTCGAACCACCACTATCATAGTAGCTATCAAACCCATGGGTATTTATATTGCAGGAATTTGATTTGCAATTTAGCTCCCCTAAAAGAAAAAATATGCTCATCCTCGTCGAATTCATCAATGATCTCCCAACATGGACACAAAGATCCCCTGTTAACAATGCACTACCTGATGAACATTTGTTCTTAGTGAAAATGGAGGATCCTTGGTACGACGATATAATTATTTTCTTACGAACTCAGAAGTTCAAACCTCAGCTCACTCGTGACGACTGAAGGCGCATACACCATCAGTCCCCCTGATACCTTCTTCTGGGGAACATCCTTTACTGATGAGGCATTGACACCATCTTACATCAATGCCTCACTCACGACCAAGCTGAGAAATTCATGAACGAATGCCACAACAGGGCTTGTGGTGGTCACCTCTCGAGGATGTCCAACGCTCAAAAGGTCCTACGTGTATGTTACTTTTGTCCCACCCTTTTTCATTATTGCATCCAAGCAGTCAAAAGATGCAAGTGATGCCAACACTACGCTAACAAGGCACAAGCCCCTCTAGCTCCCCTACATCCAGTCATCATAGAAGGCCCCTTTTGTAAATGGGGCATAGACTTCATGACTTGTGTTAGGGTCCTATGATTCATAGGATCAAATGGTGATTGAACACTTTCTTTGAGTTCATGTCAAATTGTAAATAATATTGCATTCTGCAAATGATTTAAAAAAAAATAAAAATAAAAAAGAATGAAAAGAGGATATATAAAAGAAAAATGGAATAAAGGAATGAAAATAAAAAAAAAATGATGAAAAGAACCCCATGAAAAGAAAAACAAGTGTAAAGTGAGCAAATTCAAATGTCGCTAGAAACAAAAAAAATAGTTTTTGCATTGAAAATAAATTAAGGTTTTTGTGTGCAACTTGTTTAAATGCCACAATCAAAGATCATTGTTTGAATCATACAGTATAATCATGATCAAATACATTTAAATTTGTGTTTTTGGATTAGAGAATAATTTAACCAAACTGTTTAAACTTGGTTAAAATTAGATAAATAGGTGAAAGAATTAATCCAAATGTTTAAATTGGATTAATTAATTAATTCAATAGGTTAAAGTAGAAATTAGGAAAAATAATTTTGACAAATAAAATGGACTTGCAAGACAAAATGCGCCCTTAGGATTAATCAAACACGTTTTAGAATATATTAATCTTGCTTAGAAAAAGTAATCATGTCATTTAAACATGATTAGAAATTTTTAATAAAGCATTAGCATTAAATTTGTGTTTCATAAGAAAGTCGGAAAGCGACAAAATATTTTGCCAGCTTGTGTTATGGAAAATGCATGTTTCAAGGGACATGAACTTCCCCACCTGGATCAACGATGGGGAATCAAATTTGCACCCCCCTTTCCCATTTCTCGATAATGGGGGGTGGGGGGGTGAAAAACAATATTTATTTTCCCAAGCCCCACACAACGTGGCAGTCGCTCATGACTTCGCAAGAACCCCCCTCGCTCAATACCATGTACCACCACCCCCCCTTCGAAATCTGCCTCTCTCTCTTCTGCTCTTGCCAACAACCCACCATGTCATCTTCCGTGTTTTTTTTTCCTCCAATTACGTTGTGTCACTTTTAATTCCTCCATTTTCTCATTGCCCATTATTGTTGAAAATTTCCAGTTACACACCAACCTGTTGCAAATTTCCCATTGTCAATGAAATTTTTTAGCATAAATTCCTCTAAAGCATCATTCTGTAACAGGTCTAACCACACCGGTAATCAATATTAGTGTTATAAATCAACCTGGTCTCATCCCACACGATTATCCTAACTGCACTCTTACTATTTTTTATTACAGTTACTGATCTCAACTCCTGCAACCTCATACTATTGCCAACACCTGTCAGCTCCAGCAAATTTGGATCCCACTACCATTGACAAGGATTCAATTACCTATCTAGGTACTTGTTCATGCCGATTCTCTATCACCTTCTATCTTCCTCAAAATGCTCAAACATGGCACCAAAGGGAAAGGGACAATCCATCAATGGAAAATCAAACAATGAGGATAATCCTAATTACTATGTCACCCTGGACCTCGACCATATTCCCCTAGCAAACCAGTATTACAAGATCGCTAACACCTAGTGTGAATTTGACTTGTTCGAATTGCACCACTAGTTGAAGCAAACCTACCTAGACAAAGGGGATGAAATTAACCTTTGGGAATCCTTGTTACCCATGTTTATTTTCCCACAGAGACACCATTTCTTGGATTTTGTCATGTGGTTTCAAACCAGATATAATCCTATTCAAAGCACCATTGTGGTCCAGAATGGAGACATTTCGGTCACAATTTCACTTGACACCATTAATGAAATATTAGTAATTCTCGAAAATGATTCCCTTAGCAATTTTTTTGCAGCTACCCTTTTGGATTTGTACCATAAGCTCACCTTCGCTCAGAGGGCCCATATTTTCGAGTTTTTTCCCCTAGAGGATGCTTAACTCCCCAATAAAAGTCCCCATTATCTAGCTTCCATGTTCCCAAAGAAATCCAAACAGATCATTACTTTATTTTCTTGCCTTTTAGGGTACCAGTTATACCAATGGGTGGATGAGCCTATTCTAGGCTTTCTATCCATTTTCTCGAAAGAGCATAAACCATCATTCATGTTTAATTTCAAACATGTTTTGGCTAATAATATGCATGAAAAAATGATGAATATTACTACAAAAGGCATGTTTAAATATGCATATGTATTAGTCTACATGTTTAGCAAGGGGACAAATTTACAATAACATTAAACAAACAATATGATCAAGGGATCAACCAATTAGTGATATAGTGGACCTCATTAGTCAAAATAAATTGAATCAACATAGTTTAAGTTTGCAGATTTTATTGACATTTTTATTCACACAGTTGTAGGGCTTCTCAATAGTCAGAGTGAGCCAAGGATCAGTTCAAAGATCAAAAGGGTTTTTCATTTGAGTGAGCAAACAAAAACTAGAGACTAATATCTATACCATAATTATATAGAGATACGGGTGTATGGATGTGAACTAGCTCCCTAAAAACTGCCCAAATATGTTCCAATGAGGATTTTTTCTCTGGAATATATAAGGAAGATGATTAATATGGATGAACTCCATTTTATTTCAGGTAAAAGGAAGTCACAATTTAAGATCAAGACATAAGTGGTACCTTTCATATGCAATACCAGAGTAGTGGGGAATGAGGTAGATTTAGTCCTCAAGCAGTTGAATTTCCAGCCAAGTTTCACTTGGTCATATGACCCATTTAGTATAATCTCTATTTTAAGGGTACAACATAAGACCACACCTTATAATCATACACCCATATCAGAGATTGATATGTTCATGAATCAAGACCAGTGGGAGGAGAATACACTACAAGAAGCAGAGGAGCAGATTCTATCAACAACTACCTCCCAGACTCCAGTACCTCAAGATAAACATAGAAAAATACCAAGGGAAGAAACATCTTCAACATGTAAAAAAATAAGTGCCAAAGAATTCATAATTTATTAGAAAAGGCAGAAGATAGATCCCAAAGCTGACACCATTCAAAATTAGGAAGGAAAAGACACCATTGTTATGATTTGTTCATAGGTATCTATATGGTCTGAGGAGCTTTTCCCTAATACTCCATCCTCCTTGGCCTCATAGAATCCTTTAGAAATATTACAGTTAATGGAATTGGGTGAATAAGATGAGCCCAACATCTTTAGTAATTTTTTGGAAAATCAGCAGAAAAATGAAGTACTCAAGGCCAACACCTATGCTCAGTTTTGGAAGCACACTTCTACTTCCCAGCATATATTGTTAACATAATTTGACAGTGAGAAAGGAAGAATGCAAATGGAATTCTTACAGGCTCAAATTCCATTTCCAAAAACCCCTTAAGACTACAAGAAGACTATCTTCTCATTTGATGCAAAGAAAATACATCCTATAGATCAAATGGATATGCATAGGCAGTCTGGAGAAATGATTTTCTCCACCATGACCAATACTTCTATGGTAGTTTCAAAATTAAGGACATCCCTCACTAATGTCCTGACATAGTTAAAATTGGAGAAAATCTCCTCATTGGAAAAGGAAAACAAGATCAAATCATTGGAGGATTTGGTAATCAAGATGGGTTATGATCCCAGTGATGTCAAAGCAGTGGAAAAAATCCTAAAGAGAAAGAATGCAGAGATAACAACACTCATAAAAAAGCTTAAGTTACCATCTACATAGGACCCACAAACAAAAGAAATAGAGGAAAATGAGTATCATAAAGAAGACATTATAAAATTGATCATTGAACAAAATGTACAAATTTAGGAGATGGAGGAACAAATAGAAAAAATAATTAAGGAAAAGGAAGAGGGTGGACAACTGGCTATAGCTCCAGTAACAACCATACCAATTATAGTTGCAGGAACAACAGGGGATTCAACATCAGTACCAAGTGATTTGAGTAAAATTATGCAGGACTTGTACCTTTAGAGAAAAGAAAATGATAAGCTACAAGATAAACTAAATAATATAGAAGGACATAAGATAAAAAAATGACACCTTCTATGTAGCTGAGATGCAAAAATCTCACCAACTTGCCAAGAATATTTAGCAATTAGAAAATGAGTCATTGATGGCTCAGACCTTGGCCCAAGCCAAGGAAAGTGTTTGGATGGAAATAAATCAAGCAATAACTGATATTTTACTGGCATCCATTAAAATTATTTTTTAGCAAGAGGAGTTAATTGACAGGTGCAAAACAATCATAGAAAAAGTCACAACAACACTAGGACAAAATCCAGCTGAGGTCACAGGCATGATTAAAGAGTTGAATTCAAAGACCAGATCGGAATTAGAGTAGATCTAGATTGCAAACATGATAGATACCATCTTGGAAATCAAGAAAGTGTTGCAGAAAGCTCAATTAGAGACTAAATGTCAAACTCTGGAAATTTTGGTCCAAATATTTCATATTAAATTTAATTTTCTGATCTAGAGAGGATTTCCAGGGTTAGTAGCACTAAATGAAAAATTAATCAACCTCAAATATTACGGTCAGAAACTATAAACTATTGCAATAAACAGATCCAAATTTATAGGCATCAAAGGACATGTCACAAGGAAAGATTTCTTAGAAGCTTTGGAGTTTGACTTAACTATCAAACATGAAATCAAACACATTTTCATCAACAAGCCAAGTTTTGAGAAATATACTAAAGTAGATGAAGTTTATAGAAATATAATAAATCTTTCTATACCCAGTGATGAAAGGTGGGATCATTTGTGTGATACCATCGTGTGAAAAAATTGTTTATCTCCAATAGACAAACAACAAGGCAACAAATTTTTGGGGTCAAGTCATCAATCAGTTTCCTCAAAGTCAGGGCTACAAGAGGGAGCTTGGGTACATTCTTTTTAGGAATCGGTATATATTCCCTAGTTGAGAGGGAGAGATAGACACATCATTCTTGTATTCAATTTTTGAAGAATGAATGAAGGATTGGGTTAGAATTTGGAATCCAATACTCTTTGAGGATGGGGTAGGGAATCCAAAATAATAGTATTCGTAGAGTATCGATATTCTTTGAGGACTAGGAATCCAAGAAAGAATAGTCATGAAAGGACATAACCTATGTGTTAGCACTGCAACATTTCAAATTTTGGTCACCATTGTATTTGTGTCTTTGATCCTCTCTTGTCCCCTAGCCTATGGTTGAAGGCCCTCGAGGGTTAAAATGTGTCAAAGTTTTTATCATTTTTAACAAAATTCAAAAAGCTTGAGTCCAATAGTTTGTTTTGTGTCTTAGAGTAATTAGGGTGAATCTTCTTCTTAATAAATTTTTTTAACTACCCTGATTAATTAAGGTCATGGATTTAGTTTGAGAAGTATTATTCATTCATAATGATATCTTCTATCGAAGGTAAGGATAAAATGTCAGAGTCATTAGCTATTTTAGGAATAACAAGAAACTGCTACCTTTTCCAAAAAAGTAGTTATTTTCTTTAGAAAAATTGGTTTCATAAGAAAAACATAAGTAGCTACTTTTTCCAAAAAAGTAGTTATTTCATCTGAATTTGTACAAGGAGGTGAAAAGGCATTACTCAGGTGAAAAGACACTGCTCTTTGGAATAATTGAAGGTCTGCTAAAACAAGAGGTATTACCCTTTTGAAAGGTGGATATTTCTAATTGGAGGATTCATTAAAAGGGGGTTGGCTATTCCTTTTACCAAGGCTAGTTAATCTAACGCTAACTATTAAAGGTGAGGTATATCAAGGTTGAATTACAAGTAGGAATTAGTTAATTATTTGATGGAGTGAAATTTCCAGTGGAGTGAGTTTGCACCAAAATTCAAATCATTTGATTTCATGTCACTTAACCTCACTATGATTAAGGGCATGCAGATTATCGTTTACCATTTACCCCGAGAAAAATACAGCGAAGCAGTTTGGTTTCCTCCAACAAGCAGTTTGTTACCTTTGTATAAGAAATTAGGGCTTCATGGTTGGCTGTTTTTCATAGTTTTATAGGTGTGCATTAGCAGTTGAGTTAGCTGTTAATGGAATGGGTAAGGGTGGTAAGGTAAACCGTTCAAAACCTGCCAATACACATTTTTTTTATCACCGTGCAAAGGCACAGTTCCAAGCAGCTAGATGGTATCAGTTTTTGAAGAATTTCTCAGGGAATAACGTTGTAGTTGCTCAAGCGTTTGTCGAGTATTTCAATGGAGAAAAGGTCAAGTTAGGGTCTCAAACCTTCAAAATCTCAGAGACCATCATAGTATGAGCTACCCAGCTGTCAGCTACAGGTGAGTCATGGTATAAAATACAAAATTTTCTTAAAGAGGATTTAAATCCATATCTTAAGCCTGAGAAAAAAAATTTAGATTGGACCCCTACTGTCCATATTTCTTATTTTATGCCTAAATGGAAAGGTGTTATTACCACAGTACAACATTATATCACCTGTGAAGGCAGGTTTTCCACAATGCATCAGTATCAGATGAGGTTTTTATCTAATATTTCAGGCTCTAAACCTATGACCCTCCCATTTTTCCTCTGCAAATCTCTGTTGACAATGTCTCAAAAAATACAAAGAACCCTACATTATTCTCTCCATAATATTTATCACAGGGGGTTAATCAAAATTCTGGTGGTTTATCATCTGAAGAAGAACATAACCACGTGGAATAAGATCCTATTAGATGAGGGTTTCAATAGTGTTAATTGAAGGAGAAAAGTAGGAATGCCTTTAAGACAGAAGACCCAGGAGGAATAATCAAGCTTTGCACCTGTACTAACCCCTTTACAAACCGGTCAATCATCTTCACCATCAAGCAGGAAGACAAGGAACTCAGCTAGAAGAGCAAGAGCTCAAACCAACACTCCTATACCTATGATGCAACTAGCAAAAGAATTTTATACGAGAAGGCTACCTATGGAACCAAAAACCTTGGAGTCTTTTAGGCAACAACATGCAAGCAATATTAAACAAAAGGTCACTCTACTTGACAAGAATGTTATTCTAAGAACAAGGAAGAGGTAGCTTCCTCTTCAAGGAATAAATGTAGAAGAAGACTCATTATATCAGAAGGATCTTCAGTGGAAGTCATCCATGAAACATTAACACCAATCCCTGTTCTAGAGACTAGATAGAAGAATGAAGAAGACAATGTGACTCCGACATTAGAGGAACCAACACTAGCACAAGTTTTTTCCTCTCTCAAAACATCAGCTAAGGGGAAAAGTAAAATTTCAGACACTACAATAGAGGAAACAACTATAGCCTAGATTTATTCATCTCTGAGTCCATTAGCTAAGGGAAAGAATAAAGAAATAATCTACTCATACTCATATTTTGATGAAGAGAGTAGAGAAACAGAGTTTAGTGATTTTGAAGAGGAGCAACAAAGCAGAGTTATCCATGGAAGAAGGAGGCCTTCACATATTCCTAATCCATATATTCAAAGGCCTCATACCAGACAAAAGAATAAAATCATGCTAGCTAGCAAGCTTATAACCAATCCTACTCTTAGGGATGAGATAATTAACATAGATGAGATTCCATAAAATCACCCAGGGAAGAAGGAGGCTAAGAAGAAGAAGCAAGTACAAAAGAAAAAATCAAATAAGAGGGTCACTAAGGTAGAAGCTATTAATATTTTGGCTTCTATACTAGATTTTTAAATGATTGAATATCTAAAACAATGAAATTTTTAAGAATCATACCATTTTTTTCCTATCTACGGAGTTATCAGAATAAGTTACCTTTTCTGAAAAAGTAGTTATTTTCTTCAGAATTTGTATAAGGAGATGAAAAGGTAGATTTTTATTTTGGTCTCGAGGAATGACACTAGATAATGATAAAGTACATGTTGCCTCCATAGTAATGGTTTTTTCTGCCAAGTGTGATCCAGTGAAGCTATCTTCCAAGTGTCATTTTCAGTTGGTTACTCCTACACTTTTATGGATAAAGGTCCAGGTGTCATTTTCAGTTAGTTGTTGCACCTTTTGTGGAGGAATTTTTTCCAGGAAATGAGGAGCAATCAGCCACCTTAGCTCATCTGTTTCGACTTCCATATTATCATGTTTTCTCTTCATGCATATGTAAACCAAATACTGTATTTTAGACTACTTTTCTGTTATTTTTAAGATAACCTTTACTATATGTAGAAGATGGTAATAAAGTCCCTACAATAGACTTGCAATTTTTGTGGAAGCTTAAACAGAACACATATATACTATGAAAATCAATGAGGAAAGTGTTTGTGAGTTTTTCATCTCATTGCATTCTATGTTGTATATTTTTGAGCTTATAATATCCAAATACACTCTTGAGGACTTATTCATGATTTGATGTGTGTATTGTCTATTTCCTTATGTGTTTCCATATCTTAAATTTCATTTCCAGATTGTGGTCTACATATGATGTGTCATGTTTTTGTCGGTCTTATGATATATATTTACATGATTATATATTTTATTAGTCTTGTTTCACAAGCTTTCTAGATAAAATGTGTATTGTAAGTCTATTCATAAGAATTCATTGTGACATAAACCTTTCAGATGTGTGATGAGACTCTTGTAAGTCTTGAATGAGGATTCTTTCATTAATACATTATAGGTCTGAGATCTTATGTTTTCCTTTCATCTTAATAATGAAATTCTATCATATTGGCTCATTGTTATTTTCACATTATCCTAACCATTAGAATACAAACTCACCCTTGCTACCACATCAAATACTAGTACCCTCATATGTGTGAGTGATTTATCAGTTTAAAATATTTTTATTTTCCAGTGTGTGAGAGCTTCAACCACCTTCCAAAACTCAATCCAACTATGAGAAAATCCATTGAGCTTAATATGTGTTTGGTCATGTACTTGATACAATCCAACTGTTGATTCCAGTGCTGAAATCTTTTGGTGCGTCTGCCGAGAGACGAAGATTATGAACTCAGTATTCTCCCGAGTTTCTTACATGAATGCCTAGTACTAGTTTATAAGGGTGAATAAAAACTAGTCATTTTTCTGATTGTAATTAGCTCACCTGGCGACTCCACAACAAGGGCGGGGGATTTCAAGGATGCCTACTACAATAAGAAATCAGAGATCACCTCTTGTGACTCTAGTCTCTAATCCAGAAAATATTATAAAGGATGCAAGAAGGAAACATAAAAAATATGAAGCTACATCACATTCAGTGAAAAATGTGCATTCAAAGCACATTCCAAAAGAAAAGGTGCCATCATCTATCTTAGAACCTAAAGAAGTTTTAGTTTCAAAGGGTTTTACTAAAATATTTCAAGTTGAAGCTGCATTTATAACAGATAAAGCAGATGATGTTAGCTTAAATTCAGTTGAAAGTACCTCTCAGTCATCATTTAGTAAATCAAATACAATTATTACTCCAGTGAAAGAAGAAGAATCATAGGTTTTAGGTGTCAGTGAAGAAAACTAGGAATCATGAGCCTTTGTGTTGACAGAATGGGAATTAGAACATGTATTAGAGATTCCACCCTTCTTAGATAAGGCTATTTTAACTGAAGAATATATTAAAACAATTCTAAGCTTTCTTCAAACTCATCCTGAATATCAATCCTCTCTTAGTCCACAACAGGAGTATTCTCACCTATTTCAAAACCCATCTATTGGCTCATTCTATTGTCATCAAGGAGAAGGTAATCTTCCTAAAAATTTGACCTTTAATCTCTATAAATTTTTAGCTCAACAAAACAAAGTTGAAGTTTCTCCAATCCTTCAAGAATATACATTTGAATGTGATTCTCCTAGAGAGGTTGAAACAAAGTATTATTTTGTTCATCTCTTTGAAAATCCATTGTTTTCAACTCAAAAGCCTTAAGAGCTAGCCCAATAACTTCATTCTTCTACTATTCCAAAACAAATACAAACTCCACAGACTATAATTTCAAGCACTCAAACATCTGTATCAGTCATTCATCCACTATTTGTACCTCAGCAAGTCATGGCTCAGCATCCTCCTACAAGGATGCCACAGATTATTGCTACAAGATATGCACCACTCGCTCTTCCTCAACCTTTGCATTCTCTTCCTCAAGGGGATTATCTAAAATATTTGCCCAAATATATAGGGGAGGGAGAAGGATTATCTGCTAAAGAACACTTAGTTTCCTTTTACAGCTATGCTAATAACCAAAACATTGAACATGAAGATGTATAGTCAAGGCTCTTTGTTTAGAGCTTGGATGGAGAAGCTCGTAAGTGGTTCAGAAATTTTCCACCAAATTCAATAACAAGAATAGATGCTTTGTTGGAAGTGTTTGTAAAACAATGGGGTGATCATAAGGATTAATCGTATTACCTTACAGAGTTTGGAGCTTTAAATAAGAAGATTGATGATTTGGCAGACTTTACAAATAGATTCAATAAAGCCTATCAAAATATTCTTGTAGAAGTCAAACCTCCTAAAACCATAGCCATGATAACCTTTTCCAATGCCTTAAACTCCAATTTTGCATTGTGGTTTGAGAGCTGAGAAGCCATAAACATTGGTAAGCATGTAGGAGGCTGCTATTGGAGTGCATTCCAATATTATGGACTCAAATAACCTGAAAATAGAAGAGGGGAAGGGAGCAAAGGATAAAAATAAAATGAAAGAGGAGAAACCCTCTTCTTCCTCTAAAACTTTCACAGTTGTGGAAAATCTTGATCATATGTCTAATTTGATTAAATATCTTGCTTCCAAAATGACAAAACTGGAGTTATAAAATAGGCATGTTGTTAGGCCCATTCAAAATGAAGGAAATAGAAATCAGGTTCCTTTTAGGAGACCCTTTCAGCCTCAACAAATTTTACAACGCCCAAGAAGAAATCCCGATGATCAGAATGTTCAACCTCCACTGAATAATTTTGTTGAAGAAAATCAGCAAGAACAAGAAGAGGAAGATGAAGACATAAATTTAGTTGGGGAGAAATCACAGTCAAATTATTTGACTTTGCAAGAGTATGAAGATCAGTCTTGGATAAATCTCTTTTCAGATGATGAAGATGCTCATATTTGCAGGCTGAAAATCAGAAAAGAAATTATAGTTTGAGGTCTAAAGGGGTTGTCCAACATCCCCAACAAAAACAAGATTATGAAAAGCATGCTGCCAAACAAAAGGAAAAAGTTAATGATGTTCCTCCATCACCTTATTGCCCCAATCATTAAAACCACTGTTGAAAATAAGGATTTGGCTCCTCTCAATTTTAGTTTCAAGTCAGAATTGAATAAAATCAAGATTCTGGTTCTGCTCCTTGAATTGTTGAAAAATCCAGCCTATAGAGAGTCATTTAAAAGTCTATTACAACCATCTCTTGCTCTTGATTCAGTCAATCTAGAGGATGAACATCCTACCATCTACTTGGGTAGCCATGTCCAAGATTAGAATGATGATAATTCTCCACCTTTTTATCTTTCACCCAATATTCATAACAAACTACTGCATAATTGCCTATTATATTCTGGGGCCTCTCACAATCTAATGCCTAAGAAAGTGACGGATGAATTAGGACTGGAAATCACTAAAAAATACCATGACCTTTACACTTTCGATTCTAAAAGGGTCAAGTGTTTAGGAGTGATCAAAGATTTGGTAATTTCTCTTATCCAACTTCCCATGAAAAGTCTAGTGATGGACATAGTGGTTCCAGACATACCATCTAGATTTGGAATTCTTCGTTCGAGATCTTGGTCCAAAAAGTTGGGAGGCACTCTTCAAATGAATACGGCACATGCCAATATCCCAGTCTTTGGAGGAGAATTAGGAGATTGTATAGGGAAAAACAAATGGCTATTATCATAAGTGATCAAAAAAATCCCTCAAAACATACTATATATGCAGAAGAGAAGGAGTTGGGGTCATCCATATTACACCTTGCTGCTGATGACAACAATTTTTAGCCTGAAAATAGAAAAAACCGAATTTACAGGTCATAAATGAGCAGAATTTAGAAGCAGGGCATATCTGGAAATTATATTTTGATGGAGCCTCATCAAGAGAGGGATCAAGGGTTGGTGTAGTTCTTATTTCTCCCACTCAAAAAGTAGTGACTCTATCATACGAATGACAAATTTTCACTACCAATAACACTGCTGAGTATGAATCACTTATTTTGGGTATGAAAGTAGAAAAATATTTGGGAGCTGAACGGTTGATTGTTTTTGGTGATTCAGAATTGGTGGTAAAATAGGTGAGAGATAATTATCAAGTGAAAAATTTAAAATTGAAAAATTACAGAAATGAATTGTGGGATTTCATTGAACATTATTTTTCACCATTCAATTTGAATTATGATTCCAGAGAAGAAAATGAAATGCCAAATTCACTGGCCATAGCTACTAGTAATTTTAAGGTTCCTCTTGATGTTAAAGAAACATATGATGTTCATATTAAAAATAGGCCTTCCATTCCTGACAATATCAAATACTGGAAAGTATTTGAAGATGATAAAGAAATTTAGAAATTTTTGGAATGTGTAGAGGAATTTTCAAACATTTAGATTGATAATGAGCAAGACACAGTTGAAAGTCAAAACACCAAAGCATTTAAATGTTAGAAAATTATATATTAGAGAGCAATGCAACACATAAGATATGCGGAAAATACAAGCACACAAAACACATTAAAACTAGAGAGACACATATATACGTGGTTCACCCAGTTTGGGCTACGTCCACCCCAAATAGCGAGTCCTTCCTTTCTATTATCCAGCAAAAAATGAAGAGACAAAACCTACAACAGATCTGTTGTAATATCCTTTGTTCTCTCTCACAGTCTTCGTATCTGTTTCTCGCTCTGAAAATACACACGTAATACATAGCCGCAATACAATACCCTCATATATACAAGGGGGTTGCTTTCTAGGGCAAAAAACCCTAAACTAAACATAACTTCTACCATCATATCATTTTCCTATGAACGGCCTAGATTGACTAGAAATTACTATACTTTTACAAGGCAATTTTACATCTATTTTTAGCTTTGGGGGTGCTGCCCCTGAAACCCCCACCAAGGGGGGGCTCCGAAAAGTGCTACCGCCCCCCCTGTACCCCCCATGGCAGCGATTAATTATGGGCGGCATTGCCGCCCCATTTAAGGTCCAGGGGTCCAATGCTGTGATACAAAGTAAACAAGATAATCAGGCTCCACACCCAACAATCTCCCACTTGGAGACTGATTGTAGCAACTCCACCGCTGCTTCATTTGATGGACAATGACTCCTCTTTGGACCTGGCTGTTTCTCATATTTATTGTCATCCTTGAAGACCAATTGAAACTGAGCACATTGTCAATTTCTCCCTGGTTACAACTTTTGTTAGCATATCTGCAGGATTCTGGCTAGTGTGTATCTTTTCCAACTTCAACTCTCCATCTTCCAATACTGACCGTATGAAATGGTACTTGAGATGTATGTGTTTAGTCCTGGAATGAAATGCTGAGTTCTTTGCAAGATGAATGGCACTTTGGCTATCACTGTATAACGTGCCCATATCATGCTTCTTACCCAATTCATCCATAAACTTTTGTAACCAAATTATTTCTTTACTAGCCTCTGTAGCAGCAACATACTCTGCTTATGTTGTTGAAAGTGCAACAACACTTTGGATTTTTGAAACCCAACTAATAACTATTCCACATACAGTAAATACATATCCTGTAGTGCTCCTCCTGTTATCTCTATCACCTGCCATATCTGCATCAACATATCCCTGTAGAGCAATGTTTGAACCACCAAAGCATAATGTTTGATTTGTGATACCTTTCAAATATCTGAGAATCCATTTCAATGCCATCCAATGTTCTTTCCCTGGATTGTTCATGTACCTGCTTACAACTCCCACTACATGTGCAATATCAGGCCTTGTGCAGACCATTGCATACATTAAGCTTCCAACTACTGATGCATATGGAACTTTAGACATATAATCCATTTCTTCTTGGGACTTAGGGCACATCTCCTTACTAAGTTTGAAATGGCTAGCAAAAAGTGTACTAACTGGTTTTTCATTCTGCATATTAAATCTTTTCAACACCTTTTGTATGTACTCATTCTGAGACAATGTTAATTTGTGATTTTTCCTATCTCTAGTTATTCTCATACCAAGTATTTGTTTTGCAGCTCCCAAATCCTTCATTGCAAATGAATTTGAAAATTTTCTTTTGAGCACATATATTTCCTGCATGTTAGACCCCGCAACAAGCATGTCATCTACATACAATAACAATATAATATAGCTGCCATCATTTTGATTTTTCAGGTAAACACAATGATCATAGTGACATCTAGTATAACCTTGTTCAGACATGAACTTGTCAAATTTTAGATACCACTACCTTGGAGCCTATTTTAAACCATACAAGCTCTTCTTTAACCCGCACACCAATTTTTCTTTCCCTTTTACCTCATATCCTTCTGGTTGCTGCATGTATATCTCTTCCTCCAATTCTCCATGGAGAAATGTTGTCTTTACATCTAATTGTTCAAGATGTAAATATTCTGCTGCTACAAGACTTAAGATAGTTCTGATTGAATTCATCTTAACAACAGGAGAAAATATTTCATCAAAATCAATACCTTTCTTTTGTGCAAACCCCTTCACCACAAGTCTATCTTTGTACCTCTGTTTTCCTCCATCTTCTTCCTTCAACCTCTAAACCCATTTATTCTGCAATGTAGTTTTACTTGCAGGAAACCTGACAAAGTCCCAAGTCTGGTTATGCATTAAGAAGTCCATCTCTTCTTCCATGACTAGCTCCCACTTCTTCCTGCTTTCAACCTGGATTGATTCTTCATAACATTCGGGTTCACCAGAATCAGTCAACAATAAATAATATAATGAAGGAGAGTATCTTTCAGGGGGTCTACTTATCCTGGTAGATCTTCTAACACCACTTTCAGGTGTTTGAGGTGACTGTTGCTGTTGTGGTGGTTGTTGTTGCCGTGGTTGTTGATTATTATTATTTTCATGCACCTTTACTGTTTCATTTATCTCATCAAGAACCATGTATTCCTTGCTTTCTTTTTCTTGTTCCTTTTCCTGCAACTGTTTCTTATACAAGACCTTTTCATTGAATATTACATCTCTGCTCCTAATTATTTTGTGATTTTCATAATCATATAAGCGATAACCAAAATCATTAACACCATATCCAATAAAGGTACATTTCTTTGATTTTTCCCCAAGCTTTGTTCTATTTTCTTTATTAATATGGACAAAGGCCTAACAACCAAAAGGCTTTAAAAAAGAGTAGTTTACCTTTTTACCTGTCCATGGTTCCTCTAGAATACCACCATCCAAGGAACTTGAAGGCCCTCTGTTTATTAGATAAACAACAGTATCTACAGCATCTGCTCAAAATGGTAAAGGCAATCCTGCATGCAATCTCATGCACCTTGCACGCTCCATGATTGTTCTGTTCATTCTTTCTGACACACCATTTTCTTGTGGTGTTCTTGGAACTGTCTTCTCTCTGCGAATTCCATGCTCTGAACAGTACCTATCAAACTCTTTGCGGCAATATTCACCTCCATTATCTGATCGGAGACACTTCAACTTATTTCCTATCTCAATCTCAACCAAAGCTTTCCATTTCTTGAAAGTATCAAATACATCAGATTTATTCTGAATACAATAAATCCAAGTTTTTCTAGTTGCATCATCAATAAAAGTAACATAATAACGAGAGCCACTAAGAGATGATACCTGAGCAGTTCCCCATACATTTGTATGCACAAGCTCTAACTTTTCGCTCTTCTTTTCTTTCCCAACTATGAGAAATCTAATTCTCTTATGTTTTCCATAAATGCAATTTTCACAGAAATCCAAATCAACATTCTTCAAACCCGGCAACAAATTTCTTGAGTGAAGAATATTCATCCCCTTCTCACTCATGTGTCTGAGCCTATGATGCCATAATGCTGCATCTTCTCCTTTGAAGTTAAAGCATTAACGGAGTTAGAAATACCATTGCATAAATACAATGTACCAACCTTTTCACCTTTGCTATTGCAAGCCTCCTTTGGTGACCTTCCAAGTTTTATCCGTGAAAGTTGTCACACAACCTTCACCGCCTAACTGCCCTGTTGAAATCAGATTTTTCTTCAGATCTGGAACATGTCTTACCTCCTTTAGTAGCCACTGGTTTCCATTCTGTTGTTTTACAAGAACTTTACCCATTCCAACAATTTTACAGGGTTTATCATCACCCAAATGAACTTGTCCAAAATCTCCTTGAACATGGTCATGAAAATATTTCTTATCAAGGGTGGCATGGAATGAAGCCCCTGAATCTACAACCCAAGAATAAGTAACATTTTTGAAAGAAAGAATCAAAGTATCTTGTAACACATCACCTGTCACATTTGATTCATGATTGTTTTCTTGCTGTGTGTCTCCTTCTTTTCCCTTTCGAGATCTACAGTGTTTCTTTAGGTGTCCTTTCTTTCCGCATTTCCAGCACACTATCCCGGATCTAGAATTGGATCTGCCTTTCCTTGATTTACTGTTATATCCCAAGCTCTCTCCTCTTTCCATTCTTCTTCCCCTAGACTCTGCACTCAAAGCATTACCCGATGTCTCACCGGAGCTTTTCTGTCGCATTTCCTCGCTAAGGATAGCACCGACAACATCATCAAACTTTAAAGTACTAGATCCAGAGGCAGAGTTACTAATGGCCATTACTAAACCATTCCAACTCTCTGGCAATGAGCACAAGAATAATAGAGCTCTAACTTCATCATCAAAGTTTACCCCTACAGAACTTAACTGACTGGTAACTATATTAAAATCATTTAAATGATCTGCAACAGATCCACCTTCCGACATCTTCATATTAAATAATCGTTTCATAAGAAATACCTTGTTTGAGGCCGAGGGTTTTTCATATAGTTTCGCCAATGTCTACATCAAACCCTCTGTTGTTGTTTCCTTCGAAATATTGAAGGCGACTGATGCCGCAAGGCACAATCATACTGTTCTAAGTGCCTTTCTATCGAGAATGTTCCATTCTGCGTCTATCATGGAACAAGAAACTAGAAACTAGAACTAAATATGTCAAGTTTTTGAAGCAATATGCAGACATTTTTGCATGGTCCTACAGTGATTTGAATACATATGATAGAAGTATAATGGAGCATAAAATTACTCTTAAAACATAAGCAAAGCCTGTAGCATAGAAGATAAGACATATTAATCCCATGTTGCTCCCTATCATTTAAAATGAAAACAGAAAGATGTGGGAAACCAAAATAATTTTGCCTTTAAGATTTTCCAATTGGGTAGCTAATATAGTCCCAATTCGAAAGAAGAATGGTGAAATAAGGATTTGTGTTGAATTTCTCAATTTGAACTAGTATTCGCTGAAAAATAACTATCCTTTACCCAAAATGGACCATATTTTGCAGAAGGTTGTAGACTCAAAGAGGTTGTCAATGGTACATGGTTTTTCAGGGTACAATCAAATCTCAGTTGATAAACAAAATAGGGACAAACCCACTTTTACTACACCCTGGGGAACATTTATGTATAATAAGATGACTTTTGGTTTAATGAATGCAGGTGCAATGTTTCAAACGACAATGGATATTGCCTTTGTAGGATAAAATGATAGATTTGTAGTCATTTACTTGGATGACATAACATTATTTTCAAAATTTGATGAGGATCATTTAAAACATTTGCAGCAAGTGTTTAATAAGTGCAGAAAAATTGGTTTGTCTTTAAACCCAAAGAAATCATGCTTTTTTGTTCAAGAGGTTAAACATTTGGGGCACTTATTGATAGAAAATGGTATTTGCATTGAACTAGGGAGAGTTGAAGCTATATAGAAAATTGGTTTACCGAGAAATAAGAAAGAGTTACAGTCATTTTTGGGTAAAATTAATTTGCTGAGGCGTTTTGTTCTGAATTTTGCAGAACTAATTAAACATATAAATGTCTTATTGAAGAAATATGGAGAGTTCAGATGACAAGATGAATCAAATCTTCCTTGGCCGAAGCTCTGGTGTTAATCAACCCTGATTTTGAGAAGGATTTTTTCAATTTTTCATATGCTTCTGAGGAAATTATTGCAGCAATTTTACTTCCAAAGAAAAAAGATAGCTTGGATTAGACTATTTATTTTTTCATTTGTGCAATAAGAGATGTTGAGTTAAAGTATAGCTTGATTGAAAAATATGCATATGCATTGGTAAAGGCTTTAAATTCTTTTCGATTTTATGTTCTTCATTCAAAAGTCATTGATTTTGTGCCAAATATTGATGTCAAGGATATATTGTTGGAGCCAGATACAGATGGCAGGAGGGGAATATGGTTAGTGAAGATTCTGGAATTTGACATTGAAATCAGACTTACTAAGTTGATAAAGGGATAGGGCTTAGCCCACTTGATGGCAGAATCAAATTGCAAAGCTTTAAATCTGGACATGGAGGTAGCTAAAGAAACAGATAAATAACATATATTATATGATTATCCTAAAATATTTTATTCCAATTAGTATATGGATATAGTGTACTTTTTATTAAATCTCAGTTGCCCTCCAGAAATGGAAAAATCAAATAAAAGAGCTTTTAAATTGAAGGTTGTTAAGTATTGCATAATGGAAAATCATCTTTATTGGAAAGACCTTGTAGGAGTTTTGTTGAGATGTGTAGATGAAGTTGAGTCACATAAAGTTATGTCAGAGATCCATGCAGGGGTGTGTGGTGGACATTTTTACTGGAAACCTACCACAAATAAACTTCTAAGAGCATGCTATTATTGGCCAACTCTTTTCTCTGATGTTTTTGCTAAAGTCATAGCTTGCATTGAGTGTTAGAAGTTTTCTGGTAAGCAGAAGCTTCTCCCACTACCTCTCATTCCCATTTCAGCAGACGCCCCTTTCTAGCAGTGGTAGCTAGACTTCATTGGTGAGATTCATCTGCCATCATCAGGACAACACAGGTGGATTCTTATAGCCATAGAATATTTCACCAAGTGGATTGAGGCCATTCCAACCAGAAACGCCACTAACACAGTAATAATTAAATTTATGTTGTAAAATATTATGTCTAGTTTTGGTTGCCCTCAAAAGTTGGTGACTAACAATGCAATGGCTTTTAAATCTACCAAGATGAACCATTTATGTCAAAAATATAATATTGATTTCACTCCTTCTACACCTTATTACCCCCAAGGTAATGGGTTAGTCGAGTCATCGAAAAAAAGCCTAGTAAGAATCATAAAGAAGATGATGCCAGAAAACAAAAGAAATTGGGATACTCAACTAGTTCATTCTCTTTTGGCAGATAGGGTGAGTAGCAAGAGATTAATTGGAGTTTCTCCCTTTCAACTTATTTATGGTATTGATGTTGTGATGCAATTATAGTTTTCCCTTCTTGTTATGAAGTTTTTATAAGATGAAACTGATGATTCAAATCCCATTCAGAGAAGGACGCTGCAACTTATAGAAGCTCATCAAATCAGGGAATCCCTGATGGACAAAGCACAGAAATACAAAGCCAAAGTAAAAAATTTTTTTTGACAAAATGGAAAACTAATAGGTATTTCAAGAAAATGATTTGGTATTGCACTGTAATGTAAGAAGAGAAGACCATGGAAAGCATGGTAAGTTTGAAAACTTGTGGTTCGGGCCATTCAAAATTGCTCAAGTTTTTGAAAATAACACATTTCTGCTGAATCATTTAGATGATGATCAATTGACTGGAGGTCCAGTCAATCTTCATTTTCTCAAAAAAAAATTGTTTGTTAACTGAGTCATTCTTTCCATTGTAAATATCAAGATTGTTGTTTCAATAAGACTCCATGCCCAATGGTATTTGTGTCTGTAGATAGAGTTAGTCTTGAGTTTAGTAAATGAAAATTCAGTTCTTTTCATTAGTTCCTAAAATTTTAAAAGTCCTGAGAGTTTAAGGCACCAAATCTATGGTCCTTGAAGCCTCACAAGGAGGACTTCATCCCCAATAGAAGCCACTGTTAGCACTGCAAATTTTCAAATTTTGGTCACCATTGTATGTGTGTCTTTGATCCTCTCTTGTCCCTTAGCCTATGGTTGAAGGCCCTAGAGGGTTAAAATGTGTCAATTTGTTTTATCATTTTAACAAAATTCAAAAAGTTTGAGTCCAGTACTTTTTTTTGTGTCTTAGAGTAATTAGGGTGAATCTTCTTCTAAATAAGTTTTTTTAACTACCTTGTGTAGTTAAGGTCATGGATTTAGTTTGAGAAGTATTATTTGTTCATAATGATATATTCTATCCAAGGTTAAGGATAAAATGTCAGAGTCATCAACTATTTTAGGAATAATAGGAAATTGCTACCTGTTTCCAAAAAAAGTAGCTATTTTCTTTAGAAAATTTGATTTCATAAGCAACACATAAATAGCTACCTTTTCCAGAAAAATAGTTATTTTCTTCAGAATTTGTACAAGGAGGTGAAAAGGCATTACTCAGGTGAAAATACACTACTCTTTGGAATAATTGAAGGTCTGCTAAAACCAAAGGTATTACCCTTTTGAAAGGTGGTTATTTCAAATTGGAGGATTCATTAAAAGGGGATTGGATATTATATTTGCTAAGGCTAGTTAATCAAATGCTACTTATTAAAGGTGAAGTATATCAATTTTGAATTACGAGTGGAAATTAGTTAATTATTCGATGGAGTGAAATGTTTAGTGGAGTGAGTTGGCATCAAAATTCAAATAATGTGATTTCATGTCACTTAACCTCACCGTGATTAAGGGCATGCATATCACCATTTCCCATTTACCCAGAGAAAACTAAGCGAAGTAGTTTGTTTTCCTCCGGCAAGAAAATTGCTACCTTTGTGCAAGAAGTTAGGATTTGTGGTTGGTTGTTGTTCATAGTTTTACAGGTGTGAATTAGCAGTTCAGTTAGTTTTTAATGGAATGGGTAAGGGTGGTAAGGTAAACTATTCAAAACCTCCCAACACACGTTTTTTTTATCATCGTGCAAAGGCATAGTTCCAAGAAATTGGATGGTATTGGTTTTTGAAGAATTTCTCAAGGGAGAACGTTGCAGTTGCTCAAGCGTTTGTCGATTCTTTCAATGGAGAGGTCAAGCTAGGGTCTTGGACCTTCAGAATCTCAAAGACTATCATAACATGAGCTACCCAGTTGTCAACTACAGGTGAGTCATGGTATAAAAGAATTTTTTTTCTTAAAAACGATTTAAATCCATATCTTAAGCCTAAGCATGAAAATGTAGATTGGACCCCTACTGTACATATTTATTATTTTAGGCCTGAATGGAAAGGTGTTATTACCATAGTAAAACGTTATATCACTTGTGAAGGCAGGTTTTCCATAGTGCATCAGTATCACAATGAGGTTTTTAGCTCATATTTCAGGCTCTAAACCTATGAACCTCCTATTTTTCCTCTACAAATCTCTGTTGACAATGTCTCAAAAAATACAAAGAACCCCACATTATTCTCTCCATGATATTTATCACATGGGGTTAATCAAAATGTTGGTGGTTTATCATCTAAAAAGGAACATAACCACGTGGAATAATTTCCTAGCAGATGAGGGTTTTATCAATGTTAATTCATAGAGAAAAGTAGGAAGACCTTTAAGACAAAAAACCCAGAAGGAACAATCAAGATCTGCACCTATACTGACCCCTTCACAATCTGATCAATCTTCTTCACCATCAAGCAGATAGACAAGGAACTCAAATAGGAGAGCTAGAGTTCAAACCACCACTCCTATACCTATGATGCAACCAGAAAAAGAAGTTTATACCAGAAGGATACCTAAGGAACCACAAACCTTGGAGTCTTTTAGGCAAGAACATGAAAGAAAGCTTAAACAAAAGGCCACTCTACTCGACAAGAATTTTATTTCTAAGAACAAGGAAGAAGTAGCTTCCTCTTCAAGGAATAAACATAGAATAAGACTCATTCTGTCAAAAGGATCTTCAATGGAAGTCGCCCCTGAAACATTAACACCAAACCATGTTCTAGATAATAGACAGAATAATGAAGAAGACAAAGTGACTCTAGTAGTAGAGGAACAAACATTGGCACAAGTTTTTACCTCTCTCAAAACATCAACTAAGGGGAAAAGTAAAGTTTGAGAGACTAAAACATAGGAACCAACTATAGCCCAACTTTATTCATCTTTGAGTCCATTAGCTAAGGGAAAGAAGAAATAAATAATCTACTCATATTGATCTTTTGAGGAAGAGAGTAGTGAAATAGAGTTCAGTGAGTTTGAAGAGGAGCAAAAAAGCAGAGTTATCCATGGAAGAATGAGGCCTTCATATATTCCTAATCCATATATTCAAAGGCCTCAACCAGACCAAATAATAAACTCAGGCTTTATAGAAATCTTATAGTTAATCCTTCTCTCAGAGGTGAGATAATAAACATAGATGAGAGTCCAGAAAATCACTCAGGGAAGAAGAAGGCTCAGAAGAAGAAGAAAGTACAAAAGAAAAAATCGAATAAGAGGGTCAATAAGGCATAAGCTATTAATATTTTGGCTTATATAATAGATTTTTAAATGATTGAATATCTAAAACAATGAAAATTTGAAGAATCATACCAGTTTTGGCATATCTATAGAGTTATCAGAAATAGCTACATTTTTTGAAAAAGTAGCTATTTTCTTTAGAATTTGTATAAGAAGATGAAAAGGTACCTTTTTATTTTGGTCTCGAGGAATGGCACTAGATAATTAAAAAATACATGTTGCCTCAGTAATAATGGTTTTTTCTGCCAAGTGTGATCCAGTGAAGCTATCTTCCAGGTGTCATTTCCGGTTGGTTACTCCTACACATTTGTGGATAAAGGTCTAGGTGTCATTTTTAGTTAGTTGTTGCACTTTTTGTGGAGTGGAAGCTTTAACATAACACTTTTTTGTATATATAGTATGAAAAGAAATGAGGAAAGGGTTTGTGAGTTGTTCATCTCATTGCATCTTGTGTTGTATATTTTTGAGCTTATAATATCCAAATACACTCTTGAGGACTTATGAATGATTTGATGTGTGTATTGTATATTTCCTTATGTGTTTCCATATCTTGAATTTCATTTCCAGATTGTGATGTACATATGTTGTCTCATGTTTTATTCAGTCTTATGAAATAGTTGTACATGATTATCTATTTTTATCAGCCTTGGTTTACAAGCTTTCTGGATAAAATGTGTATTGTAAGTCTATTAATAAGCATTCCTTGTGATAGAAATATTTCAAATGTGTGATGAGACTCTTGTAAGTCTTAAATGAGCATTCTTTCATCAATACATTATAGGTCTTAGATCTTATGTTTTACTTTCATCTTAACAGTGAACTTCTATCATATTGACTCACTGTTCTTTTCACATTCTCCTAACCATTAGAATACAAACTTACCCTTGCTACCACATCAAATACTAGTACCCTCATATGTGTGAGTGATTTATCAGTTTAAAATATTTTTATTTTCCAGTGTGTGAGAGCTTCAACCACCTTCCAAAACTTAATCCAACTATGAGAAATTCCCTTGAGCTTAAGATGTGTTTGGTCAATTACTTGTTACAATCCAAGTGTTGATTCCAGCACTAACATTGTGAACAACCGTGTGGGGTATGTGCCTTGAGAGACAATGATGATGGTGTTTACCATTCATTGATCTCGCCAACATTGTGCTTTGATCTTGTGGAGAGATAGAGTTTTTAGTTAAGGCCTTTCTATGTGACAATGTTGGTCGGTATGATGCTAAAAGAGATGGGTTACCAATCTGGTTATTCTTATGATAATTCTTCAAATTGAGAATGTCCAAGTACCTTGTATGGATTATGAATACCTCCCTAGTTAAGAGGGAGTGTTGAAATATATAATTAGGTTCAGTCTTCCTAATGACATATGTAATATTGATTTCATATATTTAATGAAAAGATAAAAATAGATTTATTAATTTTTTTCTTGAGGCATGGATTTCATGCTCAAGGAAAATTTATTTTTAGGTCAAGCACCCATTGAGTGCTTCTAGGTCAATTGAGTCATTTTCATGTATTGAAGACCCATTTGGGGATGTTACATATTGTAAAGAAATTTTATTTGGGTCAAATATAGAGTCAAAGACCCTCCATTACCTCATTATCGTGCAAAGAGAAATTCATCCTACACGAAGAGACAAGTTGGCCTAAAGATAGCAATTCATACCCCTCAAAATCCTATATATAAGAAGGATATTGACCTCATTTGAACACACATTCAAGCATATTTGATCTCCTCAAGATAGAATCTGGAAAAATACGAAACATAAGAAGAAGATCAAGATCAAATTTTTTACGCCTCTCTCTCTCTCTCTCTCGCTCTCTCTCTCTCTCTCTCTCTCTCTCTCTCTCTCGTGTTAGGGTTTCTATAGTTTATGGGAAAATCGAAGTGTTGGGAAATTAAAATTTCAAGAAATTGTTGGGTGGAAGTTCTAGAAGAAATTGTTGGGTCGAAGTTCCAAAATAAATTGTTGGCTTGATGTTCCAGAGGAAAATACTGGGCCGAAGTTGCAGAAGAAACTGATGCGTCGAAGTTCTAAAAGAAACTATTGGGTCAAAGTTCCAAAAGAAATTGTTGGGTCGAAGTTGCAAAAGAATCCACTAGGTTGAAGTTGCAAAATAAATTTTTGGGTCAAAGTTGCAGAAGAAATTGTTGGGTCGAAGTTACAGAAGTTGATGGGGTTGAAAGTGTTGGAAAGAAATATCATTATTAATAAAGGTTGAATTGGTCTTGGAGGGGTCTTTGTCAAGGGTCTTAGTTCTTGAAATTTTTCAATTGAATATTCTATAAGAAGAGAATAATTATTGTGGGTTTTCCTCTCAAGTGGAGAGGTTTTGGACCTGGATGATCACTTATATCTCCTGTCCTCTTGTCTCATTTTTATTTATGATTTGGTAGTTTTTTTATGATAAAAACATTAAATATAATCAAGAGAAAGAAGAAGCTAATCAAGTTAAGTAAAATACATCACAAACCGTTATCAAAGAAAGAGAAATCACCAAATTTGGCTACCTTAGTTTTCTTAATAGGCTTGATACTTTATGCAATTAAAATGTGCATATGTGTGTTTTTTAGTTAAGTGTGTTAATTCAAAAAACAATTAGAAATTTTAATTATCAATAATTTATTACTGATAATAATTTGTTGTAAAATTTTAATTATTATGTTTTATTTTTTTAAATAAATAAAATATATAGAAAATTAATGTTGAATACAAATGCTTGGAAGAGATGAGGCTACAAATTATTGTGGAATACTTATTACCCATCAATAAGTCCTATGCATTTAATTTAGATGATTATATTTAATTGAGGAATTATGATATTGGCTAATTAACCTCAAGAGTGGGAAACAGGATCTCATTAATGAGTTGATGAATACCTACCACATATTAGTGAGGTGTAGACAATTGTTGACCACCAAAATAGTGGTAGATGGGAATTGGATAAAAATATTTTGTCTACTTGCTTTTGTCTCATTCTGAGAAGAGAGTCAAGACTCAAGCCTAAGCAAGGAAATGAGACAAAAATAACTTGTAGGCCTGATATGCTCAGGGGACATTGGTATGCTCGGGGGGACATTAGTTTTTTTGCAATTTCAAGATCAAAAGTAGCCAATTACTTGACTATTAATTTTCCAAGAAAATTATTTTAATTCAACATCCCTAACTATTATATCTATTTGCTTGTCAAGAAAAAAATGATTAATATTTGAATTTAGAATGTTATGATGCATTTATTTATTCTGTACAATGTATATTAATATCAAGCATGATTTGGCAAAAATAAACGACATTGTTATATTTTATTTGAAATCTTATAAAGAAAAATGAAAGAACGAAAGGTAGCAGTCTATGTTATTAATTCATAGAATGGAATTTTGTTCATATGTTAGCGAAAAGTAGAATTTTCCAAATAGAAAAGAAATATTAATACAAATGTAAATGTGGGATATATTTATTTATGTTATACTAGGTAAATATAACCAGAAAATTATTTTTTTGACATCACTATTTCTACACAGTGTATGTATGAGACCAAGTTTGATCATTTACGAAGTAAATCCTTGAGAAATAATAAGAGAATTATATTAGGGAAATTATATATATATATATATATATATATATATATATATATATATATATATATATATATATAATTGACGTGAAGAGATTCCTATTTATATAAACCTATTTCCCAAACAATAAATAAAATAGTAGAGGATTTAGTAAGTTATTTACTCTAGATTAGCGAAAATAACCTCAAAATATATGTAAAAACTTCCTTTTTATTATAAATTATTTTCTGAATTAAACCATATAAGACATCCCCACTGTGGGTGTTGATTATTTCCTCTCGTCATAACCATCACGAGAAGCCTTTCTTCTTTGGGCCACCTGGTTATCCATGTGTCACCTTACAAGAGTAGGTACACATTGTTAAATACTTAGATGATGCATTCCATCTTATTCATCATGGTTGCGTACACTACATTACAACTCGTCATGGTTATTCAACATACAAGGAATATCTCTCCATTCGCATGCCTTAGAGCAATATTAATTGGCATTATAATCCTATTATGTTTATGCTTCTTCCTTCCACCACCTTTGACTTGACCTCTAAAATGAGAAATTTTCTATATTCATGTTGTTATTTTTCTCCATATTCATGCACTCTCTAGTTGGTCCTGTTGTAAGAGTTTTTTGGCTCACAAGATCATGGCCAATGGTTGTAGCTCTTCATTTGGTGCATAGCTCCCTCATCCCCATAAAACTCTCCTGGTTCCTCTGGGCATCGACCTAGCTAACATACATAATTATATGGTTCCACCCACTCACATGTTATCATGTCTAATCTTAGTGCGCAAGATCTCTTGAAGACCTTTCACCCTCTGGCTACATCAATTTGTTAATTTCCTCTTTGCATTAAATTATAAGTTTCGTGGCTCATCAAACACTCAATATATGAAGAGGCACCTAGGAGGCCCAATTAATCTCACCAATCGCTCAAATTCCCTTCAAATATTCGTTGAATCTCATATTGCTAAGGGACTTAACGCATGCATGGCCATAGTGGGTAAGTGTCCTTTATTCAATGCACCTCAAGTTCTTAATAGTGGATTCTTCACTTACTTGAGTTCGGGATGGTAGTATGTCTCACATAGATTTCAATTGGTATTGGTCTCAGTTCTATCCGAGATGGAAATATTCCCAATGAAAATTTCACTTGGTCTCAAATGGTCTCAACGGATCCCAATGGATATGCCCCTCAATGGGCCTCTGAAATAACTGGTCAATTACTTAGCCTTGGTTCTCTGGTAGTTTGAAGGATCACACAGTTGGCCTCAGTTCCTTTTAAGTTCACTCGGTGAGGTGACAACAGGGGCCAAGAATTCACGCTAAATAGGGTTTCAGTTTAGGTAGGAATTGTGCCTCATATATGAATTAAGTACCCAATGTTTTCGTGCCTTATGGGCCACGTCCATCTCAATTTCACATATAAAATTCCCTTTTTTCTTTCCATTGGATATTTGAATGTCATTTTTGGATTACAAAAATTATTTTCACTTCCTCCAATTTTGCTCAGAAATTCCAAGCTTTCATGTCTATAGTCAGTGATATAGCTTTCATATGTAATGCTTAAAATCAGACAATGTAATACTAAGATCTTAAATTTTTGTTACTGGTCTGGTTTTTCCTCAGGTAGACTAGTAGGACAAAGACACTTCCTCTATAATATTTTTCTGAAGTAATAAAAGTCGAATCCTTACCCACAAAAGATAATATGAGACATAAAAAGAAATGTAGCAAAAAGTATTTACAACTTCGTGAGAACTGTATTGAATATATATAAGTAGAAATAAAAAAATTATGTTCATTAGGGAAATAAAAATTTAATTCAAAAGAGGCTCATGGCCTATTATAAAATCTTAGTTATAAGGGAACCATATGCCAGGTAAGGCATTAAAGACTATATATATATCCAGTAACAAAGAATTCAGAGTTTGGTCTTCAAACAAATAAATATCACCCTATAGAAGAAGAGACCAAGAGTTGGAAGCCCCTGACCTCGTAAATGAAATGGGTAAGTCGAAACAAAACGTCGTCCAAGTTTAAATTATTTATAATAACATGTTATGGTTGAATTTGTACCTATACCTGTAAAACAAATCACAATTAGAATGGGTGAACAATGCTAAAGATGGCATAGGAAACACAAAGAGGAGTTTAGAAATTGAGAGAATAAAAGCAGAAAGAGTAAGGGTAAAATAATTGAGTTAAGATATAAAGGTTCAAGCCTCTCATTTACATGTATAACATAGATAAATGATTATTTATTTTACTTAAAATATAGACATGTTTTTTTCTTTTTTTTTAAGTTTTTCAGAACAGTTACATTTTCATCATGTCTAATATATCAGCTTGATCGGGGTGACTTTGCATTAAGAGAGTGCTTAACACAACAACCCATCACAATTTTATCCAAGACAATTTTGACACTAAAACTCAAACTAACAAAAAAAAATGTAAATTTTTGTAATTGTGTAACATAAGCTAATCTTGTAGTTGGTAACCAGGGTCAAAGAGAGACCTCAAACTAAAAACTAAAAACCTAGCTATTTAGAAAAAAATACCCATAATTAATAAAGAATTTATAAATGAGAAAATCCACTGAGAAGGTATTATATAGGAGATATAGAGGAATGAAGGTTATTAAAATCATCTTAAAAAAAATAAATATGAATTTATAGAAATTTTTTGAAAGAGAATCTGTATAGTAATTATAAGGAAATGGGAAGCAATGGTTACGAAAACCATGAGAGTTTCTTCCCTTCGAAAACCCATAAGCATACTTCTATCAACTTGAACAAAAAGAAGTCGTGTTGATTCTCTTCTTATTGATAATGAAATACTAGAAACGAAACCACAAAAGGAATGTAACATAATAAAGGTTTTACCTGAGCGATACAGTGGATGAGACAAAGGAAACAAACTTAATCGATGACCATTATCTACCGGTAAATAAATCTATGAGAATACCCTGTAATGAGTAGATATACTTATGGGTTAAGTATTGGTGTGTTACAAAATAACCCCGAAAGAAAATAAATTATGTATACCTTAAATTACATTCCCAGAGGAGCACAAAGGCTTAAAAAAAAACCTTTATTAAAGATTAAATTTAGAAAGAAGAAAAAGTTTCCAAAAAATTGCAAAGTTCTCTGGAAAAAATTGACGAGGTTTGGAACAGAACAAGCCACCGATAGTCCACACAACTCAATAACTCTGTCACTGATGGACAAATTTACCATTTCACATAATGAAATAAATACGATGGAGGCGGAGTTTTATAGAGAAATCCACTCTTGAAGTGTCATAGGTAAGAAGTGTCATAGGTAACAAATGAACCCGAACATTGTCGGAATAGACTTTTACCTCTCAGTAAAACCCTAAAACCCATCACAACCATCGACCAAATGAGATAAAATATATACTGTCGCAGTGGCAGGTCAAAGGTACCAGACGTGAAGTCCCTGGAGATTGATACGTTCAGGTCAAAAGTACTAATCGTGGAAACCCCAAAGGATTACGCGTATACACCTATTGAAATCTCTAGAAGGGTGGACAATACAAAGACAAGTCTAAACCAAAAATATATCAATGTCAATGATACATTGATCTATAATAATAGATAAAACCACATTCAACAATCATACCAAACATCACAATAATACAAGGACTCGACGCAATCATGCATATGCAATGTGTGAACGTCGATCCGTAACAATAATAAAACCACATTCAATATGCACAAGAAGCTTCACGATATTATAAGATTCATGAAAGGTTCAAAAACTAAGATTTTACCTCAAATTTTTTCATCGGATTCCGGCACGTGAAACTTCAAAAAGTCGCACTAAACACAACTCCGTATTACATATGTATATACAGTGATGGTGATAATTAAAAGTTGTTAAAATTGGAAATTAGGGCCAAATTACATTTTGGATAACTCATTTTATGGAAGATAATTATTGCATTGAATTCTTTTTTCGAGAGGACCAAAATCGACCTAAATATCACTAAATTTGGATAACGAGAAATGTGTTTTTGAAGTGAAGCCCACACATGTGTAAATTGTCAAGGTCGACCACATCATCATGTAGGCTCATGAAGACCACCAAACATTGTTGGGTGCAGGAATCATGGTTCAATAGACTCCTTCAACACTTAATTGTCAACCGAGGGGTTTCGTCGAACTTAGAGGCGAAGCACAAGAAATGCCAGAAATGATATGAACCTTTCCTAGTTCTATTCCTACTTCTTTAATTGCAATCTTGCAGAATAAAAAAGAATGATCACACGGCAAATAATACCAAAGAAATTATAGTGGTCGAATATGAAAGAAAATACTTTGCAAGGAAATAAAATAAAAGGAACTCACAAGCTTTTGTAAACAATCTCGATTGATAAAATGAATAATTATGTTTATCTTAAGTACAGTTATATGACAGATTGATAGTTGGACTATTAAAGGTGTATCTCTTCTTTAAAGATATTCTTTCTTGCACAAAACTATCATTCTTGTACTTCGGCAATGTTCTTGCACCAGAACATTTTGCCTATACTAGAATGAAGTTTATATGATGAAAGTATGTTCTGTACTTCTGCTGAAGATTTTAACCTTTATGCAGGAGCTACAAGTCTTCGAATTAGAGCACTTTGTTCATGTACTAGGATATTGATTTCAGTACCGGAACCGAGATTCTTGCACCAAGTTTTTAGATTACTTTCAAAAAATAAAAAGTGTGTTAATTAAGGGAATAACTTACAAAGGTGAACAAAACTCTGAAAATAACTTCCACAAGCAGAAATATGCTTCAACCAAACTTAATCTCAAAACAAGAAATAACTTTGAAAGTGAAAATAAGCATTTCTTCAAACAAGGAACTCTGAAAATAACTTCCACAAGTAGAAATATGCTTCAACCAAACTTAATCTGAAAATAAGAAATTACTTTGAAAGTGAAAGTAAACATTTCTTCAAACAAGGAACTCTTTCATGCAATTAAAGAAATCATTTAAATATGGCAACAAGCTTGTTCCTGTGATGGTTATTCATATGGATAAGATATGCTTTTTAATCTTTTTAATTCAAAAGGTTCATTTGATAATTTAATATGAAATTCAATCATTTCCTCGAAAGTGTTAAGTGTGGGCACAAATCATTACGATATAACATTTTTTATTCTGTATTCATCAAAGCACAATTAACTCTTAAGTTTAAACTCTTAATATTAAATTTGTCTCTGTTTTAGAACTAAACACTCACTTGCAGAAACACATCAATATCTTATAAATGGAAAGAAGAAAAAAGACTTTGTGGAAATGACTCAAATAAATCGACTTGCAGAATTGAGAATGCATTGGTACAAGCAACGTGCTTGCACTATTCTCACATAAATAAACTAAGAATAAAAAGGAAAAAGCTATGTAAGTTAAAATAAACTTAACCAAGCATGCACACCATGGATCCGTCACACAATAACTGCAAATGAAATCGAACATGTACTTGTGAAATAATCAAAATAATTATTTAGTTCACACTTTTCATTTGAATTAAATTAACACACATTTAATGAAAGGGAGAACAATCTGGTTTGGTTGGGCCCTAGCCAACCAACTTGTTTCCCTGTTAATTCTACCTGAAAACTCAGTCTCTCAACAATGCATCACCATAAAATTGAAACGAATGAATGAAATAACATGGCATAGTCTCTTTGTATTATATTTCGAATGCGAAAATGTACATCATGAGGTCGAATCCACCCAGAAAGAGGTTGATACCAGGAGAATTAAAATTCACCTAAATTACAATAGCATTGCTAACTAGTTCCTATAAGAATTCTACATTATATACAACCCTTAGGCCTGCGGCCATAACAAAAATATAACAGTGTTTCAAACTAAGCCTTTCGGTTGTTAGAAGATACTAATCTAATTATTTTTTGAGAGTCCTAGCCTTTAATATCTGTTGATTTGGCTAGAGTCCTAATCGAGATAACTGATCCTTAACGATATATCTATGTAGATAGTGAGTTGTCACGTGAGTGCAAGAACCACCAGCTGGTGCACGAATCCTACCTACACTCGACCATTTTACCACAATGATTAATACATTGTTCATTAAATACTTTAGGAAATAAAATATTAGTTGCAAAGATAATTTAAAGGTATAAAATCCATATATAAATAATTAATTCCATGACAAGCCTTAAATATGAAAATATAAAGAGAGTGAAGGAATGCACACGATTCTTGAAATAGTGCAGAAATGAAGAGGTTCTGAGGTTGAAACAAGGTTCTTAGGTTGTGTGTTTAGAGTAGGACAGGGGTTTAAAATGAAGCAATTTAGCCTACCAACAAACATTTCTTTTGACCCTCATCGATTCATATAAATAAGGGATACCTCCAAACTCATTTGGCATAATCACAAGTCATAATTTCTCTTTATCCTCATCTAACTGGGTCATACAAATTGAAGCCAACCTATCTCTCTCTCACATGTGCGGATTTCAGGAGGAAACTTTGACTGTTTAGCTTGAATTTCTGTAGCAGAAATGTTTGACCTTGTTTGATCAAGTTTCCCTCACTAGTTTGAATTCATTTAACCACCAAAATTTTGATCTTGGAAGGTTGAGTTTCTGGGAATAAAAATCAAGGAAATATAAGCACTTTTAGCAACATTAACTTCGGGGTTGACTGCAATTTTTACTATAGAAAATTAGAGAAAAAATTCTCTCTTTTGACCGATTTTGACTAGAATTTGGAGGAATGTTTTGGGTTGACTTTGATCATCAAGAGAGGTCGAGTTCCTCTCTCCTTTGAACGAGTTGTTTTGGAAAATTTTGACCAGAATTTGAGTGTTTTTTACTTTATGGTTAGGGTTGATTTGACTATTATTGACTTAGGGCAGAATTGCAGATTTGACAGGGTTGTTTTGGACAATGATTTGGCAAGTCAATTTTGACTTTGAATTTGTATTATTGTACTCTCTCTCTCTCTCTCTCTCTCTCTCTCTCTCTCTCTCTCTTTTGAACATTTGATATTTACAATAAAAATAATTGATCTAGGGCTTTCCCCATCTTGGGGTTTTTCCCTGGCATTAGCCAGATATTGGTGTTCTCTTGTATTGGCTTGTCTTCTACATTTATTGTTTATGTTATATCTACAATTACTATCAATGTGAATTAATTGTTTATGTGATTTCCATTGGAAATTAAGTGGAAGTTATCATTGGGATAACAAAAGGACATTGAAGTAATTGTTACAAGCATAGAACATACCATTGTTATCTAAAAATAAAAAAATTTAATTACAGTTTATGGTTACAAAGCATAAATTATCCTCTTAATACCTATGCAAAAAAATTCATGGTATCATGATGATAAATATAAATATAACTAGGGGAACTACTACTATTATTATTATTACATATGACTTATTATTTTTAACAAGACAAAAACAACATAGGTTATGTAAATGTAAATATAAATAAAATAATATTGTGACTAATAAAATTAGGAAATTAAGGGATGACATAAGTAGAATTTCTTTCTTCCAATTAGAGGTGAATGTGTGTGTGTGTGTGTGTGTGTGCATATATAAATAGATGAATTAAAAAAAATGCCAATGTGGTACATTACAAGTGGTATCAGAGTTGTATGGTACAACATTAGACCTATTATGGGTCATGAAACTAAAACAATTGTATATGTCGTGAAAAAATTGTTCACAAAGACTTCTAGGAGTTTGAAGTATAGCTAAATAATTTAATGGATTGTTGGGTGTGTGTTATATTCTTTCCATGACTACACGGTAGCCCCCCTATAATAGGTGGGAAAACCTACCTATGGTTTTGTGCATAGTTTTGCACATGGTTTTGGACATGATGGTTTTATGTCCATGGTATTTTGTAGATCTGGTCAAGGGAACTACGGTTATGTTCTAATCTAGGGTTAATGGATTGAGTTTTATGAATTATTCGGCGTGTGTATATATGTATTGTAATGTTGAAGGAATATAATGAAAAATCAATGTGGTAGTCGCAGTTTTTGGATCCAAGGGAAAATCTCTATGTATATTTGTTTTATGTTTATCTTCTCACCATTGTTTATTTTATGTTTTAAAGAATTTGTTTCCAGGTAATTTATGTATAGGTTTAAAACCTACATTTGGTATCAAAGAAGTTTTGGCTTCAGGGGGATGCCTTTGCTGCTGAGGGGTTTTTCTCAAGCATGTGGTATACCTTGTTCAGTGGGAGATATGTGGGATCAATTTTTGTGGTGAAAGAAGATGGCGAGTAGTGGAAAGATAAAGATTGTGAAATTTAATGGCCAGAGTTTTAAGTTTTGGAATCTTAATATAGAGGATTTACTGGTGGATAAAGATCATTGGATCACGGTAGATCTGGGTACTAAACCAACGACAATGTGAAATGAATACTAGGCGAAGTTGGATCAGAAGGAAAAGAGTACAATGTAGTTGTGTATCTCAGATTCAGTATTGTTAAATGTATAAGGAGAATCTAGGATGAAGGCTTTGTAGGAAAAGTTAGGGAATTTATACCAATCTAAGTCTCTAGTGAACAAATTGTTCCTACGGAAAAAGTTGTATAACCCGAGGATGAAGGATGGAGACTCATCAGGCAGAGCATCTAACACCTTTAATAATGTGGTAATCTAGTTATTATCTGTTGATATTAAACTTTTATATGAATATAAGTGCATCAGTGTGTTGTGTTCTTTACAAGATTCGTGGGATAGTCTGGTTGTTGCAATAGGTTGCAATAAAACTACCTTGAAGTTTTATGAAATAGTATCATCGTTGCTATCGAAGGAGATGAGATGGAAAAATATGGAGGGCCAAAATGGAGATTCCTTGTCTTTACGAGGATGGTCCTAGAACAGAAACAAAAATAATTCCTCGAGTGGGAGATCTAAATCTAGAGGGAGACCTAAATCACAAGAAAACCTATAAATGTGTGCTAGAAATGCAGAAAGGAAGGGCACTTCAAAAAGGATTGTAGATCTAAAGCTCCTAAGAAAGGGAAGGGATTTGATGATGCTCCTTCTGTAGAGGCGAAAACCACCTCAGATGAAGGTGGGATGTTTACTTGGCTTCTTCTTCAAGTACACATGTAGATCATGAGGCATGGTTGATTGACTCGAGTGCATCCTCTCACTTCACTCCCCATAGGGAGTGGTTTTGCGAGTATGAGAAATATGATTTTGGTGATATTTTATGAGGGGATGATAGGAAGGCCAAAATCATCGGACACGGAAAATTCAAGCTGAAGTTGCAATGTGGAAGGATTAAAATACTTCTTGGTGTTATGCATATTCTTTCATTGGCCATAAATATTATTTATGTAAGCAACATGGATGATGCAGGTGTAAAAATAGTGTTTGAGAAGGATACCTATAGGATGGTTCGTGGAGCACTGGTATTGATGTGGGGAGTTCATATTGGCACTATGTACAAGATTTTGGGTAGCATTGTTATTGATGGGTGCAACAGTTCTATGATTCCTGAAAGTGGAGCAAAAAACTTAGTGGTCTCTAGAGAAAAAAACCGTGTTATGGCATCGAAGGCTTGTACATATTGGAGAGAAGGGCCTTTAAATACTGCATGGTAATGGTATGGTAGGAGGTATGTCTAATTTCTCTTTGGATTTCGATTTTTGTGAACATTTTCTATATGGGCAACATAATCGAGTGAGTTTCCCCTCTGGTGCTAAGAGGGTGAAAGGGATATTAGAGCTTGTGCACAGTGATGTGTTTTTACCTGTGTAGATTCCATCATTTGGTAATTTTGTGTAATATGTATAATTTATAGATGACTTCTCAAGGAATAAATGGATATATTTCCTCATGAAGAAATACAAAGTCTTTGACAGGTTTAAAGAAATTAAGGATCTGGTGGAAAATCAGACATAGAAGAATATAAATGTGTCAAGGACAGATAATGGTGGAGAGTTCCGCAAGAAGGAATTTGAATATTTATGTAAGAAGTGCCATATATCATGACAAAATACTACTCCATACACACCTTAGTAAAACAAATTTGTGGAAAGAATGAACATGATGTTGATGTAAAATGAAGGAAGCATGCTCAGTGTTGTCGGGTTAGGATAGGAATTATGGGCAGAGGCAGTGGAGACTGCATGTTACCTGGTTAACACATCACCTTCATCAGTGTTATATGATAATATTCCACATGAGGTATGGACTAGTAAGAAACCCTCTCTTTCAAATATGAGGGTATTTTGTTGTGATGCATATGTACATGTTCCAAAGGAGAAAAGAACCAAGTTCTGAAAGGTGCATCTTTATTAGGTATAAGGATGGTTTAAAAGGTTATAATATTTGGTACATCTGATATATGGTGTTTAGAGAGGTGAAAAATGTTATTAAACACGAAGTCATACGAAAGGAACCTGAGAAGATATAGTTTGAGCTAAAGGAGGAGGAATCAGACTCTATAGCATAACATGAATCAGAAGAGGAACAACCACAAACTCTAGCTTTGAGAAGATCAGTTTGAGAAAGAAGGCAACCAAAAAGGTATATTCCATCTTCTTTCTATTCAAGATTCACTTTATCTATTACTCATGATGATCCCAGAACTCTCTGGGAGGCAGTAGATTCAAAGAATGAAAAACCATGGGAGGAGGCAATGGTTGTTAAAATGGCATCTTTGGACAAAAATGAGGCCTGGAATTTGGTGGAGATGTCGGCTGGAAGGAAACCCATTGGCAGCAAATGGGTGTTTAAGAAGAAGATGAATGCAAAAGGAAAGGTGGAAAAATATAAAGCTCAGTTGGTAGAAAAAGGTTATTACCAGGTGTCGGGAATTGATTTTGGTGATATTTTTTCTCTTTTTGCTAAGGTATATTCTATTGGGTTACTTTTATATGTTGCTGCTAAATTTGATTTTGAGGTAGAACAGATGGATATGAAGACAACGTTTCTTCATGAGGATCTAGAGGAATATATATTCATGAAGCAACATGAAGCCTTTGCAGTGAAGGGTAAGAAAGAACTAGTATGCAAATTAAAAATGCTATTTATGGGTTAAAATAGACACCAAGGATGTGGTATCAAAATTTTTATACATATATACGGGGACTTGGCTTCAACAGAAGCAAAGCAGATAACTGTGTGTATTTTAAATTAATTGGTGACAATATTATTTATTTGGTATTTTATGTGGATGATATGTTGTTGATTCGAAATGACAAAGAAATTACCCAGGATTTGAAGATCCATTTGTCCTCCAAATTCTACATGAAGGATATTGGTGCAGCAAACTATATTTTGGGCATGGAAATTAAATGAGATCGGGCAAAGAGGAAGCTCTGGTTAAACTAGATGAAGTATTTCAAGATAATATTATAGAGGCTTAATATGCAAAATAGTAAACCGATAAATGTTCCTATTCCTGTAGGTGTAAATTTATATGTTGAACAATGTCCCAAGACACAAGAAGATGAAGAGAACATATCTTGTGTTCCATATGCAAGTACAGTCGATAGCTTGATGTATGAAATGGTATGTATTAGACTAGACATTGCACATGAATTGGGATTATTGAGTAGGTTTATGTCAAAACCAAGGAAGGAGCATTTGACAATAGTGAAGTGGGTTTTTAGACATTTGCATGGCACTAGTGATTATGGTATGTGCTACCAAGGAAGACCAGGATTGGACAAATTTTTAGAAATTTGTGGCTTTGTTCATGCAGACTGGGATGGAGATCTAGATGGGAGGAGATCTATAAGTGGGTATGTTTTTAACCTATTTGGAGGAGAAGTTAGTTGGATGAGAAAAAGACAGTATGTAGTGGATATTTCAACTACAGAGGTTGAATACATGGCAGCTACTCATGAAATCAAGGAAGCAGTTTGGTTGCGAAAATTGTGTTCAAGTATGGGGTTGGTACAATGAGCTATAACGATAGACTCTAACAGCCAAAGTGCAATTTTATTGGCAAATAATCCTACTTATCATTGAAAGACAAAGCATGTTGATGTCCAATATCACTTTGTGAGCGATAGGGTTGAGGACAAAAGGGTGTTAATGGTAAATGTGGACACTTTGAAGAATGTTGCAGATGCATTGAAGAAGTCTATGAGCACTAAGAAGTTTTCTTGGTGTAGAGAAACAATGGCCATTGTAGGACTGGAACAATGAATAAGCTCTGATGTGACCCACTATGTGGAAAAGAAAACAAGTGGGAGAATTTTGGGTGTGTGTTGTATTATTTCCATGACTATTCATACATGCGAGGAGGGTCACAAGGGGGGCAGAAGCCCCCTATGTTCGTTGCGCCAGGCACAGCCCCCCCTGTCGGGGGCTTTTTTTGGACCCTATAATAGGTGGTCGAACCTACTTATGATTTTGTACATAGTTTTGCACATGGTTTTGGGGATGATGGTTTTATGTTCATGGTATTTTGTAGATACAATAAAAGGAACTACAGTTATGTTCTAATCTAGGGTTAAAGGATTGGGGTTTATGAATGATTCGAAATGTATATATATGTATTTTAACATTGAAAAGAATATAATTAAAATTCAATCTGGTAGTCCCAGTTTTGGGATCCATGGGAAAATATTTGTGTATATGTGTTTTATGTTTATGTTCTCGCCATTGTTTATTTTATGTTTTTAAGAATTCGTTTGCATGTAATTTTTGTACAGGGTTAAAACCTACATGGAAAAACCTCCATAGGATCACCAAGGGGCTATGAGGAACTTGATTCTAAATTAGGAATGATGGGTGGTGGAACCAACAATGCAGAAAGACAAGAATCTGAATTACCACAAGTAATACAAAGTTTGAATAATAACCTAGATGATATTAAGGAAAATCAAGAAAGGTTATCCAAAGAACAATAAGAAAGAAAAGAAATTAATGACTAACTTTTGAGGAAACTAGAAGAATATAGAGGCAATAAAAAAATGAAAAAGGAGCATAGGAAGAGAGCTATGAGAAAATAAACAAATACTATTGAGTCTATCACTTCTAGTGGAGATGAATCTCAAGAATTTTAAGAGAAATAAGTGTTGGAAAGTGTAACTAGGCTTGGTCTTCATATTGACTATGTAATTATGTATTTGTGTAATGAAGACGACAAAGATAATAAAATGTACTTTTTTTAATCTTGCTTCATGGGTTTCATGGGAAAGGAATTTTATTTTAGGTCAAAGACTTCTTCTTGATGTATTTTAGGGATTTTTCATCTTGTCATAAATGTATTAATAATAGTCATTTAAATGAAACAATGTTACACTCGTAAAGAGTCAAATAAAACATGCTCAACACCCTTGTCACCTTGCTGGAATATTCTCCATGAATTCGGTTGAAGACGCTGCAAAACACCTCTTGAAAGGTCGGACCAAAAATAGACATATAGACATAATTGTTCAACTGGAAGGTCAACTAATTTATAGGGAGAAAAATTAGGGGAATTTTGAGGTCTAAATTGGGCCTCATAAGGAAATTATAAAATAATAGTGAAAATAATAAAATAATATTAGATTACATCATCAAATTTAAGAGGGGAAAAAAGAAAAAAACTACTTTTTCAACTCGTATTTTCAACTTATCTCCCTATGGGTTTACTCAAATTTCGAGCGAGAATGCTCGTTGGATGCATAATTTGATTCCTTGTCCAAGGAGTACCCATGTTGCATACTTTTGATGGACCCTACTACAGGAAAAATGAGAAAATATGAAAAACGTGATTGCAATCACATTTTTTCATGTATTTCTTATTTTCCGTGTAGCAGGGTCTATCCAAAGTATGCAACATGGATATTCCTTGGATGAGGAATTAAATTTTGCATACAACAATTACTCCTGCTCAAAATCTGAGTAAAGCATTATAGAGATAAGTTGAAAAAATAGTTTTATTATTTTATTATATTTTAATCTTTTTTATTTTTTTACCCCAAAAATGGTTAATCATCCCTCATGGTTGACATCATCATATTGAATCCTATTGGTTCCTATAAAATTAATTTTGGTTGTACATTTTTCTTAGGAGGCCCATTTTAGACCTCAAAAGTTCTCTAATGCTACTAGATATACCATAACGTACTACGTAAAAAACAGAGACACAAAAGCTTAGGTATATTTGCAATTCTTGGGCTTGATTACATGCACAAAACTCGGATTAGTTCCACAGAAATTGAAAAGAAAGGACTATGTTTTGGTGCAAGCATGGTAATTATTCAAGGAAGAATAAAAGGACTATTATATCTCTGTTTGGGCTTCATAATATTTCGGTATAGTTCTTTGAAGGAATACAAGTTAAGGTTTGAACATGGTATGAAGAAGAAAAGGGTAATACAATCCAAGGATTGAAGCTCCAGCACAATGCAAGGAATTCAGTGCGAGGATAGAGGCTCGAGCATATGTCATAAGTAATACATACAATGAAAAGTTATTGATCTATGGAGAAAGCGCAGATTGTGGTGTATATCTCAGTACATTAATTAAAATACGGTACAATATAAAGGAACAAGGTGATGCAGTAGGAGATAAGGTTATATAATGTGCAATCAATATCTAGAAGTGTTGGAGAGAGGCCGAAGAAGAGGAGGTTGATTATCAAGGACTGTGAAGTTGATCGATATTATTTAGGAGACATTGCAGTATAGTGCAAATAAAAAGAAGGATCAACAATAAGGAGCCAAGAAGAGTAGGTGACAAGGGTGTTGGAGGTACATTAAGGTCAAGGGTCTTTGTCATGGTCATGGTACTTGTCAATTGAAAGTCTATAAGAAGAATTACTTGCAGTTTTTCCTCTACAAGAGGGAGAGGTTTTGGCCCTGGATGGAAGATCCTAAGTTTGTGTCTCTTATGTTTTGATAATTGACTTGATGAAAGACTTAATAAGATAAGAATAGAAGACATAAGTAATAAAAGTAAGATCACAAGTAATTATCAAGTAGAAAATTTAAATTAAACTAATCCCTACCAAATTCTCAACAAGAAGAACAAAAAACTGAAAGAAGCACCTCCACATCCAGAAAGAAGAGGACCACATCCTAGTTGCATGGAGAATTTAAGAAAATTAGGCCTCCTAATTTTGATGGTGAATATGAAGAAGCAGCAGAGGCTTGGATCCTCAATATCTCCAAATATTTTGAAATATATAATATATAAGTAACCTGAAGGCTAGATTGGAAGGTTACCAATTGACTGGTAAGGCAACCTTATGGTGGGAGGAGAACAAAGTTATCAAGAGAATTAGAAGTAAAAAATTAACTTGGAAGATTTTTAAAAAATAATTTAAAAATAAGTATCTAATTGAGAGATATTTTGATGAAAAAGCTAGGGAATTTCATGAGTTGAGGTTGGAACAATTTACCATGGATGTGTTTTCCAATACATTTATGAGCTTGTTGAGGTGTGTGCCTTACTTAAAAGAAAAAAAAGCTAAAATACAAAGATTTATCAACTATCTACCTTTCTCATACAAAGAAAGGATTGAGTGTGATAACCCAAAAACTATGGACAAAACCAAAAGAAAGGAAAAATTATACTTTACTCAAAATCATAAGAGGAATGAAAACTCAAAAAGTTGGATAGCTAAAATGCGTGAAAAATTCTGTACAAAGAAGAAAGGGCTTAGGAAATCAACTTTTCCAAATACTTCCAAGAGTAATAAAGGTGGAAATTATAGCATAAGTGTAAATCAGTCAAGGAATTTTGGGCAGAAAATGAGATAGGGAGTTGGAATGGGGAGTAAAAACATTGTACAAGATACCAGATTGATAATCAAATGTTGGGGATGCAGTGAAAGCCATTTTTGGAGAGAATTTCCACCTTAACTAGTAAACAAAAGGGGGACAATGAATAATTTATAGGAAGCTTCAATTGTTAATGACATTGCCTGCAATATACCAAGGATCGGTGTAGCACTAGATGGGAGGCAAACATACCATAAATCAACTATGGTGGACGCCAAGGTACAATTTCTAAACAGAAAAATTCAATATTAATAGACCCTAGATCTATCGTAAGTTATAATTTCCCTACTATGGTTGAAATATGTGAACTTAGGAAGGAAAAACAAACTAATCCCTAGTTAGTACAATTAGCTATAGGAACAAAAGGAATAATAATCAACAAAAAAGGTTTAGTAAAATTTAATTGAATGAACATACAACTGAATTTCAATATTTTAACGCTAGGGTATTATGACGTACTAATTGGGAGGGAATGGTTAGAATCCCATAAATTAATTTTAATATTCCTAGATAAATACTTTACTTGTGTTAATGATGAGGGAGAAGATTGCATGGTTAAAGGAATACCAAGTGAAATTTCAGTAAGGCATATTTTTTCTTTACAACTAAATAAATGTGCTTGCAACGGTTGTCAAATGTTTGTTGTTCATATTGAATACTTAGCTGAAAATAAACACAAGCCATATTTAGAATATTATCCTGTGTTACAACAATTCAATGATGTTTTTCCTGAGGATATACTAGGACTTCACCCTAGAAGAAATATACATTTGACTATTAATCTCATTCTTAGAGTTGTTCCAATGTCCAAAGCTTCCTATATAATGACTAATCTTGAACTAATGGAATTAAAGATTCAATTACAAGAGTTTCTTGAAAAAAAGTACATAAGGCCTAGTGTGTCTCCCTAGGGTGCACTAGTGTTTTTTTTCAAAAAGAAGGATGGAAAAATGAGGCTTTGCATTGATTATATACATGTGAATAAAAGTACAATTTAAAAACAAATATCCCCTACCAAGGACTGACGATTTGTTTGACCAAGTTCAAGGAGAATCAATCTTTTCAAAAGTTGATTTAAGGTTAGGATATCATCAAATAAGGATCAAGGATGAGGACATACAAAAGAAAAACTTTAGAACAAAATACTAACACTATGGATTTGTAGTGCTACAATTTGGACTTACTAATGCCCCTGCAACTTTTATTTGTAATGAGAAAAATTTCAGTGAAAAACACATCATAAGAGTTTTGTCAATGTGTTTCTAACCATCCAGTGTGGTTCATCGCTAGGACAATAATGGAGAATAATATCTTGGCATCAAATTAAACAAATAGAGCACCATGTAGAGATAATTAATCCTAACAGTTAGAATTTAACAACTAATTTGAATAAAGGAATATCATTTAATAAAAACATTGTTTCAGAATGATGAATTCAACTAAATAAACAAATATATAAATAAATGAATAAATTTTAAAATAATGATTAAGTAATAAGGAAATGTTATAAAGTTATATTCTAATTCAAACAAGGTTTTGTGAAAACTAAACAATTTAAAACAAAAAAGATAAGTAAAAGTTAATATTGAGAAATTAACTAGAAAAAAAATATATAAATAAATAAATACCAAAGATTAAAATAAAGATAAAATGAATTATATATATATATATATATATATATATATATATATATATATATATATATATATATATATATATATATAAAGAACTAAACTTATAAAATATAATTGATCTTTTTATATAAATAATAAATAAATAAATAAATAAAATTAAAATAGATATATATATATATATATAACAATAAATAAATAAAATTAAAATAGATATATATATATAACAAAAGGACTAAACTTATAAAATATAAATTATCCAAAGGATAAGTCAAAAAAGGGATTTTTTTTTGAAATAATTATAATCTAAAAAGAAACTAAGAGATTAACACTAATGTTAAAAAGAATTAAAATAAATAAATAAAATAAGTAATTAACTAATTATTAATATACAAGATCAAGTTTTTAATGCATAGTAGAAAAGGCAGATTCTATAAAGTATATAAAATTATTATAATGTAACAAGGAATAAAGTATATAGGAAATAATAAATCCATATACTGAAGATATAAAAATAACTATAACTCTATACAAGAAATTTATACCTATCTACCAATCAAATACTATAAATATATAATATGAATCAAATATATAAAAACACTTAAAAAAAATAAAGGTTAAACAAAAAGTAAGAAATAGAAATTCAACAAGAAAAGCCAGAGACCTAATAATTGCTAATTTTCTAGCCATTATCTTTATTTAGATTGCTTGAATTCCTTTCAATCTTTATAGCCTCCCTAAACTTATCGTGATGGAAATGATCTATCTAACATTAACTCAGACGTCTTCAATACCAATGTGGTATTTTGTATTTTCCACATGTTCTGTCAATGTTGAGGAGCGGGTCCTCCCATGTTTGATTTTGGTCACATGCTCATGAATGCTTTGATTTATTGACCAATCAGTTTCACCAATGTAAGGTGTCCCGCAGGAACATGGGATTACATAAACACCTTTAATATTCTTAGGGTCCGCTGGGCCTTTGAAAGATCTTAGATAAATTTGAATGGTGTTAAGGGGCCTATAGGTTGAGGGAACCTTGTGCTTTATACGAATCAATGTAATCTTTTTAGTGGTCCCCTAGATAAAAGGAAGGTGCACCCGTGAAATCCGATCTTTGGGTTCTTTTTTAATCTTTGAACCATTGTTAGCTTTAAGGAAAGCCTTGAGACATTGCTGCTTATTAAAACCATTATTTATGAAAACATTAAAGATATGGGTTTTCTCATCATCAAGGTGGTTTTCATTAGAAACTCTAAACACATGAGTAGGTAAGGTGTTGAGAACACCCAACTTTTGAGCAAGGAAATGATGGGACTTAGCATGCAAATATTGCTTCATGTGAGTTTTCTTATGAAATACCTGGTGTGAGAAAGTACCATCATCATTCCTCTAAATCAAGACCTCAAGAAAATACAGGCTCTCGTTGATTTCACATTTCACAGTAAACTTTATGGAGTTGGATTGACTGTTAAGATGTTGGAAAAAGAGATCCAACTTATCTTAACCACTAGGTCAGATGACTCAGGTGTCATCCAAAAATATCTTCTAAACCTTTGGTTTGTATTGAGTAGAGGCCAAATATTTAGATTCAAAGTCCCACACGAACATATTAGCCACTACAAGGGAAAGTTGGGAACCCATGGCAACACCACAAGTTTGTTCATAGAATTCCCATTCAAAGCTAAAGAAAGTATAGGTAAGACAAATCTCAACCAATTTAGCAGTATCAGGATATGATATGTGATTGATGACTTCAATGGCATCATTTATAGGGATATTCGTGTAAAGGGATACCATGTCCAAAAATTTTTATCCTTAATGAATACTGTATTGAGCCCTTATGTTGACAAATTAGTCATAATATTTATAGATGATATTCTAGTTTACTCTCAAAGTAAACAAGAACATGAACATCACTTGCAAATTGTTCTTCAAACACTTAAAGAGAATGAGTTGTATGTTAAGTTTATAAAATTCTCATTCTATCAAGAACAAATTCAATATTTGGGGCATGTAGTGTCAAAATAAGGGATTGTTGTGGATCTAAAAAGGATTAAATCCATTAAGGAGTGGCCAATGCCTGGGGATGTAGTTGATGTGAGTTCATTTATGTGGATTACTAGTTACTACAGAATATTTATAGAATGTTTTTCTAAAATGGTCTATCCCAATACTTATTTACAAAAGAATGGGATAAAATTTGAATGGAATCAAAAAGTGTCATGACAAATTTGAGAAGCTGAAGAAGCTACTAACTACAACTCCTATCCTAAAACTAGTTGATCCAAATAAAGGGTTTGTTGTTTGTATTCATGCTTACAAAGAAGGTTTAAAAGGTGTTCTGATGCAATATGGACATGTAATTAGTTATGAGTCCATAAATATCAAATATCATGAGAAGAATTATGCTACACATGATTTAGAATTGGAAGCCATAATACATGCTTTAAAAATGTGAAGACATTTCTTGATTGGAAGGAAGATTCAACTAAGGATTGATAATTTTATCCTTAAATACATATTTTTTATCAACGTAACCTAAATGATAGAAAATTTATGGTTAGAATTTATTAGAGAGTATGATTGTGCGATCATACTAAAAGAAAATAAAATAAAATTGTTGATGCCTTAAGCAGAAAAATACAACATATATATGCACTTTCAACAATTAATTGGAAAACAAAACTAATTAAAATGATAAAAAAAACAATGAAATTTGATGAAGAATATCTACATATCAAGAGGAAGTTTCAAAACATTGAAGAATTGGGTGAAAATGCACTGATTTTTCCATAAATAATGCAGATTTGTTGTTGTTTAAAGGCATAATTTATATACCAAATGGCCCAAAATTGATTTTTTTTGTATAGAGGAGTTACATAATAGCCCCATATCTGGCCACCCACGGTATCAAAGGTTGATAATTGTATTAAGAAAATATTATATTGGCCAAACATGAAGTCTGAAGCAGAAGAATACGTGGCTAGATGTTTGGAATTCCAACAAGTAAAATCATCCCACCAACATCTAGCATGTTTAATACAACCATTACCAATTCCAAAATGGAAATGGGAAACCATTTCCATGTATCTCGTTACAATATTTCCAAGGACCAGGAAATAACATGATTTAATAATGACAGTGGTAGGCAAGCTTAGTAAGGTTGCACATTTTATTCATGTTAAGTCTACTTTCAAAGCTATCACCATAGCATAAATATTTATGAAGGAAATATGTAGGCTTAATGGTATGCCCAAAACTGTAATTTCAGACCGTGATGCCAAATTTACTTCAAAATTTTCAAAGGGATTGTTTCAAGGAATGGGAACAAAATCGAATTTATGTATAGCTTATCGTCGTCAAAATGATGGGAAAAAATAAAGGACTACCATATTTTAGAAGACATCTTGTATGTAATGGACAAACCAACCAAGTGAGAAGATTATCTACACCCAGTTGAGTTTGCTTATAATAATGGATACCAAACTTCTTTAAAGATGAGTCATTTCGAAGCACTTTATGGAATAAAATGTATAGTACCTCTGAGTTGGGTTCATCCTAAATATCGGTTGGTGTTGGGGACATATATGTTAAAAGATATGGATGAAATGGTTAAATAGGTTAGAAAAAAATTGTAATCAACACAATATCATCAAAAGAGCTATGCAAGTTTGAAAAGACTACCAAAAGAGTTCAATTTGGGATATCATGTATATTTTAAATTGAAACCCAAGAAGATCACACTCAGATTTGGCAGCTACACTAAGTTATCACCTAGATATTGTGGGCATTTTGAAGTCCTAGCCAGAATGGACCTGTTGCTTATCAACTTTCCCTTCCAGAAAACATAAAAGTTCACAATGTTTTTCATGTGTGTTGGCACCTAATCTTTGGGATTAGGAAATTCATGTAAATAGTGTAAATAGAAGATAAGGAGAATAGGAATATGAAGAGACATTGTGAGATGAAGTCCAAGAGTCTCTCCCTCCATGTGTATATTCATGATTAGTCTTAATCCAACAACACAATTTCATTTGAGGAGTGACCTCCTGGCCTGACATGGTATCAAAGCTCGCTCCCAAAATTAGTTGTTGTGTTGTAACTCCTATCATTTTCTACCATTATTATCTATCCTATGTCCCTCTCCTTTGACATAAAATTTTTCATGCATTTCCTCATGCCCATTTGTATTTTTTTCTCTGTGTGCTCAAGCACTCTCCTCAGTTTTGAATAGTATTCTAGTTGAAGAGGTGTGAGCGTTGAAGCCAGATCAGTGTGCTCACGTTTTTTTTTCGGCATAAGTCATCAAACAATTGTGTGGTGAATGGTATGTCATTTTTTAACTATTGTGTATTATCTGTGTGTTAAATGGTGTGGCATGACTATGCTTGACTTATGATTTATATATATGTAATGTGATGGTTTGATGCTCGTGTTATCACTCCGTAATTTGTAACATTGGAAAGAAAAGACGACAGAGGGCCACATCAAACCACTTTGGAGTCCAAGACCTAGCCTTCCTGGACTCAGAGAGGACTCTCTCTATTTTTATGATTTAACTTGATAATTATAAATGTTGATATTATGCTAGTTACAGTAATGGAGGGTTGTTTTTTTTATTGATTGTAAAGTTGGACAGTAGGTCTGCAGGGAATAATCCATTGGGCTATGGAGTCAAAGGCTGGAATTGCACATCAACATCAAGAGCATCACGGGGCAAGCTAACTGTGCTAAATGGATCTTTAGAGTTGTATGGATTATGATGTTAAAGAAGTAGTAAGGTTCAGTAGTGACTATTTAGAGAAGTTAAGAATTCTTTAATCAGAATTCAGCAGAAAACATTAAGATTGTAAATGCAGACAGAATTAAGGTGCTTAGATAGCAAATCTTAATCTAAAATTTCAAATTCATGACTAGATGAACAAATGCACAACAGGGAAAATAACGAAAACATTTAAAACAAAGAAGTATCACATCACCATTTTGACGCAGTTCAAGAATCCTGTAAACGATCTTTGATTTTTGATGTCCAACTCCGAAGTTACAGTGCTCCAATATATTAGTACTTACAATGTAGGGGCTAACAATGTCTAACCATTCAAAATGGAAATTCAAGCAGTATTTAACTAACAACTTAAGTCGGTTTCCCTAATCTACTTTGGAAAACTTCATTAATTACCAACAAACTGAAATTAGAAAGGTGTGGCCATGCAAGGACCGAACAAATAAAATATCTGACAAAACATCGTGTGTAGAATTAATTTTGGTAGCTCTTCAAGAATGAAAAAATCATGCAGCTCTTCGTGGATCTAAGAACTTCGATGGCTCTTCTTAAGATCAAAAAGTAGGCTTGAAGGTGACATGTGACGATCACGAAGAGGCAACGAATGATGGCTCTCAAATATCTCCATGCTTTTCAAAAGATCGACGTTGGGTAATTAAGTCTGGTGCAGTGCTAGCCACTTTACATTGATTAGTGACCGTGTCGATGTGCTTTTCTGCCTTTTTCAATTTCTGTCGTTATAACATAGCAGTGTTGTGTGAATGCCCCTTTTCTTGACTTGACCTTCTTTTCTTGCACCCCTCGTTGGGGCTTATTTCCACCATAAGTCCTTTATGTCATTGTAACATAACAATTTTTTAAAACGCCTTGCCCGACTCGACCCTCAGTGTCTTTTTTCTACCATGACGTTTAGCCTCGCTCTGCCTTTTACCCCTTGTCAGGTCCTACCCGAATCTTTCCCTGTTTTAGCCTATTTCTTCACAAAATGGTGCACAAAACTCATACACCCAGACTTGAAAATCTTTAGGCCTTTGCTCTAGAATACATCGGATCCGTGTCGGTATTGCACTTCACATTTCATTGTCCTTACCTTTCCCTTAGCACTTATATTTTAAAATTTGCGATGTGCACATTTCGATCAGGTCCCACCTGACATCGCACATCGCACTTCGGTGATCATAAAACATTCCCTCTTGTTCCTATCCTGTAAATTTTGTGATTTGCGATTGCGATTGTGTCCCACCCACCACACATCGAACTTAGGTGATATTAACAATTACCATGGGTGATATCTTTTAAAACTTGTGATGTGCGGTATGCGGGCCAAGGCCACATCATTTGCCACGTCACTACCACGTCATCTGCCACATCATCATAAATCAACTGCGATCTGTGGGGTCGAGGCCATGTCATCTTCCATGTCACCATGCCACGTCACCCTTCCATGACAAATCATATCGCACTTCAGTGAATTTAACTCTTATTTCTGCACTTATTATTTAAACATTGCGATTTGTGATTGTGTCCCACTGCATTGCATATCACAAATTTTGCAAATTTAACATTTACCTCCCGCGCCCATCCATAAAAATCTATGATTTGTGATTGCAATTGGGAGATGGATCCCACTACAATCTTCTCCAAGCATATAAGTGAAGTTTAGTTAAGAAATGGAAAAAAAGCCGCCTGAACCATAATATGAAGGATTTCCAAGCATTGAAGGTGTATCGGAGGGAAATACGGGTCCCGCCAGTCCCGCATATCACACTTCGGCGACTATAGAATTTACCCTCGGCGCTTATCCTTTGAATATTGTGATATGCGATTGTGATCAGGTCATATCGCAAGTTAAAACATTTAAATCATGGACGATGTAATAGGTAAGTTGTAAAATACACGAAGTGCGACCTGCAACGCGTTGAATGATGGAGAGTGCGAAAAGGCGAAAGGTACTTAGGAAAATGTAGAATATGAAGGTTTTCGTGCAGATTTGATAATGTATAAAGGTAGGGTAGGTCCCACCAAATCACATCGGCGGATTTTTATGCTTGCAGTGATGAGTGAAAAAGGAAACGGTTAAAACTTGCGGGGTGCGGGCAAGAGGTAAGTTTTGTGGTTGTATAACACGGTTGTTTGGTGGGTGGGTGGAGCTGCGGTGTTTAAGACTCCATACTTAGATATAAGTGGGTTTATACAAGGATAAGTCTAAAAGGTTGTGTGTGTGGGTTTTAGGGTTTAAATGGGATTCAGGGCATTGGAGTTCAAAATTTAGGAAAATGAAAGGTAAGAAGAAGGCAGACGGAATGAATGAGGGAAGTATGGATTTTTCTCATTATCACACTTAATCACCAACCCTTTCCTCCTTCCCTGAACTGAAAAGGAAGATATATTATTCTGAAGTTCTTGACAATCAGGCTCTCCTTTCTTTCTCTGAAAATAAATTATAACCATGGAATATTATTTTCAGTGAGAAAAATATAAACAATAATAAGTCACCTAGTGATACTATGAAATACATGGTTCTAACAATGGCTCCAGCCGGGGATGGCAGCTCCTTCAGGAGGTTTCAATAACACCGTAGACTAGTGGCTTGATCCATTGGGCTGATCCCAACCCTGCAACCTAATCTTCTACTACTTCTGTGGTTGAAAACCTTCAAGCTGAAGTCAACACCCCCTACAAACTGAAGTTTGGAACACACTGTGGAGCGATAAAAAGGTGTCTTTGTAACTCCTAATTACCTCACATTAATTGTCAACCCAGGGACGACTTTTTGTTTCAAGAGTGTACTCAGTCTGAGGCGGCTATTTACTCAAGAGTAGTGTTTGTGAAGATGTAGTATAGAAATACAAATGCAGAAATAATAAATGTTTGAAAAGAAATCTGCTTGAAAAGAAATCTAATTACAAATGACAGAAATGTAAAGACTACACTACAGCAACCTTGCTAGACATCGTTAGGGATGCAGTAGTAATGACTCTTTCCCCTAGAAATCGATGTGAGATGACCAAATCTGGGGACCTGGAATGATTAGCTCTGCCCTCTACAGTTTAGAGATCTCAAAGCAAGTGAAAACAACTCAAAGGAAATGAAATCTAAAACGCAAACTGGAAAGGAACAACACTCTAAAAGCAATGAACAGGAATTGAATAGCAGCGTAAAATAAACAGTGAATTCAATTCATAACCAAGCAAACTAGATTTCTACTCTTTAATCCTGTCGACAGCCACGCAACAATCAACTATCGTAATTTATAAACAAAAGGAATAACAACTAGAATTAGATACAGAAAAACAACATTTTATAACAATTGAATCATGAATCATGCTTCTTGTAAAGAATGGAATAACAATGACTCTGTATTTGATCCAATTAGCAACAACTCAATTCTTTAATTGTAATAAACGAACTTCACACAACAAAAATAAACTAATAGAAATACCAACAGCAGATCGCTCCACCAGGGCCGGGCCCTCAACCACCGGTGAAGCGTTGCTGTGCTTTACTCCAGCGCTTGAGAAATGGAACAACAGTGAACTCTTTTATTAATCAGGCATTAATAATGTTTACAAACAGCTCACACTCTCTTAACAAGAGCCGATGCACAATTCTGCAAATTACAATAAGAAAAGTCTCTCCCTCCCCCAATACACAATACATGTTCTCCTTTTATAATCAGAAGGAGGAGAAATTGAATAGTAAATACAATCTCCCATAACAATATTGGATTTATTCCAACCAATTGATCAACAAGAAAATAGATTTACATCCATCTTTCAACAACAGCAAGTCGAATTTGGCTTTTTAGCTTCTAGATTTGAAGGGATTGCCCCATAACCACGAACTGAAAATCTTGCTCAAAGAATCAATCTCCCAACATGTGCCAATTTGGGCAAACTGCTCAAAAGTTAAAGTGAATTGGGTCCGCTTCTGGACAAAACCCACGTTCCGCATTTTATTCATCTTCATTTGCCTTAATCTCAACCGAAATCAGCTCATCTATTCCTAAGCAGCATTTCCCAGTCGTGGGCACTTTTAATGATCAAATCTTCAACTGAAATTCATTCCTTTTGGAGGCTAAAATGGTAGAATAATGTTATAACCAACTTATTAAAACTATCATTGATAAAATAATTCATAATCATCAATTTATTAGAAATAAAGGAAGATAAATATTCATCCATAAGAGCATAAATCATTTATAAAATGGATTTAAATAATAAATTATAATAAATGACGTGATGAAGAATGGTAGAAATGGGTGGAATAAGTGTTCAAAAGTGATAATAATAATGGCATATTAACGGCCCAACACACACTTGATCCTAAAAATGAAAGAAATCTGAAACTAAAATTTGAAATATGCTCAGAGTGTTGACCTTATTTTCACACCTACCTACCCTAATCTAACTTGGAGATGATACATACACTAAGTTAACTCCTTTCTCCAATGCAACCATTCAAGTAAATGACTACATGATTGATTCTTGTTCACTTTTTTGAGTAGGTTGAAAAAACAAAAGGGCCACTCCCATCTTACTTGCCTTTGAACCGTAGTGCTCAAAATTTTCCTTAAACTCTATAACGATCCATTCATGGCATATCATACTCCTTCTTTAGATGATTCTAAGAAACTAGCAAAAGGATCTTGGAACAATACCTGGCCCTGAGGATTTAAATAACAAACTTCATTTAGGGCTGCTCCTTGTTCCACTTTGTCATGCTCAGTATCCTTCTAAAAGAGAATATCTACATATTCTTCATGGTCATATGACATGGAATCCTCAGTATATACCACTATGATTTCCTCCAGCAAACCTGATATGTCTTGATTGAGTTGGTTGGATTCTGTTGGAAGGCCATCATTTTGATGAATAGGAGCACTTTCTGGCAATAGGCCTTTTTGAGAAGGTAAAATAGCATCAGTATCAATCTTTTCTTATGTTTCTTCATGAGAAAATGCTTTAGTACATAAATCAACAATAGAACAAATAGAAATAATATCTTCATTACATAAAAATTTAGAGGTTGGTTTCATGCTTAGAATCTAATTGATTTCTTCTTCACTTAGAGGAGGAGGGAGTCTTTGTTTTCTTTAAATTGAACAACAATTTTTTTCTTTCTCCTGTGAAGACTGATCATGAGGCTGAATGTCTTCTTTAGCCTCACACAAAAAAGAATATGGATTATCATTTGTCCCCTCAGAGAGATGTTGTGGATCTTCTTTCATTTCTTAATTGCTTTCATTTTCAACTAACTTCTTTTGGTTGTCATGACAGTTATCTTGAGAATGAAATTCATGAATTGCTTCTAAGAGATCCTCGAGATGCCAATTTCCTAGATCTTCATCAATATTTACAAGGTATTCTATGAGATCCTCACATTGATCGCAAAAATTTTCAGCTACTGATAAATATGGGGAATTTTCTTTATAATGCTCATAAAACACCTTGTGGAAATCTTTCACAGAAAACAAACTACCAGGGTTCAGACCTTCATACCATTCCCTCACTTTCCCTTCTAATTTTTCCATGAACATATTCATGAGGCAATCCTCATGCCATTCAACCTTCAACTTCCATGAATCTATATGAAATTTTATGAGATGTAATGAAGCATCATCAACATTCTCATCTTGAAAAATAGGAATATTTCTTTGCCAATTTACTTGAGGCATTTTGTGTGGGAATCTAGGAATGTGATCTCTGTTCATTGTAGCTTACCTTCGTTGTATTCTTAGATTCATCTTGTCAATTAGTTAGAGAGTGGGTTCATTGTATATTCATAACCAATTTGGATTCTTCTACCAATGGAGCCTTTAGGTCAGCTAAAAACTGTGGAGTCGCCAGGTGGATGATTTTAACTTTCTTGTGTCTGGCTGTTGTCCACCATCAACAACCAAATACCAATCTTGGGACATAATTTAATAATACAATATTTTGACTGGGGTTTTTGAGTTCTGATGAATGATGAGCCTTTCAATAAGTCCCCAGTATGGTCTCCATTATGTTATCACTCCGTAATTTGTAAGATTTGCAAGAGAAAATGAAAGAGGGAAACATCAAACCACTTTGGAGTCCAGGACCTAGCCTTCATGGACTTAGAGAGGGCTCTCTATGTTTTTATGATTTAACTTGATAATTATAAATGTTGATATTAGGCTAGTTATACTGATGGAGGATTGTTTTTTATGATTGATTGTGTGGTTGGACAACAGGTCTGCAGTGACTAATCCATTAGGCTGTGGAGTCAAAGGCTGGAATGGCACATCAACATCAAGAGAATCACATGGAAAGCTAATTGTGCTAAATGGATCTTTAGAGATGTATGAATTATGAGGTGAAATAAGTAGTAGGGTTCAGTAGTGACTAAAGAGCAATTAAGAATTCTTTAATCAGACTTCAACAGAAAACATTAAGATTGTAAATGCAGACAGAATTAAGGTGCTCAGGTAGAAAATATTAATCTAAATTTTTTGATTCACAACTAGATGAATAGATGCACAGCAGGGAAAACAAGGAAAACATTTAAAACAAAGAAGTATCACATCACCATTTTGACATAGCTCAAGAATCCTATAAACGGTCTTTGATTATTGATGTCCAACTCCGAAATCACAGTGCTCCAATATATTAGTAGTTACAATGCAGGGGCTAACAATATCCAACCCTTCAAACTAGAAAATTCAAGCAATATTTAACTAACAAATTAAGTCGATTGCCCTAATCTACTTTGGAAAACTTCATTAATTACAAACAAACTAAAATTAGACAAGTGTGGCCATGCAAGGCGCGAACAAAAAAAATCTCTAACAAAACATCGCTTGTAGAATTAATTTGGTAGCTCTTCAACAATGCAAAACTCAGGCAGCTCTTCATAGATCTAAGAACTTCTATGGCTCTTCGTAAGATCAAAAAGTAGGCTTGAAGGTGCCATGTGATGATTACGAAGAGGTAACGAATGATGGCTCTGACATATGGCCCTTATTTTCAAAATATCGACGTTGGGTAATTAAGTCCGGCGCAGTGCTAGCCACTTTACATTGATTAGTGAGTGTTTTGATATGCTTTGCTACCTTTTTCCGTTTTTTTCGTTATAACATAACAGTACTGTGCGAACGACCCTTTGCCCGACTCAACCTTCTTTGCTTGCACCCCTCATCGAGGCTTATTTCCACCATAAGTCCTTTATGCCGTTATAACATAACAATTATGTAAAACACCTTGCCCGACTCGACCCTCGGTGTCTTTTTGCTAATGTGACATTCAACCTCACTCTGCCTTTTCCCCTTGAAAGGTCCTACCCGAATATTTTTGTGTTTTAGCCTATTTCTTCAAAAAATGGTGCACAAAACTCATACCCTTGGACTTGAAAAGCTTTAGGCCTTTTCTCTGGAATACATCGCATCTGCACCGATATCACACTTCACATTTTTGCTATCCTTACCTTTTCCTTAGCACTTATCTCTTAAAATTTGTGATGTGCGCATTGCAATCGGGTCCCACGTGGCATCGCACTTTGATGATCATAAAACATTACCTCCTATGCCTATCCTGTAACTTTTGCGATTTTTTATTGCGATGGGGTCCCACCCATCGCACATCTCACTTCGGCGATCTTAACACTTACCATGGGCGATCTTAACACTTACCATTTGTGAATGGGTCCCTCCGCATCACATATCGCACTTCGGTGAATTTAATATTTACCTCCCACGCCCATCCTTTAAAATCTGCGATTTTTTATTGCGATCGGGAGATGGACCCCACTACAAGCTTCTCCAAGCGAACAAGTGAAGTTTAGTTAATAAATGGAAAAAAAAGCCTCTTGAGCCATAATATAAAGGATTTCCAAGCATCCGAGGTGTATACAAGGGAAATATAGATCTTGCCAGTCCCGCATATCGCACTTCGACGACTATAACATTTACCCTCGGCGCTTATCCAAGGAATCTTGCGATGTGCAATTGCGATCAGGCCATATCGCAAGTTACACGGGCGTTGTAATAGGTAAGTTGTAAAATACGCGAAGTGCGACCTACGACGCGCTGAATGTTGGAGAGTGTGAAAAGGTGAAAGGTAAGGAAAATGCGGAATATGAAGGTTTGCATGCAGATTCGATAATGTATAAAGGTAGGGTAGGTCCAACCAAATAGCATCGACAGAGTTTTATGCTTGCGGCGATGAGCGAAAAAAAAAATGGTTAAAACTTGCGGGGTGCAGGCAGGAGGTAAGGTTTGTGGTTGTATAAAATGATTGTACAATGGGTGGGCGGAGTTGCGGTGTTTAAGAATTTGGACTTAGATATAAGTGGGTTTATACAAGGATAAGTCTGAAAGGTTATGTGTGTGGGTTTTAGGGTTTAAATGGGATTCAAGGCATTGGAGTTCAGAATTTAGGAAAATGAAAGGTAAGAACAAGGCAGATGGAACGAATGAGGGCAATATGGATTTTTCTCACTATCATACTTAATCAGTAACCCTTTCCTCCTTCCTTGAATTGAAAAGGTAGATAGATTATTTTGAAGTTCTTGAAATTTAGGCCGTCCCTTTCTTTCTTTGAAAATAAATCATTACCATGGAATATTGTTTTCAGTGAGAAAAATCTAAACAATAATTAGTCACTTGGTGATACTGTGAAATACAGGGGTCAAATAGCTTGTACATCTTTGTGGTATCCCTGGTGATTGTATGAACCACTGCATAGTGGAACATTCCTACCTTATCGGCATTGTGTTGCACTCTTCTTCCACTACACTATCATGGCTCACTTTCATGGCTCACTTTCATGACTATATTATCGACATTATGGTTATCCAAATTCTATTTCGGATGTTTCTCTTCTCCAAAATGTCATTCTGGTTCTACTCCTAGTTCATATACCTGTGAAACCACATTTTGTGGCCCTCCAAACCCCATACTACATACTCTCGTACTCTCAGCCTTCTCGGCTCCTCGGCCACTATATTCTATCTCTGACAGTCATACACCCATTGCGACATCACCCTAATTTCAACATTTTTTTGGTTCCCCATACCACTGGTATCACATTGAACGATCTCTTTCTCTCCCCACTGCGCAATGGAACCACTGATTACCATACCACCATCATTCAACATCGATCATACGTTGACCCACCCCCCACATATAACGTCGCCCTCCATATACACCTTCATACATTTCCTTCCCCATATAATACCCTCCCCATATAGCCACTCCCCCATATAACACCTTCCCCAATAATACCTTTGTCCTATATATATCATAGTGCAATTTTTACGCCAAAAGTGCATTTTTTTGCCACCATAAGTGCAATTTTTTTAGAGTACATGTATTTTTAATGCATTCATTGATATCAATTGTTGGAGTGGTTCTCTCTAGAAAATAGAACCATCCTAAATGGTCACGGAAGATAAAACACACTCTAATTTTTAATGAGTTGTGGAGAGGAGTTTGTGAAGGAGAAGGAGATAATGCACCTACAAATTCCACCTTAGACAAGGATATTTCCATTTGGGAAAATAAGAATAGAAAGACCTATGCCTTGATTGCAACATCTATAAATGAATAGGTGAGTCACCATATTTCACATTCTCAAATTCTTTTGAAGCCTTAAAGAAGTTGAAGGAATTGTATGACTCACACTTTGAACTTGAAGTTGTCCAGTTGATGATTAAATTTTTTAGTCTTGAATTGAAAAATGATGACCCTCTTGCTTTAGCATCAAAAGTAAGATCCATTATGCATGATATCAAAACCAGTGGCGTTGAAATATACATTCCCCTTATAGATTATTTCAAGGCACTATATCCCACTTATTCACATTATCTTGAGTTATTGCAAGCAAGTGGAAACCTAAAGGAGATTACCTTTGACTCCCTTGAGAAGAATTTTGTTGAGAGAGAAAAGGCCTTTAGGAAGAAGACAACTCCTTAGTCCTCTAAATAAGTTGGGTGTCTTTCACATAGAGAGAAAAATCATGCACAGGATTCTTCTAGATGAAGAGGTGGCCAGAGAGGAAGAGGAAGAATAAATTTTAGAGGCAGGGGGCAAACAATTTCAAGGAGAAAAGTATGATCATTGTTGCATATGTTGAAATAAAGATGGACATGATGCATCCACATGTAAGTTTACTTGGGATAGAATTGAGTAGGAAATAAATGAAGCTAGAGGTAAAACCCATGATAAAGAGAAAGTTAAAGCACATGAATCTGCACACTATGTTGTAGCACATTGCAATATTGGGGTAACTGAAGACTTGTTTAATGCTTCACATGATTCATGGAAAGATGATTGGTTGCTTGACTCAGGAACAACTTGCCACATGAATTTTAGGAGAGATTTTTTTGAATAATTCACTAACAATGTTGATGGAGCAGCATATTTTGTAGATAAGTCAAAACTCAAGCCATCAGGGCTTGGCACCATCAGGCTCAAATTTCTTGGTATTCCATACTTTCTTCTCCATGATTTTCTATACCTCCCAGATTTGAGGATAAAATTGTTGTCTTTGGTCCACATCCTCTAGTAAGGACACTCTATTTCTATATTTTATGGCAAGGTTTAGGTCAGAAAATCATCAGATCACTCACTTGTCTTGACAAGGAAAGAAGAAAGACATCTGAAGTTGCAAGGTACCTCTGCTCATGCACAAAAATTTTCATATAATTATCTCTATGATGAAGGTACATTTCCATCAAGTCTTTTATGGCATGCTATATTTGGAAACTTGAACTATGGAAACCTTCACTTGTTGAATAAAAATGGTGTTATTGGTTTGTTTACAATTCCTAGGAAACTTAAGCAATGTGATGCTTGTATTCTAGGAAAGCATAGCAAATAGTCTTTTCATGATTCACATTCCAGAGCACTTATAAAAATTGAACTCATTCATTCAGATTTATGTGGCCTAATTCTTTTTCTTCATCAAATGGTAATAAATATATGATGCTATTTATTGATGACTACACCAAAATGTCTTGGGTTTATTTATTGAAGAACAAAAATGATGCTTTTCAAACATTCGAGAACTTTCATGCATGGATTGAAAATGATGCACAATCTCATATTGGCTCTATTCATATTGACAATGGAAAGAATACACTTCAAATTAATTTTAAAACTATATTCTCTATCATGGGATCAAACATCAAACAATTGTGCCTTATAATCCCCAATAGAATGGAGTAGCTGAAAGAATGAACAAGACAATCTTAAATATGGTACGTTCCATGATGTTTTTTAAGAATGTTAAACTTATGTTTTGGGTTGATGAAGTTCTATGGGATGTGTATATAAATAATAGGTGTCCATCTAATTATATTAGGAACAATACTCCTTATGAAATTTGGTATGGCCACATTCCTTCAACAAAGCATCTTAGTGTCTTTCGTTCCACCTGTTAGGCGTTGATACCTAAGTAACAAAGAAAAAAACTTGGTGTAAGGAGTCGTAAGTGTATCCTCTTGGGGTATTCAAATACATCCAAATCATATCATCTTAATGATGAAGTTAATAAGAAGTTTGTAGTATCTAGAGATGTGATATTTCTTGAATCTTCCAATACTAACAATGTTGTTGAGCGAAAGCTTGATCGCTTGGATAGATTCATACATGCAAAGTATTTTCAAGAATTTGATAATGAGATTCCACATCTTGAAGGGGGGATTCCTATACTAAATCAATATATGGAATCTCCTTCTGAAACACTCTCTCCCCCACATGAAACTTTGAGTGATGTGGTTGACAGAATTGGGAGACTAAATATTGATTCAGCCCATTCATTCAACTGAGCAGCATGGGCCATCTCATAAAGGTCCTCCAAAATTGCTGACAAAGACACTTGAAAGTGTTTTTCCTGATGAGGTTGGAATGACAGGAACAAGAAGTACAACCTGGAAAAATGGAGGTGGTGTAGATTTTCTGATTCACCTATTGATATGAATGTTTCTTATGATTGTGAACTTAATTTGTCTACATATTTTGAACCAAATTCCTTCAAATAATCCACTTCTCATCATGAATGGAAAGAAGTGATGCAGAAAGAATATGATGCCTTGATAAATAATGGATCCTGTAATTTGGTTGATCCTCCATTGGGACCAAACCAATAGGTTTCAAGTGGGTCTACAAGAACAAGTATAAATATGATGGCTCACTTGACAAGCACAAATCCAAGCTTGTGGAAAAAGGTTGTGCATAGAAGGAATGGGTCAACTATGAGGATATTTTTTTCCCCACAGCAAAATGGGATACCATATGGACACTCTTTTCCTTGGTAGCTCAGAATTGTTGGAAGGTTTGTCAAATGGATTTAAAAATTTCTTTCGTGAATGGAGATTTGAAAGATAATTTTTTTATGTCCCAGCCAGAAGGATTTGTTGTGAAGGGTCAAGAATACAAAGTAATCAAGCTTGTGAAATCCTTGTATGGCCTCAAGCAAGCACCACGTGCCTGGTATAGGAAGTTAACTGTGAATCTTCTGAAACTTAAATTCAAACATTATGATATTGATGATGCAACTTTGTTTGTCAATAAATTTGGAAAAATAGTTGTATATCTTGTGGTGTATGTAGATGATATTTTGATGACAGAGAACAATGAGACCTACACTGCATCCATAAAGAAGGAATTAAGGAAAGGTTTTGAAATGACTGACTTGGGCTATGTTCACTACTATTTTGGTATTGAAGTAACTCAACATCCAAAGTTTATATTGCTCTCTCAGAATAAGTACATTGGAGATCTTTTGAACAAGTTTCTCATGGATGAGTGTAATCCTTTGACTACGCCAATGGAACAGAACTTGCAGCTCACATCTATTTAAGGAAAAGAAAGAATTTGAGGATGCAACAAAGTATAGACAACTTGTAGGAATTATCAACTACCTAACAACTACCAGACCAAACATTTCATTTGTTGTTAAAATTCTCTCAAGGTATATGCAAAAGCCTTGTGAGGGACATTGGTATGCTGCAAAATATTTCTAAATTAATTGAAGGGAACCCAAGACTTTGGACTCAAGTACACACAGGTGGGCAACTTCAGCTTGATTGGATACTTTGATTCAGACTTCAATAGAGATAAAGAAACTAGGATATCTACTTCAGCTTATGCTATGAGTTTTAGGTCATGAGTTGTCTCCTAGAGGTCACACAAACAATCAGTTCCAACAGATTCCACAACTAAGGAATAATATGTGGTAGCAATTGAAGCAAAAAAGGAAATTGTGTGGCCTAGGAAAATTCTGGAAGATTTATAGGAGAAACAAATGCATTCAACTCCTCTCATGGTTGATAACACTTCTGCAATAAATTTGGCCAAGAACCTAAAGTTCCATGATCAAACGAATCACATCAATACAAAATACCATCTAATTCGACATCATGTTGAGGCCAAGACAATCCATCTACGCCATTGTTACACAAATGAGCAGATTGCAGACATCTACACCAAAGCACTTGGAACAAAAAAGTTCGAAAGGTTCAGAATGATTCTTGGACTCACCAACATCCCTTCATATTAAGGGGGGGAATGTTGACACCTAATATTTGGGATTAGGAATTCATGTAAATAGTGTAAATAGAAAATAAGGAGAACAGGAATACAAAGAGACATTGGGATATGAAGCCCAAGATTCTCTCCCTCCATGTATATATTCATGATCAACCTTAATGAAACAACACAATTTCATTCTAAGTTACCTCCTAGCTTGACAACGTGTCTTTATTTTTAAAATATGTGCATGATCCAACTCATATCATTTATTGGAATGTTGTACAGGTGGAACCAGAGGGAGATTTCCTAGCAAAACCACTATGTATTCTACACTGAAGGGTAGTCATGCTCTGAAATAAATATATAGCGCAACTGAATGTTCAATGGAAACATTTTAGTCCAGAAGAAGCAACGTGGGAGTTGGAGGATGCTTTTAACGAAGCGTGTCCTTCTTTTGGTGGATGAAAGGCTAAAGTGTATTTCCAAAAATACATTGATCATACACGAGGACGGTGTCAAATTCAAGCATTGGAAGATGTGATATCCCTTGGCTTAATACTTTATGTAATTAAAATGTGCATGTGTGTGTTTTTGAGTTGACCATGTTAGTCTAAAAAAAATGAAATTTTAATTATCATTAATTTATTACTGATAATAAATTATTGTAAAATTGTAATTATGATGTTTTATTTTTGTAAATAAAGAAAAAACTGGAAAATTAATTGTTGAGTACAAATGGCTAAAAGAGATGAGGCTGAAAATTATTATAGAATATTTATTATCCATCAATAAGTCCTAGGATTTTAATCTCAATGATTAGATTTAATTGAGGAATTATGATATTGGCCAATTAATTATTTCCTATAAGACAAGGAGTTTTCCTCAAGAGTGGGAAACAGGAGCTCATTAATGAGTTGATAACTACTTTTCATGTGTTGGTGAGGTGTGTTATCACTCTAGTAAATTCTTAAGTTGTGGGATTTTTTATTTAAGTCAAATAACTCTAGAGGTAACCACAAACCTACTTCAAACTCTAGGATCTAGCCTTCCTAGGGTTTAAATAGGGCTCTCTCTTTAATATTTATCTTTTTTTTATTTATAAATGTTAGGCTAGTTATGAAAGTACAATTTGGTTTTGGTTTAAAGGGTTTGGTGGGGAAAAATCACTTGGAGGTAAGATAGAGAGAAATCTACTTGTCCATTGGGATATGGAGTCTAAATCAAGCTAGCAGCACTAGAAATCAAGGCCAAAAAGGTACAAATATATTCAGGGCAAGATAGATAATCCTCGGAGATTTGGGAAAGTGTTTTTTTGTGAGGTGGTATGATTGGGATAAAAGGTACTTAAGGATCCTTTGGTCCAGAAAATGGAAGTAGAAGGCAGAGGTCAAATGGGAGAAGGAGCAATTAAGGGTTCCTTGCACTGAAAATCAGAAGAAAACATTAAAATGGTAACTAGTTAAAGAAAGGGAGCACTTGACTAACCTTGTAGTAATACTCCTAGTTACACATTCAGACAGAACAAACATAAAATGAATGCATGAAACTTAGAAAAGGAAACAGTGACAAGTAGGAAGTACTTTACTCATCATCTTATCACAGGGATCCTGAATTATGATGCCAGTCATCTTGTCCAGTCTTCTACTTCGAATTCAAACACACAATAGCCTCCAATGTCCAACAAAATGTCTATAGTAATTCCAGCAATTTTATTCCACACTGAATACCTTTGAAATTGAAGTATTTATACAAAAAGCATTACAAATATCCTAGAAGAGTTCTAGGAATAACTTTAGGAAAAGGAAAATATCATTACATAATAAAAGGGACAGCTACTTAACAAACTAGCAAGTTGTCCTCTTTTATCCAAAATAAATAGAACTGTTTCACTACAAGGAGCTTTTAGCTGCCTATGTGTCCTGCTTGCTGGCTGCTAGATATTTTTATGCTTTTAACTTGCCTTCGTTGATACTCTTTTATGCTGATACTCTTTAACCATTAGTTTTATTATTTTACTGCTGTAAATTATCTTTTTAGCAGTAAAAATCAGCAAACTGTCTTTTCATTTTATCTCTACATTAAATCTGTGAAATTTTGCCACTCTTTTGCTGTTGGAATTTGAAAATTTTTCAGCTTCCTGAAGTTTTCATCAGCCTCTGTCTATCTTGTAAAAGTAGGCTTGAAGACAAAAAGGTGCTTAATTTCATGTTGTAGAAAAAATAAATCTTCAACATATTGAAGTAAAACTTTGCCTGTAGGGGTGCCTTGTGCCAGTGGCTTGTTTACTTGCTCTTTAGCAAACTCCCTGATATTCTTGTCATAGTCCTTCTATGGCATAAGTTTTTCATTGAACACGTGTATGTCTAGTAAGCCCTTTTGTCTGAGATTTGTATACTTTACTGTAAATCTAGTTATGGCAAGGTTCATTGTTTCACATTTTTCTTCAAAGTTGTTCATTAAGCTCTGTTTAGTGACAACCTTCTTGATTTTCAAGATTATCTCTGTCCTATCTGATATCTACAATTCTTCAAGTTCTTCCCTATTCTTGTTGTTTAAAAATGTAATGAGTTTTAAAACCTGTGCACGCTTATCAGTCAACTCATCTTTTGTCTTTTGTATCTCTGTTTGGGCTGCTAATAGCAATTATTTTTTCTCATACATAACCTGAATTGAAGGCCATTGATTCTGAATTTAATATATGAGATCTGGTATGTGAAAATCAATTCATTTTGTAAATTCTTGAGCTGCTCTCCCAATCTGATTGCTTTTTGCTCATGATTTCTGACATTGATCTGAGCTGTCTTATTTTCCCTTTCAAGATTTTCAATTATCTTGTTCAGTTTGTTTATCTCATCTATCTTTAAAGTCATTTCTTCCATGGCTTTGATAATTTGGCTAGCCTTATCGGTGTGTTGTACATTTGTAGTAGAAGAGTTTGTAGCTGAAGTAGTGGCTGAAGTCACTAGCACTGCAATTTCCAGTGGGCCCTTTGGTGCTAATTTCTCTCCCAAAGTAGAGGGCACTGCTGTAGTAATTACTGGGATGACTATAGGAATTGTAGGAATTGTAAGAGTTTCTGGCTCTTTTATAGTCTCTTTCTCTTGGACAAGTTGGTCCATTTGTGTTTCCATCTCTTTGATTTGTGTTGTCAATTTTAATATGAGCTCCATAATTTCCTCTTTTTCACTTTGATCCTGGAGGATTTCCTTTGTTTGTGGATGCTCACTTTGAGGAAGCTTGAGTTGTTTCCTCAAAGCTGCTATGTCTTCATTCTTTTTCTTGAATAATAGTTCTGCTGCTTGGACATTTGAGGGATCATATCCCACCTATAAAACAAGTTCCTATAAGGCTTTGATCCTTAGGTCCTTGGCATAAAGTGATGCTTTATCCAACTTCATCTGATCTTGCATATTAAGTATGGTATTTTGAATTTTATTGGCACTCATTCCTTTGTTTGCCACTGTAGAATACAAAATTTCAGAGGTTTGCCTGTGGAACTCAATCTGGTCCAGCTCATGAATTTTTTCTGTGTCTACCTCAAGGTCCACCTTTTTATAATCTGACACTATTTTGGGTGCTGAGGTAGTAAGACTGTAAAAATGACATCATCATTTTATTACTGGAATAGTCAAATGTTGATAATAACCTATTCTGATTTCCAGGCTTCTTCTTCAGGAATTGAGAATATATTTTTGTCTTCATCTCCTCATTCTTCTGCTTAATTAGCTTATACCTTTCCTTGATGTCCAAGTCCTTTTACTCAGCTGGCTGTGAGGAAGAGGCTTCCATGCTATGTTGCTTCTTAATCATCTGTGTATCATTCTGATTGGCTGGTGATGCCTTTTATATTTCCATAAGTGTTTCATTGATTATAGTTGTGGCTATATCATCATTGGTTACTGGAGCATTTGTCTCCTCAACATCAATTGTTACTTTCTCCTTGTCAACTGAACTGATTTTAAGCCTCTTGTTATAGATTATTTTAAATTTGGTCTCATTTGTTGTCTCTGTTGTATAACCTCCTTCCTCTCTAACTCTCTTTATTGATGTTTCTACTTGTTTGAAAACTTCCACAGTTGGTGTTGTTCCTGCTTGGCTTGCTGCCTATACCAAGGTGTTTTCACTCCTTTCAATTTGATTTGCAAAACTTTCTATTTCAGGCTTGGACTCATGGATAAAGGGTGTTAATTTACACTTCACCCTTAGCTTGCTTAAGATCCCTTGTGGATCATAATTCCATGGAAAACTCTCATCAAATATAAATTCTGATAATTTCTTTGCTATTTCCTTTTCTGCATCTCTGTGGTTGATTATGAATGGCCCAACTTGATTTTTTAACTTAAACTGAGTCTTCTTTCTGGCTGCCATAAAGTTAATTGAATCTGCATTGAGAATTTTTCTAAGATATTCAAGTGCAAAATTCTCATACACACATGCTTGGGCAACTTGTAGGGTACCAAGTTTGACCTAAAAATCCTTAATTTAGTGTGTTTTTCATAGAGGTACCAATATCCAACTTTGTTCTCCTATGAAAGCTGTAATATTCTTTTCATTTCTTCACTGATCCTAGGTTGTTCTGATTTGTTTAATATGCTCATTGCTGGATGCAAAAATAGTTCTAAAAACTCTGAATAAGTGGAATCACTGGACTCTTTTCTCAATAATGAAGTCCAAAAGATAATTGATAGAGGTTTTCTCTCTACATCCATATTTTGAAAAGAAACTGGAAATTTTTCTGCTTGAGAGAATAAAAATAAATGGAAAAGATAAGATGAATATCTAAAAATTCCTTCTGTGGATAATTTAGTCAATTGGTAATGGATGGCATCTTCTATGAAACCAGCATAGTCAAAGATGACTGCTAGAGGTTGACCAGGAGACATGGTGGACAAGAAACCAAGAATATATTCATCAGTATACTCATCTGTAAAATATCCAAGGATAAAAGATAACATAGAGATAATCTGTCTAGAACCTTCAGGAAATTTAGCAGTGGAGTATGGAGGATTTATCTTTGGAATGTCAACATGAGAAGGCATAAAATTATGAAAGATCATGAACCTTTTGGGGAATTCTATGCCAAGGTATAATTGATTTAATGCTTCTATAGACAAGAGAACTGCCTGGGGATCAGGTTGTAATTGAAGCATTTGATTAATTGACTGGGCTGTAATGGTAAAAAGAATTTCTTTTTCTACATTTACTATAGCCCTTTGATCTGGCTCATAGTATTTTTAACAAAGTTTGATGAGTTCTTGACCAGGATGAGTCAATGGGACTATATACTTAGGCAAATGGGTTTTCCAAATTGGAATATCATCTTTGTCTAGATATTTTTCATAACACCAGTTGTGTATATCTAGCAAATTAAACTATATAACAAGGTCTACAATTTTATAGTCAAGATCAGTCAAAGGAATGTTATCAGCAGCAACCATAGGTGGTTGAAGGGGATTTATTGTTGCAGCAGATTTGTCAGTGATAGCTGGGGTAGGCTTAGGCGCTTTGGATCCCTCAGATTTAGGTTTTTTGGATCCTACAGGTCTGCTTGCGCTTTGTTTCTTAGTCATTTTGAGTAACTGCTGCAAGATTAGACTATTTTCAGGAGTTTTTTTTTATTTTAACAGAGAGGAAACTGAGCAATTAAGATTAAGGATGGCTTCTTTTGAGATTTTTGATCAATTAAGTTTATCTGAGGATGTGAAAACTGGCATAAAACATAAAACAAGGGTTTTCTAAGCCGTTTTTGACTGAAAAAAGGGGTTTCAAGGTAATCCAGAGGTTTTAGCTGTTTTAAATCCTTAAATTTGATCTTTAGACTATGAAATTCGAGGAATTTGGCTTTAAAAAAGGTTGAAATGCAACAGGGTTTCCTTGGAAAATTTTGCCAGGGTTCGGCCTCTTTTTTGGTATTTTTAGGAAGTTTGGTTCGCTGAATTTCTTAATGGAAGGCCTGGTTCTATTTAAAGATGGTTTAAAACTGAATATGCAGGCTTCAATTGTCGAAAAATACCTTTAATTGCAGGTATTCGGCTTTTGAAAGGGTTTCTGAGACATTCAGTTGATTTTGAGGACTATAACAGCTTTTCTGGGCGGCGAATAGCTCCTTAACTGGTCTTCAATGGTGGAATTTTGGTCTAATTCAGAGTTTCTGGGCATAAACTCAGCAATCAGGGCTTGAAAATGCTTAACTCAGTCGAGGCATCTATTTAGATTTAAAATGCGTAGATAAACTGCAAAATAGTTGTATCAAAGGCTTTAACCCCTTTGATTTGATCTTTATTAAGTAACATTAAATGTAGGTCTCATAGATGGCAGGAGGCGGTTTTCAGAATTTGAAACGAAACCAGAGAGCAGTTATCGCGTGTAGATTGGGTAGTAAGCAGTTTATTCTCAAATGAACACGATCGAATAAGAAATCGCCATGTCACAGAGGGAGAAATGGGTAATACAACCCATTTCGTGTCCATTTTGCATTTGGGCAGACGATTAGTTTTTCCGCGCGATATTGATCTGAGGCTGTTGGATCTGGGACTCGGATGCGAAGGGTCAAGATCTATTTAAAAGGTGCAGCCAAAGGAATGGTGGGACTCGGGGTCTTCATTGGGGCTGGCGCTAAAAAGCCTTTATAAAATATACATTGGATTAAAGGTTTTATATACAAAAAAGGGTTTTATGTATATGGGCGGGGTATAGGCATAGTTTAAAACATATCGTGGGTCAACAATATAAAGCATGAGGCTTTATATAATATGGCGGAATATGGATAGGAGCAGGGTTAATGTTTAGTTTAATTTTAATCAAACATTGGATTAAAAGTTTATACGGGGAAGGATTAATATATACATTGCAAAGGTGCGGACTCGTGGTGGGGTTAAAGCCTTTTTAACCTTATAAAAACATTTGATTTGGTTCAAAATTATGAATAAAATTTAATGAGCAGGGGTGATATGTTTTTATTAAAACATTCGCAATATGTCTTAAAAACACTTTTGGCGCAGGTTTTAGTTTATTTATATAGTATTAAACCTTTTGAATGGTTTAATAACCATAGAGGGCGGCATATTTATTTAGTGTTAGTTTTAGACCAAAGGGGATTTTATTTGGGTTTTAATTTAGCACATGCATAATAACTTTGGTCTAAAATCTTTATAATAGTGGGTTTGGGGGGTATTTAGATATAGGGAATTAAATAAGTAGGATAAGGTTTTATTTAGGGATTTAATAAACTAAGTTGAAAGTTAATATGAAAAGGGAAATGGAAGGCACACAAAAATACATAAAATGACTAAGTAAAGTGTAAAAATAAAGCAAAGCTTGTCTTTTTATCATTTCACCAATACTTAGTATAAAGTATTTTTGAGGGTTTTTGTATATTTCTGAATGAAGAAAGTTAGTTATATAGGTTTATATGCTTCATTAAGTAAGAATAAGTCTTTACTTATGAAAAGATGTTAACATGTATGAATGATGATAAATGGGAATTTAACATAAGAATTCAACATTTTCAACTAACCAGTCATCGAGTCTTGGGTCCGGTCCCAACAAAAGTCAGAGAAATGCTCTGAACATGTTTGACTGATAATTTAGAATACTAAATACTTATAGGGGAGGGGAAATTAGTGATTTTGCCCGATGATGAATATTACATGCCTTCTTCCACTTCTTTCTACCTAACCAACATTACTCTAACACTTTTTTTTCCTTTTGGCAGGTGGATTTAGGCTTGCAACCTTGAAACATTTATTCTTTTAAAGCAATAAAAATGTTTTAATCTACCTTATTTCATCCGAGGGCTCAGATTAAACTGTTGAGCTCCTCATTATTCACTACATATTTACTAATTTGTCAAGATTAAACTGTCTGACAAATCTTTATTCACTATCTAAACATGAAATTGAAAACATGACAAGTCAAGATTAAGCAGTTTAACTCATCATGGATTATGGCATTTATCGAGACTCTGCAATAATCATTTATTTTGCAAAAAAGTAAAGTAGTGGCATTTGGACTTGCTCACTTTCAAGTTTTATTTTCATCTTTTTTCTTTTGGGGTCTATATTTTTTAAGTCCTTTGATCTTTCTTTTAGGAATTTTTATCCTCTTTTTTATTTTTTTATTTTTTTTCTTTTTTTTCTTTTATTTTTTCTTTTTTTAAAATATGAGAAAACAACTTGCAGAAAGCAAGGTATGTACATATTTTACAAAACTATCAAAAGTCAATTCAAAATTATGAATCCTATATTTATAGGACCCTAACAAGGTGGAGTTAGTTATTAACAACCAAAAGAGTGGTAGATGGGAATTGGATAAAAATATTTTGTCTACTTGCTTTTGTCTCGTTCTAAGAAGGGAGGAGACTAAAGAGAAGCAAGGAAAGGAGAAAAAAATAATTAGCAGCCTTGGTACACTCTGGGGGACATTAGACTAAAGAGAAGCAAGGAAAGGAGAAACAAATAATTAACAGCGTTGGTACACTCTGGAGGACATTAGTTATTTTACAATGTTAAGGTTGGGAGGAGCCAAGTACTTGAAAAATAATTTTCCACGAAAATATTTTCAAGGCATTATCCTAACTCCTATATCTATTTTATTGTTAAGAAAAAAAATGATTAATATTTGAGTTTAGAATGTTATGATGCAATTTTTTATTTTGTATAGTGTAAATTAAATATTAAGCATGATTTGGAAAAGAGAAAAGACATTGTTATATTTTATTGGAAAGCTTATATATAAAAATGAAATAACGAAAGGTAGTATTTTGTGTAAATTTTGCTTGTAATGCTAGACAAAAATATAATTTTCCAAATAGAAAAGATATATAAATACAAATGTAAATGTCAATAAATAAATATATATATATATATATATGTTAGACTAGATACAAATAACCACAAAATTATAAATTATCTATATATATTTAGATATACACGAATTTTTATACATGTGTATATGTATTAAACCAAAATTGATCATTTACCGAGTAAATCCATGAGAAATAATAAGATAAAATTATATTAGAGAAATATATATATATATATATATATATATATATATATATATATATATATATATATATATAATCGGTGTGAAGAGATTTTTATTTATATCAAAGTCTTTCCCCACCATAAGCAAAACAACAGAGGCTTTAATAAGTTCTTTACTCTCGACGAATGAAAATAAACTCAAAATCTATTTATAAAATTCCTTAGTATTATAAATTCATTTCTAAATTATTTTTAAATTTAAACAATACGAGACATAAAAACAAATGTAGCAAGAAGTATTCACAACCTCGTGAGAATTGTTTTGTTCATTGTGGAAATATCAGTTTAATACCCAAAAAACAAAAACGAAAAACTCATGGCTTGTTATAAAATCTTAGTTAAAAAGAACCATATGCCATGTAAGGCATTAAAGAATATATATATTTAATACCCATTTGCGAGAACAAAGAATTTGGATTTTTGCCTTCGAACATAGAAATCTCGCCCATGTAGAGGAAGATACCCAGAGTTGGAAGCCCCCCCCGCCTAGTAAATGAGATGGGTAAGTCGAAACATAACCGTGTCCAACTTGAAAATATTTATAATAATATGCTATGGTTGAATTTGTACTTGTACTTTAAAGAAAATCACAATTAGAATGAGTGAACAATTTGCGAGAGAGTGGAATGACTTGGGTAGAGTTTTTTGTTTAAATTCGATGTTTCAATTTTTATGTGAGTTTATTTTGAGGAATGAGTGAACAATTTGCGAGAGAGTGGAATGACTTGTGTAGAGTTTTTGTTTAAATTTAATGTTTCAACTTTTATGTGAGTCTATCTTTAAGGAAACCCTTAATATTTTGAGAAAGTGGAATAACTTAGGCAGAGTAGTTTTTTTTTAATGTGAGTTTATTTTGAGGAAAACGCTCAATATTTTGAGAATAAATGGATGTATAGTTAGGAAAACTAATTTATTATAAATATATATTTTTAATAAGTAAAATAAAAATTAAGATCGGTTTAAAAAAATCAGGGAATTAAATTATTACAAAGCTATTATTAAATAAATTTTAAAAGAATGGTATGTATTTTTAAAATATAAGGGATTTTAGAGATGCTTTTAAGAGAAAAATGAATTTTTTAAGGGGAGATTATTTATAAGATATAATTTTTAAAATTAGAGATTTTTAAGTAGAATGATTTATAGGTGGAATAAATATATTGATAATTTTTTAAGAATTAGAGATTTTAGAGTTGTTTTTTTTGTGAGAAGAATAATTTATTAAGGATTTCCAAATGTTATTGATGTTTAGGTCTTCATCACGATTCATATTGTTTTTTCTTTTTTCAATTTCTATGGCCTCTTTAATTTTTCTTTTTAGGTAATGTTCTTCTTTTTTTACAAGTTTTGCTTCTTTCATAGGGATGTAGTGAGAGGATGTAGTGAGCATGTTCTGCAAGAGAATATTTTGTAGTTCTATTCCTCGATATGTCAGCAACATACTCTTTTATTATGATGTAATGATCTACCTGCTTCACCTATGTATTCTCTACCACATGAACAAGGAACTATGATGTAATGATCTACCTGTTTCACCTATGTATTCTCTACCACATGAACAAGGAACTATGTAAACTCCCTTTTGTAGGTGAGCATTTATAGCGTCTTATGCGGAGTCCAAGATTTTTCTATTGGTATTCGGTGGGTTGAAAGCCATGTTGATGTTGTGATTGTTTAGGATTTTCTATATTTTATCTATGGTTCTTTTTATGTAAGGTAAAGAAATTTTAGGAGTGTCTAGGGTTTTTTTAGGGTTTGATGGATGGTTTTGTTGATGGTATTTCTTGTATATCCATTTTTTTCAAAGACATGGCAGAGATGATTGAGTTCATGATTTAGATGATATGAGTCAGAGATTCTGGTAGCTCTTGTAGTTAGGGTTCTGATTATTTTGGATTTTTGTTTGGGATGGTGATGAGAGTTTGCATGAAGGTATATTTTAGTGTGGAAACTTGGGAGCCAAGTTTTCCATATTTTTTGGTTAAAAGGACATCAAAAAAGGGTAATTGGTTATCCTTTTCCATTTCAATGGTGAATAGGGAAAATTTTAAAGATGGAAAATTATTTTGAAGTTTAAAAAATTGGTGAATCTCACTAGTCCCTAATATGCAAACTATAAAATATTTATTGATGTATTTGTAAAATTATTCAAATTTATAATGATATTATATATATTGTATATATAATTTTGGCGATTTTTAAGGTAAAATAATTTTATATTGTAAAATTTGGGCGAATCATTTAAAAAAAAAATGGAAATTGGCGAATCTTTTTTTTGGAAAAACCATGGAAAGTTAGCCCACCTGTGAATATTAGCCCCTAAAATTATCCATGATGGTGAATTTAATGTGTCTTGAGAGACTATTAATGTGGGTTAAACATTCTTCCAATTTATCTTTACCATGACTCCATTTTGCGAAAACATCATCGACATATATTTTCTATTCTTTCGGGGTGTATGGGAAAGATTTGAGGGCTATTATCTTAAAGTGTTCCATGTGTAAGTTAGAGATGATGGGAGAGAGAGGTGATCCCATTGCTACCCCATGATTTTGTTCATAAATTATTCCTTTAAAACTAAAATATGAAATTTTTAGGCAAAGTTTAAGGAAAATTATAGTTTCATCATATATAATTGATTTCAAGACCTTGATGGAATAGTCTATAGGGATCTTGTGTAAAAGGATACAATGTCAAAACTAACCATGAGATCTTCATCCTTCATTTCCAGATTTTTAGTCCATTGTACAAATTACGCAGTCTTTAATATACGAGTTGTTTCCAGATAAAGGTCGTAATTTTTTAGCAAGGTATTGTGCAAAAAGGTAGGTGGGAGAACCTATGGTATTGATTATAGGTCTTAAGGGGATACCATCTTTATGAACTTTAGGAGCTCCATATATTATGGGAGTGATGAAGCTGGTTGGAGTGTCCTATTTTTTGTAATAGTGTCAAGAGATGACTTTTTTATTTTTTTGGAAACTTCCTTAAGGATTTTTGAGCTAGGGTCTTTATCTAAAATTTTATAGCAACCATTTTGTTAAGATGTTAGATTCCATTTTCTTTTCATAATTAATTCTATCCATGATTATAATTTCATTACCTTTATCTACTTCAAGAATAATTATATCTTTGTTCCTTTTTAGGTATTAAGAGCCATTTTTCATCCTTGGATATGTTACAACTAGTTTAAAATTTTTAAGAATTTAGGCAACATCTTGCCTTATTTCCTCGGCTTCAATTAGATTAAGGTCTTTTATGGCCACTTCTATGCTGCTAATTATATCTTCAAAGGGGATTTTATTTGGAGTGATGGCAAAGTTTAGACTTTTTCATAATCAGTTCTATTCATGATTATAGTTTCATCACCTTTATCTACTTTAAGAATAATTATGTTAAAGAATAATTATGTGTTTGTTCTTTTCTTAGGTATTACGTCTTGCCTTATTTCCTCGGCTTCTATTAGATTGAGGTATTTTATGGCCACTTCTATCCTGCTAATTATATCTTCAAAGGGGATTTTATTTGGAGTGATGGCAATGTTTAGACCTTTTTGGATTGAGGTCTTTTATGGCCACTTCTATCCTGCTAATTATATCTTCAAAGGGGATTTTATTTGGAGTGATGGCAATGTTTAGACCTTTTTGGAGAAGAGATGCAGTAGCATGGTCTAGGATAATGCTGGATAAATTGAAGACCTTAGGGTTATTATAATAATTGGTGTTTATCGAATTTGACGAGGGCGAGAAATCTGAGATGTTCTGCGCGATTTATTTTTCTGCTATGACGCTGGAGTTATTGTTGTATGGATCCTGTGTGATGACTGAGGGATCTATATGTGAGGGGTTGGTGTCAAGCGAATTGAATGTGGGAGATAAATAAGATTTTCTAGAGTTTGGTTTGCGCGAGATATCCCTTTTTGGATCAAGTGAGCTGAGTGTGCGATTGTTGCAATGAGATGGAGCAGTACTGCCAATATGTTCATCCTGTGCAAAGGTTGGCGTACTATCTTGTGTGCGGTCGGTTTGCGGCTTTTGCAGATGGTGATGATCAGAGGTATTGGTGCAGAGATGATGGGTATCAACGTCAATGTTTGAGTTATTACGCGAGCTTAATGAAGGATTGTTGTAGTGCGATGGAAAAGTAATGTCGATATGTTCAACCTGTGCGTTGTCAAAAACGGTTGGCGCAGTGTCTGCCCTTTCCTGAGTGAGGTTGGTTTACTGATGGTGATGTTCGGTATAAACGTCGTTGTTGGGATTTCAGGTTAGATGAGGTCGAATGAAATCATAGGAGAAATGAGATAACCTGGTTAATTTTCTAGGTTTTTTCTCGATATCTTTTTGCAGCCATATTTCAGATTTTACCTGAGTGAGGGCATCTAAGGATTGCCATAAGTCAAACCGTAGTGATGAAGCTAATGAGAGATGAAGACTCAACTGATCCTGGGAGATTTTAATTAGACGTGAGTCTAGTGGATTTTATTTCATTTCTAATTAGGGTTTCGCTTAATTTGTGGAAGATGGATAAGTTTCGGCCACAACGGAGAGGGTGCTTGCACATGGAAAATTTTGGAGTAAGTTTATAATCTCTACACTGTTTGAGAGAGGTCACATTCGTAAGGATTTTCGCTCTGGATAATCGAAATTTCTCAAAAATGATTGTGTGGTCCATTTTGTCCCTTTCATGACAGGACTGGATTATTTTGAAAAGGGAATCTACACAAGTAAGTTGATTTGGGAGAGAGTGGAATGACTTGTGTAGAGTTTTTGTTTAAACCCAAGAGTTTATTGGTAGAGAAAATCCAATATTTTGAGGAAATAGAAGCAAAGTTAGAAAAAATAATTTACTATAAATATATATTTTTGTAAGTAAAATACAAATTAAGATCATTTTTAAAAAATCAGAAAATCAAATTATTACAAAGCTATTATTAAATAAATTTCAACTTAAGTTAAAATTATTGTTTAGGAGAAATGGAAAAATTAATTATTAAAAAGATGCTATTATTATAAACAACAAGGCACTTAATAATGATCAAAAGAATGGTATGCATTTTTTTTTAAATAAGGGATTTTAGAGATGTTTTTAAGAGAAAAATGAATTTTTTTAAGGGGGAATTATTTACCAGATATAATTTTTAAAATTGGAGATTTTTAAATAGAATGATTTATTAAGGGAGGGAAATAAATATATTAATAAATTTTTAAGAATTAGAGATTTTAGAGTTGTTTTTTGTGAGAAGAATAATTTATTAAGGGTTTCTAAGTGTTATTGATGTTTAGGCTTCCATCACAATTTATATTGTTTTTTCTGTTTTCAATTTCTATCGCCTCTTTAATTTTTCTTTTTATTTTTATGACCTCTTTAATTTTTTATTTTTATTTTTATGGCCTCTTTAATTTTTCTTTTTAGGTAATGTTCTTTTTTTTTGACAAGTTTAGCTTCTTCCATACTAATATAGTGAAAGGATGAGTAAGCCTGTTCTGCAAGAGTAGATTTTGTGGTTCTATTCCTTGATATGTCAACAATATGCTCTTTTATTCTAATGTTAAATGATCTACCTGTTTCACCTATGTATTCTTTACCACATGAATAAGGAACTATGTAAACTTCTTTTTGTGAAGAATATTAAAAATTCCATAAGAAACACAAAAAGAAGTTTATTTTTTGGGAGGACTCTTGGCAGCAGCGGGAGAAGTTGTCCACTCGGCTAGATTTGGCGGAAATATCTTTGTTTACGCGAAACCCTAATTGTGCGACAATTCACCATTATTGGGATGCTCAACCTGATGCTTTTTGGAGGAAATGGAAAACTAAGGAGCACTAGCCACAGGCCCCAAATACATAGCAATGGCATAATTTTGACAACGAACTTTGGACCCAGAAGATCCTTTGACAATCGGGCTCTAATATTTTGCATTGGGGGTATCGGCCGCGGGGTATGTTTTCGATACAGGAAGCTTATCAGCTGCAAGCGCAGCATTTGGATATCCCTGTTAATAGGTTATGGACAAAGATCTGGGAAACCAAGCATTCGCTGAAGATTGAGCACTTCTTATGGTTGGTAGGGCGTGGCCGGATTCTAACATAGGATCAATTGCAGAGGAGAGGCATGCATGGCCCATCTTAGTGCGTTCTTTGCTACTCATCTTTTGAAACGATGGAACATTTGTTAAATACTTGTCCTGCTATGGAACGATTATGGACTAACGTTCATCAATTATTTCAACAAACTGACCGAAAGGCTAGCAGTCTACCCTAGACCATTGCTACTTGGAGGAAATGGGGTTACAAAAGCCCTATCGTTAACAAAGCATGGGTGTTGGTAGTTGGTTTTATCCTCTGGTTCCAATGGAAAGAGCGAAATCGTAGGATTTTTCAAGATTGTAAACTTTCTTCTGAGGAAATTTGGACCCTTACTAAGCAAGGAATCCGTGAGACCATTCTAGTTGAGAAATGGGATCATGAGGATTGGGTGGTTTCTACTCAGGAGAGGCGAATAATTCAACAGCTAAATATAGCCGAAGAAATGGTAGCACCCTCCTGTTGGAAACAGATGTCGTTACCCTACCAGGTTAGAAATATTTTCGTTCGTCCTCAGCCTGGCTTTCTTAAATTGAATTATGATGGTGCCTCTAAGGGGAACCCTAGACAAGTAGGTTTTGGTGGAATGCTCCATGAATGTTCAAGGACGACTCTGAGGATTTTTGCAACTGAACTTAGGCATTCTACAAATAATGAAGCAGAAATTATTGCTGTCAAGGTTGGCCTTGCTATTGCTCAGTGGGAGCACTATAATAGGCTTGCAATTGAAGGAGATTCTGCTATGGTTACTGGCATTCTCAAAAAACTCCCACACGGCTTGACTTGGGAATCCATTTCTAAGAGTTGGCGAACAGCTCGACTCATACACGATATTCAACAGCAAATTAGAAACGTTGAGTATATAATACCTATGCATGTCCGTCGAGAAGGTAATTAGGCGGCCGACTGTCTTGCGAACTAAGCGTGTCGACATGTTGATGGTTCTGTGGATCAGCTATGGCGCTGGGAGTTGTTGCAAACTATGCTGGATCTTCATGCAATTTTAACAAAAGACTTGCGTAATAGCTCTCCAGATTCAGGTACTCTGTGTTCTAGAGGTGGTGTACCTCGAATCAAGAGCGCATTACAGAGAACACGATCTCACACGAGAGCTTCGGCTGATTGTGGTAACGTGTCTGTTGTACGCCGACATGGTGGCGGGTCTGTGGAAACGGTACGCCAATCACGTGGTGGGCACATGTAGCGGCTATGAGAAGCTCACTGACGGGACATCTGCCAACCCTCCTCTTAAATGATTTCTGTTTCTTGGTGTCTCCAGCTGGATCGTCCAGCTCGATTGTCAGTAGTATTTTGGAAACTGTGCCAAGGGTGTGGGGTTAAGTTTTGCCTTGTTGTTTTCATTCTCATTGTCATTCGTTTCATTTGGCTTTTTGCTCTTGTGGGTGCTCGTGCATGCAACGGTGTCGATTGCCAGGGTTTCAGGGTGACGGACCTTTCTCAGGTGTGGTATGTATCTCATTTTCTACCCCTTCAGTTCATGAATATCCTCCCCTTTTGCCTACGGGTTTTTGATATGGTGTTTTTACAAGATTTATGGGAATGGAGGTTTGGTCGATTTTGGCTGGAATTTCTGAAGCAGGATTTTGTCTTTTGCCGCTATAAACAGTTTCTTCTTTTTGTAGCTGTTCATCTTTTCCAATTTGCTAGTCCTAGTTCGTTTCTACTGGGCACTTATTGCCTTCTACGATATACTTTTTCACATTGGGTGGGTTGGCTGCACTACTTTATTGCTTCATTTATTTCTCGTTCTCTCACCGAAGGCAACTTTTGCATTTGGTATGGTTCTGCACTTCTGCGCCTAGTTGGTTGTCGGGGTTTCCTTTTCTACTGCATGCATTGTATTTATACGCTGGGTTATCAAACTAGTTCTGCTATTGGTCAGGCCAACTGTGCCTTGGTTTCACATTCGGCTTTTTCGTAGCACGATCAACTATGTTACCCCACAGGTATTCAATTTGGTTTGGGTAGTCCCCGCACTGGTCTTGGGTCTCCCTTTGTTGTGGGGTTTATGCTCTGGTTGCTTATTCTCAGATGCCTCCTCTGTTGTCATGTTGGTAATATTTTGCTAAGGACTAGCTTCCAGCATGGTTTGTCTCTGCTTTGTTGTTCTTCTTTTCATATGACTCCATTAGCTCTGTGCGTTATGTCGGTGGCGGACTTGGAAGATGCTGGTGTAAATCATTCTGTTGTTTTTTCTATCGTCTCTTTCCGGCTGACTTCACTTCTTTTATGGGTGGAAGTTTTAACAGATTGTTTAGTTTCTCTTGCAATGGAAAAACGAGGACGTAAGCCAGTTGGGGGGAAGGGTAAACAGGCCTCTACTGCACCACCTAGGAAGCGTGGTTGCAAGACAATTAAACAGCATCTTGAGCCTCTGGTTAATAACTTTATGCATGAGATTCCATCTTCTGTTCGTGACCGGGTCTATGGTTGGGAATCTGAGATCTTGGATAATCTTGACTCACATGATGATACGGCCTCTGAAGATATGCAGCGAGTAACCCCGGACCCTAGCCATACCCGGGGTCGCACGTCTCTGTATCAGCAAACTGTCCGAACATATTGGATAATTAAGTGTCTCCTTGCTAAAGCAATTGTGTCCATTGCGGAGCCTAAGCTGGACTCTAAGCTTGAGGCAACCCTGGCAGATATTAACAGGAATATTCAAGAGATTAACTTAAGACAATTGCATCAGTATTTGCGTCTTTCCAGATTGGAGAAGGAGATTAAAGCTCTGGCTCGGGTCCCAGTTGAACTTCCTGGTGCTACTGCTACAGCGCCAGCACCAATTGAATCTGATGAAGATTGATCTTCTTTACTGTCCTTAGTTTTGTTGGAACTGTTACTATCGGTCCTTATGTTGCTTTCCTTTACTAACTGTTATGGTTTTGGACATCCTCTGGTTTCTGTATGATCTTTAGTATAGGCAGATATGGTTCTTGTTATTAAGACTTTTTATGTTCTGGTTGAATTACTTTGAACTCAGATGGCCAAAATACTTGGTTTCTTACGGGCAGGTTGAGGTCTAGTTTTGTATCTTTTGCCCGACTTTTATTAATAGAAAATCGAAGGTACCACCTAAGCTTACAAAAAAAAAAGAAAAAAGAAATAAACAAATGTATGCACCAGTACAGAGTTGCACATGAAGGGAAATTGAATCCAATAGTCCATTTTGAAGAATGAAAATGATAATTTTGACACTAAAACTCATACACCAACAAAAATTAACTATAAATTTTTGTAGTCGTACACAAGAAGTGAATCTTGTAGTTGGTAACCAAGATTAAAGAGATGCCTCTAACTAGAAAATTAAAACCGAAGTATTTAAAAAAATAAAATACCTATAATTAATAAAGAAGTTAAAAATAAAAATCCACTGAGAAAGTATTATAAAGGAGGAGATATAGAGAAATGAGGGTATTATATATATATATATATATATATATATATATATATATATATGAATTTATAGAAAAAAATCTGAAATAGAATTCATAGAGTAATTACAAGGAAATTGGAAGCAAGGGTTACGAAACGCATGAAAGTTTCTTCCCTTTAAAAAATCCTAAACATACTTCTATCAAATTGAACAAATAGAAGTTGTGTCAATTCCTTTGTACCGATAATCAAATACTAGAAACAAAACTAGAAAAGAAATGTAACATAATAAAGGTTTTAGCTGAGGGATAGCAGCATATGAGACAAAGGAAACTTGCTTAATCGATGACCATTATCAACCAATAAATAAAACTATGAGAAAACCCTATAATGAGAAAAAATAATTATGGGTTAAGTATGTTGGAATTTATGAAAATTCCAGAACAAACTAGAGAGAATAATACTCTCCTCTTTAACATAGAGAAATAAAAAAATTTCTTCACTGGAGAACAGAGTTTTTCACTTTGAAAATCTATTTCATTAACTGTAAAATAAACTATTACAAAATCTGGACTGCTTCAAGATGGAGTGCCCAAAGACATACTTCACTATCTCACTGTCTATGCAAAACAACACTTTGTTCTAAAACAAAACATACATTGTTGTGTAAAAAAAAACCTCTCTGTCTATTACAAAGAAAAACGCATTGTTGTGCTTTCAAAAACAAAAACATAACACAGGCTCTCGGGCCTTTTCAACTTTTTATATGTCGCACATATAACATATTATTAAAACTAAGCTATATGATGTTTGAAAGAACTTCGAGCCCACTTAAATTTCGCGCATATGTTAAAAACATTACAATGTAAAACATTTAAAACAATGCAATAAACCTTTGACACAAAACTTTGATCGCACGATGAACGCCAGACTTCAAAAAAACTTTAAACCAAATCACAATCCATATTTTGCATAGCAAAACTGGGCTTGCTGACGTAAGGTTCTGTGCGCGTGATGGATTATTAAATCCATCATATAAAACCTCATCACGTCCGTTGAATGGTTGCTGACGTAAGTGGAAAGTGTAATGCGAAAATCAAATATTAAATCCACACTATAAAGGGATCGGGTCCTGTTCACAATCAAAACAAATATTCCGATGCCGATTAGAACGGACCCGTGATGAGTTATAAACTCCATCGCATAATCCTCATCGGGGCTGGAGCATAACAAAACACAGCGGCTCAACATAAAACTTTTGATTCGATTGAAGATCGGACCCACGATCAACATTTAACTGCACCATATAACATATATCGGGTCCAATTCAATACTATGCAATCGGGCCAATAATAAAGCGCTCCCAATGCGATATTACAATCGAGCAAAAACAAAACTTGCGATTGAATATTATACTGCCGCGTGGTCTTGTGGCCCCGCAGACCTTGGCTTACGGTGGAGGGCGATTGTTATATGATATAATATATGGTTGCAATGAATGCATCGCATCCTCCAACATCAACAAGACATTGTGCTGTGTGGGGACCACCGGGGTTTAAAAAATAAAACGCCCGCGTACATATAAAATATATGTGTTCACTGTGTTTTAAAATAAAAGGTACTATGTTTTACCAAATACAGAGTCTGTCCCCAAACACAAATAAAAAGACTCTATTCTTCAAATAAAAGGACTGTATCGATCAAACAAAAGTTGACTATTCACCATTTTAGAAAGCGGCTGGAGGAGAAAAAACTGGAGATAAAAAATGGAAAGCGACTCTGCACAGGGACAGCTGAAAATAACATTTCAACACTCCCCCTTACTTTCAACTGCTGGGTTATCAGTCATACCCAGGAATTTTCTCAAAAATTCAAAACTCTTCGGCCCCAATGGCTTGGTCAGAATGTCTACAAACTGCTCCTGAGTTCTGCAGTGTTCCAAAACAATTTCTCCATTGTTTACCAACTCCATGATGTAATGAAATTTTGTGTCAATGTGTTTCGTTCTCTTGTGAAACATAGAATTCTTAGATAATGCAATAGCTGAGATATTGTCACAAAAAATCATTTTTCCTTTTGCCTGCTCTTGGCACAAACTTCTTAGCATCATCCTCATCCAAATTGCTTGAAAAGTTGCTACTATAGCTGCCACATATTCTGCCTCTGCTGTAGACAATGCTACAATAGGCTGTTTTTTAGAAGCCCATGAAATGGCTCCTAAACCCATGTGAAAAACATAACTGGAAGTGCTCTTCCGATCATCTACACTTCCAGCCCAATCACTGTCAGTGTATCCAATTAAATCTGAACATTCTGAAGCAGTATATAAAATTCCATACCTTTTGGTTCCTTTAACATACCTCAGAATTCTCTTCGCTGCCTGCCAATGTGCATCCTTTGGCTTCTCCATGAATCTGGAAATCAAACTAACAACATGCATTATATCGGGCCTAGTTGTAGTCAAATACATGAGGCTACCAACTATGCTCTTGTACAAACTAGGATCAAAATCCTTGTTGATGTCCTCTCTGCCGAGTTTAATCCCATCACTGTGGGAGTGATTGCTGCTTTGCTCTCCTGCATATTAAATCTTTCCAGCACTTCATTAACATATTTTTCCTCTGAGATAAAAATCCAAATTTCATCTTTTTCTACTTCTATTCCTAAGAATTATCCCAACAAACCCATGTCAATCATTTCAAATTCTTCTTTCATGACTGTTTTAAAATTTTCAATAAGGTAATCATCATTACCTGTGAAAATAACATCATCAACATATAAAACCACAATCAACATTTTACCATCTTTTTCTTTGATGTAGAGGGTGGGTTTTCCCTCACTTTTCAAATCCATTTTCCGGTGAATGAGAATCTATCTGTACACTCTTAGCGCTTTCTTTGCTTCGCAAAGAATTTTCAAGTACACAATTTGTTAACTGCGTATTGCCTATTTTGCGTAGCGGGGGTTGTTCGGTAAACCTCTTCTGTGTCCATTTTAAAATGTTGACTTCCACATCATTTGGTAAACTTTTCCCTTGTTTTGTCTTGCTATGAATACTTCTTGTCTCTGATTTCATTCTGACAGGGTCTGATTTCTCCTTGGTATCCCAATATGTGTTGCTCCTTGTACCCTTTGACAACAAGTCTTTGTTTGTCTCTCTATTTATTTCGACATTACTCTTGGTCTTGTAGACCCATTTAACTCCAATGACATCTTTACCTTTTGGGAGTTCAACCAAATCCCATGTCTTATTTCTTTCTATGGCATTAATCTCCTCATCCATAGCTTCTATCCATTTCCTATCTTTAATAACTTCTTCGAAATGAATAGGGTCATGAACATGACAATATAAAGAAAAAAAAGAATTTATACCTTCATTTGCTGCCTCCTGCTCATAAATTTCATTCAAATTTCTGAACTTCTTACCTCTTTCATTAGGTGTACAAGTGCTTTAAGAAGCACTCGAATTACCTCCTTGTGGTGTGCTTGGGGAAGAACTTTAATTTCTCCTCAAGGGTTTCTCTTGCTTCCCTTGTGTTGGTGCTGCTATTTGGGGATGTATTTCAGCCAACTCATCATCATTTTCATCATGAGATAAACAGTGTTTAACATTCATTGTTTTCTCTATGCTTCCATCCCAAGCTTCCTCCTCAATGAACTGAACATCTCTGCTCACATAAACTTCTTGGTGGATGGGTTGTACAACCTATAAGCTTTGGATTCCTCACTGTATCCAATGAAAATACATTTCTCCCCCTTGCTGTGCAACTTCTTCCTTAGCTGATCCGAAATGTGTGCATAGGCCACACATCCAAAAACTTTCATGTGTGTGACACATTGCTTTGTGCCACTCCATGCCTCTTCCAGCACTTTGTTCATAACTGCTTTTGTAGGGCATCTATTTAAAATTTACACTACACAATGTACAGCTTCAACCCAATAATCATTAGGCAAATGCTTTGCCTTTAACATACTCCTTACCATTCCCATTATGGTTCTATTCTTCCTTTCAAAAACTCCATTTTGCTGCAGAGTATATCTTGTTTTAAATTGCTTATGAATCCCATTTTCTCTACAAAAATGTAGAAAATATTTAGAGATATACTCACCTCCTCTATCAGCCCTTAGGACTTTGATATGCAACCCACTTTGGTTTTCCACAAGTTCTTTGAAATTGAAAAATCTTTCAAACACTTCACTTTTGTTTAGTAAACCCAAGTTTTTCTAGTAAAATCATCAATAAATGTTAACATGTAATGGCTGCCAGCAAGTGATGGAGTTTTCATCGGTCCACACAAATTTGAGTGGACAATCTCTAAGGGTGATTTTGCCCTTATGCTTTTTCCGGAAGGAAAACTTTCTCTATGTTGTTTCCCCAAGATACAACCTTCATAAAGGCTGCCCGGTTTCTCAATCAATGGCAAACCTCTTACCATTCCTTTTCTGTTCAACAAGTTAAGACCTCCAAAGTTGAGATGTCCAAATCTCAAGTGCTACAACCAATTATAATCTTTTGGTTCGCTTTGGAAAACCTCTTGTGTCATTGCTGCTACTTCTTCTTCATTTTTCAAATCTGCTCTCATTCTGAGAGGGAACATCATGTTCCTTGTCATCTTCACTTCAGCAATACATTGTTTGTTGGGTGGCTTATCCATGATGGTACAAACATCATCCTCAAAGAAAACATTGTACCTCTTTTGAACAAGTTGTCCAATACTCAAGAGGTTACATTTCATTCCTGGAACATAATAGATATCTACTATGGATTTCTTTTCACCTTTTCTCGTTAAAACATTTACATCTCCTTTTCCCATAACAGAAACTTTACTATCAGTCCCTAGTGTGACTTGTGACTTCAGACTCTCATCTAACATAGAAAACATGGCTATGTTTCCTGTCATATGGTTACTACAACCGGAGTCTAGAAACCATAAATCTTCACTCTTTTCTTCAACCATATTACAAGCTAAAAACAATTTATCTTGGCTGATATTTTCTCTAGTAAAATTTTCATTTGTTCTATTACCCATATCATGTTGCTTCTTTCTACATTCATTTGCATAATATCCATATCTTTTACAATAGTGACATTGGACATTGGATTTATCATAACTTTGTCCCTGAGCATTCTGTTGACCACTTTGCTGATTGTTGCCTTGGCCTTGATGCTAATTTGGATTGCTGCCCCTTCCTTGAGCATTTGTTGGACTGTTTCTTCCACCTTTGTTTTGGCTTCTGCCTCTTCCTCTCTTGTTTCCTCTGCCTTGACCTCTTCCTCTTCCGAAAGACATCTGGGTCTTAAAGGCATGTTCCAGAGATGAGTTTTCATTTCTACCCAATCTCTGCTCATGTGTCATCAGTGATGCATGTAGCTCATCCACTAAAAATTTTGTGAGATCCTTGGTCTCTTCTATGGTGGTGACAATCACATTAAACATTGAGGGTAGACTCCTCAAGAGTTTTTCCACAGTCCTCCTTTCTTCAAGAGTCTCTCCATGAGACCTTATCCGTGTGACCATTCCAATCACATGAGTGAAGAATGAGTCAATCTTATCTGACTCCTTCATGCAGAGAGTCTCAATGTCTCTCCTCAACAACTGAAGTCTTGTTGTCTTCACTTTTTCCATGCCTTGATAGGCTTTCTTGAGAGTTTTCCATGCTTCTTTTGATCTCTTGGCTGCTGCTATCCTTGCAAACACACTCTCATGCACTGCTTGATACAAAAAGTAGAGGGCTCTAGAATCATTCTTCTTATTACTCTTTAGCAGTTCCTTCTCTGCCTGAGTTAAATCATTAAACTCATTTTCATCTAGTGGCTCTTCAAAGCCATCCTCAACAAGTTCCCATAAGTCTTGGGAAGCAAACAGGGCTCTCATGGTTATTGCCCAGTAGTCATAGTTTTTCCCATTAAATTGTGGGAGCTGGGTATTTCCAATACCCATGCTAGTGTTGGCTCCATCCATTCTTGCACTCTTAACTATGCTTCAAAATACTTGACTGTGTTTTTAAAACAAATAACTGTCTTCAACAGTAACACAAAAAAATGACTTGAGAAATACCTTGGATTCTTCTTGACTGAGTCTTCACTCTGCTGGAGAAGCTGCTGCAACAAGAACTCCTTCCTTCAGCTTCTTTGACCTTTAAAGAGCCTGGACTAGCTCTGATACCATATTGGAATTTATGAAAATTCCAGAACAAACCAGAGAGAATAATACTCTCCTCTTTAACACAGAGAAATAAAAAAATTTCTTCACTGGAGAACAAAGTTTTGCACTTTGAAAATCTATTTCATTAACTGTAAAATAAACTGTTGCAAAATCTGGACTGCTTCAAGACGCAGTGCCCAAAGACAGACTTCACTGTCTCATTGTCTGTGCAAAACAACACTCTGTTCTAAAACAAAACATACACTGTTGTGTAAAAAAAAAAACCTCTCTGTCTATTACAAATAAAAATGCACTGTTGTGCTTTCAAAAAAAAAAACATAACATAGGCTCTCGGGCCTTTTCAACTTTTTATATGCCACGCATATAACATACTATTAAAACTAAACTATATGATGTTTGAAAGATCTTCGGGCCCACTTACATTTCACGCATATGTTAAAAATATTACAATGTAAAACATTTAAAACAATACAATAAACCTTTGACACAAAACTTTGATCGCGCAATGAACGCCGGACTTCAAAAGAACTTTAAACCAAATCACAATCCATATTTCACGTAACAAAACTGGGCTTGCTGACGTAAGGTTCTGTGCGCGCGATGGATTATTAAATCCATCATATAAAACCTCATCGCGTCCGCCGGATGGTTGCTAACGTAAGCAGCAAGTGTAACGTGAAAAGAAAATATTAAATCTGCACTATAAATGGATCGGGTCCAGTTCACAATAAAAAAAAATATTCCGATGCTGATTAGAATGGACCCGCGATGAGTTATAAACTCCATCGCATAATCCTCATCGGGTCTGGAGCATAACAAAACACAGCGGCTCAACATAAAACTTCCAATGCGATTGAAAATCAAACCCGCGATCAACATTTAACTACACCATATAACATAGATAGGGTCTGATTCAATACTATGCAATCGGGCCAATAACAAAGCGCTCCCAATGCGATATTACAATCAGGAAAAAAAAAAATTGTGATTGAATATTATACTGCCGCATGGTCTTGTGGACCTGCGAACCTTGGCTTACGGTGGAGGGCAATTGTTATATGATATAACATATGGTTGCAATGCATCGCATCCTCCAACATCAACAAGACACTGTGCTGTGTGGGGACCACGGGGGTTTAAAAAATAAAACGCCCATGTACATATAAAATATCTGTGTTCACTGTGTTTTAAAATAAAAGGTACTCTGTTTTACCAAATACAGAGTCTATCCCCAAACACAAATAAAAAGACTCTGTTCTTCAAATAAAATGACTGTGTCGATCAAACAAAAGTTGATTGTTCACCATTTTAGAAAACGGTTGGAAGAGAAAAAACTGGAGATAAAAAATGGAAAGCGGCTCTGCACAAGGATAGTTGAAAGTAACATTTCAACAAAGTACTAGTATGTTACAGAAATAACCTTGAAATAAAATATATTATGTATACCTTAAATTACATTCCAATATAAGTACAAAGGCTTCAAAAAAAAAACCTTTACTAAAGATTAGATTTGGAAAGAAAAAAAATTATCAAAAATAATTGCAAAGTTACCTCTGGAAGAAATTGATGAGGTTTGGAATCGATCGGGCCACGAATTGTCCACATAACTCAACAAGTGTTGGAGGCAGTGGGAGTCCCTGCCGATTAACAGTAAAAATGTAAACTAATATATGTATATAATTTTTATGTAAAATAATTAACGTATTTATATTTTTATTGATGAGGTTTGGAATCGACCGGGCCACGAATCGTCCACATAACTCAACAAGTGTTGGAGGCAGTGGGAGTGCCTGTCGATTAACAGTAAAAATGTAAAGTAATATATGTATATAATTTTTATGTAAAATAATTAACGTATTTATATTTTTAGTAAAATAGCAATATACATCGCTTAATCCATGTAATTTGACATGTATTATTTTGCCAACATTTAAGTTGATCACTTTGACATGTAAATGAACACATGGAAGCCACACAATCAGTTTCAATTGATCAGCGGTCACCCCGTGTTGTATTATTTTCGTTTCTGCTGCAGGGCCACGTAAAGCCTTTCATGAATTTGGCCCATGTTTTGTCCACCCGCGAGTTCTATATCACTTTCCTCCTTACAAAATTTGTCCAAAGGCCTCAGCCAATCTAGTTAAATTTGGGGTAATTTTGAGCCATGATGATTCTATAATAAGTAATACGAATAATATGAATATACGATTTGAAACTCTGCCTGACGACCTGCCTCCCCAAAATGGTTGTACTGAAAATCAAAATGTCCCTGTCCTCTTCGAATCTATGGTGGCTAACGTTGATTTTCACTTCCGCAAGTTGATAGAGAGGCTCCAACATCTTCCCAACGTTCTTCTAGTCACCTTTATAGTGTCGGATGGACTTTTATCGAATATGCAAGATGTTGAGAACGAATATGGTGTTCCCAGAGTTGGATATTTGACAGCAACTTCTTTCCATCTACTTTAGTTGCTTCCCACTCGGGTACCATGTAGTTTTTTCTACATGTCATTATTCCTCTCAGGAGTTACTGGAAATAATATGGTGCGAGAATGCATGTCTTTGTACATTTCTTTCTTTGGATTTTGGGAGCAACATAGGGTGTTATGGATGAGCCCTTTGGCTTGGAAGCACTGATGCCGCTCATCTGCAAAACAGTTTTGCAATCACTAGTTTCTCTCAAAAATATACTTAATTCATAGTTTGAGTTTATTAATTGCATACTTTTCCTTTCCTGAGTTTGTTAATTGCATACTTTTCCACTTAATTCATAGTTTGATTTTGTTAATTGCATAATTTTCCTTTCTTTAGCTGCGTGCAAATCCAATTTTCTCGAGTTGTGTGCCAGGTCCAATTTTCTCCAGCAGCAACGACTATTACGGACCCTTGTCTGGTTTTCCAATAAGTCAGTAGCTTAGTAGCTTACTGGTTTTCAAATAGGCCAGTAGCTTACTGGTTTACTAGTGCTTCTCCTAGCCTATCAAAATCAATAACAATCAAGGCTCACCCTAGCTATCACTATGAAATGCATTCCTTGCATACAAATTATGGCCTTTCAATACCACGGAAAGAGATGTGTTGTCAAAAGAGCGAGACATGTAGCATCCATTACAATACAAGTGTAAGCAAAGCAAACTCACATATGGCAAACTCTAGAACTATAGATATTTTACTTTAGATACAGAGCAAACTCACATGTGGCAAACTCTAGAACTTTAGATATTTACTTTAGATAAAATATGAATGTCTTGGAAAGTTTTTGAATACTAAAAAATTTGCATATCTTTCTTTGCAACTACTTGAATATTTAAAAACTTTGGATATCCTTCTTTGCAGGATGTGGCCTCGGACGTTTCCAATAAAAGGTGGAACTGGAAACTTTGCTTAAAATTTGGGTAAAGCCAAATTACCATTAAAAAGTTTGTTTAAATTTTATTTACAAATGAAAATATTTATTCAAAGAATATTTAATCAAAGAATGAATTAATAAATAGTCAACTCTATCGCTAGAGTCCGCCAAGGCAGGGACTAATAACTTTGTCACTAATGGAAAAATATACCATTAAACATTCACACACTGAAATAAATATATAGACGTAGAAATATACCATTAAACATTCACACACTGAAATAAATATATAGGCGTAGATTTTTACAGAGCAATCCACTCTCGAAGCGGCATAGGGTAACAAATGAACCAAACAGTGTCAGAAAATACTTTTACCTCTTTGTAAAACCCTAAAGCCAATCACAAATATCGACTAAATAAAATAAAATATATATCGTTGAAGCGGTAGGTCGAAGGTACCCTATGTGGAGTCCTCAAAGATTGACATGTTCAAGTCAGAGGTACCAATCATGGAGACCCGGAAGGACTACACGAATACATAGTATGGAAATATTACACGTATACATAGTATGGAAATATGAGGTACATTACATAACATTTTTATCCCTTGTTATTGTATGCCTAACCAACGAAAATCACTTCATTTGTTCTAGATTCTTCATTTATCTTCATGTAACACTTTGCTCCCAAATACCCTGAATTTCCCAATTATAGTTGGGCTTCCTTTCCATAATACATAAGTAATTTTTGTGTACATAAGTAATTTTTGTGTTATTTATTTTGATTTGTGCTCAGTTGAAAATGGTGAAGATTGCTTCTTCCCAAAATTTATTTAGTAGATTGGCTTCATTGAGCATTGTTCTTGCTATTCCTTGCACTGTCTTATTCTTTTTTTCAACAAATTCATTTTGTTGTAGGGTCCTTGCAACTGATATTTTTCTTCTAATTCCATGATTTTCAAAAAATGCATTAAATTCATTAGAGGTATACTCACCTTCTATATTTGATCTCGATTTTCAAATCAATCACACTTTCAACAAGAGCCTTAAAGATTTTAAATGTCTCAAAATCCTCAGATTTTTCTCTAAGAAGTGTAACCCACGTCATTCTTGTGTAATCATTAATGAAAAACATAAAATATCTCACATTTTAAAGTTTGTGTCATGAATTGTTCGTAGAGATATTTATGAAAGCGCTGCAATGTCTTGGATGTGGAGTATACTTTTGTTATGAAGAAAACCATGGCCTATTATTACCATGTTGACATGGATTACAAATAGTATTATTTAGTTTTGATCATTTTGGAATATATATTATCACTTGTGATATTCTTAATTTTATTGGATTGGCAATGCTGATGTGACCCATCCTTATATGCTATAACCAACTCTCATCCATTTTACCAATACAACACTTTTCTCCTTTGACTCCATCAAGAATATACATATTGCTTGAAGTCCTATTTTGCCTTTGATACTAGTTTCCCTGTTTTTTACTTTCTATCTCACCTCCTTTAGAGTGAAATGTGAGATCATATCCTTTTGTCACACATTTTAATGTCACTTTGGAGATTTTTTTTTCGACCTTCAACATACAGGACATTCTGAGATTTAGTTTTTCCATTTTCGATATTGACTATGCCTTTTTATCTATCCTTGTTGATGCATTGTTTCCAAGTATTATTGTACCTCCATATTCTTCTTTTATATTAAGAAATATGATTTGATCTCTTGTCATGTGCCTTGATAATCCACTATCAACATACTATTTTTCTTTCTTGGCTTTGAGCATATAGTGAAATACCACATCTTTCCTGCTTCTCTTGCTTATTTTTCCATAATTTTGAGTATTATTATTGATACTGAGCTTTATTTCTTTTATATTTTGATTCAGAGGCCTGCTTAAGCTATTTCTACAATCTTGTGAAGTTTTTTCCCATACTTATGATACTCATATCATTCAAGTTAATCGATTACATAATTAAAGGTGTTATAATTTCTAATTGCATTTTCATTCAAACTTCTAGGATTTCTCTTCTCATAATCATCCCTTGAATTCTTATAGGATACTTTGTCTTTATTTCTCATATGATAAAATCTACAATGTATTGTCTTGTGACCAAAATTTTATAGGCATAACAATGACCAAAGAAGATATTTTTGTTGGGTGTGTGTTATATTATTTCCACGACTAGTCGCATGTGCGGGGGAGGTCACAGGGGGAGGCGTTTGTATGTCATCTCTATTACATCGGACGCAACAGGGGGGTCACGGGGGGGGGGGGGGAGGGAAAAAAAAAACTGGACCCTATATTAGGTGGGCGAACCTACCTTTTTTTCAGTAGAAAAAAACGCTACTCTTTATATTGATAAAAGGTATAACATACATCCTAGATCTTCCTTTCCTTCAGTTTGTACATAATTCATAATTCAAAGTATTCACAAAAACTAAGACCGCAAATAGATTTCAAAAACTATTACATCTTGTACCTTGTCAAACTTTGCTACTCATAATGTCTTGTGCTGCTATTTTTCGATGATAACAAAAAATTGTATCTAAAATTAGTACTATTCTACTATCGTTCCATCAAATTCATTTTAGCCTCTTCTTTTTTTCATTTTATTTGTTTCCTGTCTTTTCCTTCCTTTATTTCACGAGTAATTAATTGTACCTGCATTGATCATTACCCCATGGTCAAAAGATGAGAAATAAAATTTACATGTCTCCCTAGTGGTGCCTCTATTTGAAATCATATCAGCAGTCCAATTCTGTTCGATGTATAAATGATCAAAATTTACACCTTGAAAGTGTCTTATCAGAGTTTTGATGTGTTTCATCTAGCTTTTTAATATAGGGGGGTTGAAAATGTTTCTTCCCTTGACCCATTCAGTGATCTCTTTGGCATCACCAAAAATTTGTATATGGTCAATGCTAAGCCATTTAGCCGCAATCATCACACCCCATAAAGCAATGATTTTTGCTTGATGTTTGTCCCCCTTCCAGCTTCCCACTAGAAATGAAAGAATTTTTTGGCCTTTACATGGATCACAGCTCCACACCCACACGCTCTCCTTGAGCTTGCCCCATCAAAGAACCCCACTAGGAATGATTTCCATATCTCCACTTCTCTGAAATATATATATCCTTTTCTAGGCGGTACCAACCCTATTTCATTGAAAAAGGCCACAATATTGGTAATATCCTCATGCACCTGTATGCCTTCCTTCTCAAAGTAAACAACATTGTGTCTCCTCTAAATAGTCCATAAAATATATAGTGGAAGTGTCTTGTATTTCTTATCTTTGATCCATGTTTTAATATAAAAATTTAGTGTGGGCACGTTTCCCTTGTCTGCAATTTAAAATGGCCCATCACCCCTTGCTAGATTTCGTTTACATAAGGACATTTCATGAATATATGGTTAATCTCCTCCTCCACTTTCCTACATAAAATGCATATAACTAGTCCGATAAATCCTCTCTTTTGTAGATTATGCCATGTCAATATTTGGTTATGAATGGAAATCCACCCAAAGCATTTAATTTTATTCAACAACTTCCACTTCCATATAGCCTGGAAATGAAGACCTGCCTATGGTTTTGTGCAAGGGTTTTTCAGATGGTTTTGGGCGTGATGGTTTTTTTTCCATGGTATTTTGTAGATCTAATCAAGGGAACTACAGTTATGTTCTAAGCTAGGGTTAATGGATTGGGGTTTATGAATGCTTCAGCATGTATATATATGTATTGTAATATTGAAAGGAATATAATGAAAAATCAAACTGGTAGTCCCAGTTTTAGGATCCAGGGGAAAATCTCTGTGTATATGTGTTTATGTCTATGTTCTCACCATTTTTTATTTTCTGTTTTTTAAGAATTCATTTGGAAGTAATTTCTGTACAGGATTAAAACCTACAATTTTGGTACCTGGAAAAGAAGAACCTTCTTGAGAAAATAAATCTTCTGAGCTCTTTTTGATCGAATAAATATTCATGTCTTTGCTACTCCTTCACTCTATTTATGAAGTTGTTGATAAGATCATGTTTTTATTAATTGTAACTTCATTCTTAATGCTCCTTTCAATGTTGATAGAGTTCTTGAGTATGTCAGCAATTCTCTTAGGTTCCTCTTGGCATTCCTTTTTTGATATATTTTTGTTGAACTCCTCCTTGGGGTCCTCATGAATCTCATTATCACCAAGACCTGTAGTGATTAAAGGAGACCTCTAGAATTTGAGAATATGATCTAAAATTTCAGCTCCATTTACAAATTTTAAACATTGGTTTAGTTGAATGGTTGCTTTATCTAATTACTTTCTTAAGGAAACATTTTCAACTTCTAACTTCTCATAATGTGTTTCCTTTTCTTTTAGTTTAATTCTTAGTGTCTCTTTTATTCTTTTAGTATCTTCTATTTCAATTTTTAGGAGAGTGACCAATATTTCATCACAATCTTCATTATGATATTTCTACAATTGTTCTTTCAGTTGTTTCACCTTTTTTCCTTGGAATTTTTATTTCTTCTAAGACACTTACAAGTTGTCCATCTAAATCCCCTTCAACTTCTTATTCAGGATAGTTTTTTTTCTCTTTGATCATTTTATTTAGTATCTTGATTATACATAGCTATGAAAAATACTTATTGTCAAGTAATAAAGTAGAATAAATGATTTAACATTTATTTTTTCAAACTTAGGTAGGTAAATTGTGAGGTGAAACACAATATATGTAAATTGGTTACTCAATTACTTTCCTAGATGCAAAAATCAAGCATAAATGAAATACAGGTAGATCTCATAATTGATTCCAACTTACAATGGTTTTCATACTTCTAAATTCCATTTTTTACCTTGTTGAAACAAGATTGTAGATTCAGATATATGCATCACACTTTCTCACCAATCGCTCTTTCTGAAAGAGTAATTGTCTAGTCAAAATTGATTTAAGATTGCTATGGAAATTAATTCTAAGTAGAATGAGTGTTCTAAGTTTTATAAGCAAACTCACTCAAGTAAAATGAAAAATCCTTTTAATCTAGCATTCAATATTTTCTATTCTCTTTAATCATTGTTTCAAATATACTAGATCTAATTAATTTTGATGATTTAAATTTTAAAATGTAATAAATACTAATTAGAGAAATCAATCTAACTAAACTTTGTTCAGTAGCAATATTTTGTTATCAAACTACACTACTATAGGAAAACAGAGCAGAAATTTATATGAACTATGTGTGATTACAAGATCATTACATGAAAACACATCAAGCATTATAGGAATTATGTGTGATTACAGCAACAAAGTATGCATATTTTTTAATTCTATAACAAAACTGATAAACATAAATCATTCAAAGTATAGAAAAACTAGTAAAATACATAACAAAATATATGTAACACATACCATGGGGCCCTTCTAGTGTATGTTGACAATGAAACACTCATAAACTACATAATATTGTGCCCCATATAAGTGAAATCCTTCTTATATTAATGGAAATCATAAGCTTGATACAGAAGTGTTACTTTTTTCATGGATAATAATTATTACAAAAACCTCTCTCTCCAACATGTATCTTCTCTGTACATCGACTTTTATACAAAAAATATCAATCTTAAACTGACTTTCCCAAAAACAAGATCATTTCAGTGTTTCTAGCTAAAAATAAAATGATACAAAGTAAAATAGTGATCATTGCACAGTCTCCTCAATCCTTCATGACTCATAATATAAATTTCAAGTACAACTGACTTATTTCCAACCGATGGAGAGGATTGAGGCAAGTTTCCAAAATAGCCTGCATAATTTGCTAAGCAGGTATCCCTTGTTGACCAACCTTTGACTCAGGGGTTGTTAGCAACTACGAAAAGTTAGAATAAGTATTATTCCATTAGATGAACATGTTGATCATTCTCCATCATTCAGAATCATATTAGCTGACTTGGACCTCCACAAAACTTGGACAAATTACAGGAATTTTGTATTTCTTAAATTCTTATGATTACAAGAATTCATGTGATTGATTGTTTTACCCTTTAGTACATGAAATAAATGCATTTTATAGATACTTATGAATTAAAAAGAAAATATAGTTTCAATAAAAGACAACTACCTTCAATTTTATCCTTTTACACCATTACCTTCATCAAATTGGTAAAAATATCAGGATTTAAGGTTCAAATGGTGGATAAAAAGGTCAAAAACAAAGTGTACAGGGATATCAAAACTTAGACTCAACACTTCTCCTTTTTCATCATTAGACACACATTCATCACTTTCATAAAATGAATCACCATTCACTAAGGAATAGAAACCATTATTTTTTATATACCATTTCCTTTTATGTTTATGACATTTGAATTTATAATTATATCTCTTTTTATTATCACCAATACTTAATTTTTCATAGGGACACTTAGATGCATAATTTTCTATTCTACCACACTCAAATAATTTGAATAGAATCTTATCTTTGAATTTTCCAATCCCTCTTTTTAGCTTTCTCACAAATTGAGCTTCTTCTTCATTTGATTCATTGCTAGAAACTTCATGAATATTTTGTCTATTTGTCTTTTTTGTTACTTCAAATTTTGCTTCCTTCGACCTTGACTTCTCATTTTCTATTCTCATTTCATGTGCAAGGATGATTCCAATCATAGAATCCATACTTAGATTCTGAAGTTCTGTCATTTATTTAGTGGTTGAGACCTTTGGAATAAATATTTAAGGAAGAGATATCAATACTTTTTTCATAATTATTGATTCCTCGATTGTTTCACCAAGACCATTTATAGTATTAAAAAAAAAATCTACACAAAAAATAAGTCTACAACATTTTCATCTTCTTCCTTATTAAAACTTTCAAGTTGTCTTTTATGAGTTTGAAGCTTTTCTCTTTTCATCTTTTCATATCCTTCATAGTTATTTTGAAGTTTGTCCCAAATCTCTTTGGCAGGTTTGTAGTGCATTACTTTAACACAATTTATATATGTGATTCCACACAAGATTGAATTCTTTTATTTTGCATTGTTAAAATGGTTGTCTTTACAACCTCAATCGTTTGGAGAACTTTATAGAACCTCATAATATTGTTTACCGAATAACAAAATTTTAGTACTTAGACACATAATATAGGTAGTCATCCTTACCTTCAAGAAGGGACAATTTTCTCCATAAAATAAAGGAGATTTGCTTGAGAAATAACCTTTATGACTGGCCATGATCCCTTGTGATAAACCTTCTAGTGGTTAGACTATATTTGAAGGAACCTGCTCTGGCATAAATTGTTGTAATTATGAGTATATCAAGAGTGGGTGTGAATCAGTATAATCGTCTTTTTTAACAATTTAGAACAATTCAAACCAGATAAACATTGATTACATAAGCACCACACAAAATCACTATATGTGCATGTAAAACCTTATGGGAGAAAATCGTAAAATTATTTATATGAATATTCTTGTGGGAACCAACCTACTATTAAATCAATTTTCTAGCACCAACATAAAGGAGACACTAATCCCCTTATTTGTAGGCACAAACCTAAAGGAGACACCAATCCCATTATTTACAAGCACCAACCTAAAGGAGACACAAATACCTTGATTTACAGGAACCAACCTAAAGGAGACACCAATTCCCTTATTTACATGCACCAACCTAAAGGATACACCAAATCCCTTAAATTACAATAACCAACTTGAAGTCCAAACCAAATCCCCTAAATTATAGGCACTGACTTGAAGGATACACCAATACTTTGATTTCAAATAATTTTGAGTTTTGTTCTGCTAAGTTCTTCACAATTCTACCCACAACACTAACACTAATATTTATAATTATTCAGATCTCTCTCTACTCTGTACTTTACAGCTCTACCCTACACTTTGTTCATCAGAGAACTAATATGCTAAATTTAACATTTCTCTTCTCACTTACTGCAACAACTATTTTCACTTCAACTCTCAGCATTATTTTGTCCACCTCAAATAAAATATTTTTAACCATAGAATTTCCTCATCCTAATCACCTCAGACAACATTATTTTATACTTCATATAACATTACATGCTTAAATATTTTATGCATATCACAAACTTTATTACACACTTCATTCTTCAAATATTACTCATCTTGCTAGAAGCAACACTCTTTATCTCTTATAGTTGTGCTCTGTTTCACGGATAGGCTCTCAAACACTCTAAACATATTCCTCAAACTTCATCCTTAGAATTCTTAGAATTTAGCACCAAAGACTTCATACTTCTCTTCTCTTATTCTTTGCATCATATCTACTATTTGTCTCTTGCAAATTGACTTCCAAATTGAGTTATTTATAGGAAATGGTTGATCAGGACCAACACATCATAGAAGTATGATCTGGGCTAACAAGAAGTATTGGAGCCCCATATATGTAGGTTTTAACCATGTATAAAAAAATACAGCAAAAAAATTCTTAAACAAACACAAAAGATAAAATGGAAATCACAGAAAATATAGACAAAGATTTTTCTCCCTTAACCCAAAACCAGAAAAACCAAATTGATTTTTCATTATGTTCCTTTACAATGTTAGAATGCATTATATACACCCCTAATCCATTAACCTTGGATTATAATATAGCCATAGTTCCTTTTACCATATCTACAAAACCATAAGCAAAACCACCATGTGCCATAAAACTACTAACAGCGAAAATTGCTTATCGTAAACTGCCAAAAATGCAAAAAACACACAAAAATATTGGGATAATACTATGAACCACACAAGAAACCATCAGCCTAACTCTCAATGGTTCCCAACACATGAAATTCCATGTGGACAAATTTGACACCCCAAATTAAGAACATCAAAAGGAGAAATATATTCATGATACTGAATATTAGATAGGATCATGCAGTGTTATTCATCTTGGTACCTTGATACCCTTTCTTTTTAGCTGATGGAATTTTCATCATATAAAATTGATGAAATTTTACCCATCATACCAAATACCCGATAGGATCATGTAGTGTTATTCATCCCAGTACTCCAATACTCTTTCATGTCAGCTGGCAAACTTTTCAAATGTTTTCCATAATATACAGTTAACATCATATTTTATGTCATATCGGAAAACACTTATTGGAGTGCTTGAAAATTATTATCCATTCCTGGTACATGATATATGATATTTTATTATTCCCTTATATATAGGCTAAAATCAATGCTATGGTAACATCAATATCTTGGTATGGGACTTGTTATACCAAATACGAGACATTAGAAAACTCTTGTAACAATATCTATCCCCGATACCCTGGTATCAAATATTTTCCATACCATATTGGCTCCAAATGGTAAAGTTAAATTATATTTGGGAAAACATATATCCTGGTATGGGGCCCCACCATTTCCACATTATATCTATGTTGGCATGCCATTATAACACATGGTGAAACTAAATGATGGCACATGTCACTCATTTGTGGTCATTTTGCACCCCATAAAGTTCCTTTTCTACATGACATGTATGACATATGTGGAAGTTTCATGTCATCCTTTTGTCATGTCATACCAAATATTGACCATTTTATGAAACACCTTATCAACAAAGCATTGGGTACCTGGTATTCTCATATCCAGTATCAATATGCATTAACACTTCCAAATCCATTAGGTGCTTGATAATTACATTGTAATTATTATGATCATGTTTTAAAAAATAATCAATGGTTAATTGATGGGCACTCTGAGGGGTCCCAAAATGAACCCTCGTCATCTAATCTTGGTGTGATTGGGATTCAACCAACAAATAAGTGTGATCTCTAACAAATTTGAGGCTTTCCCTTTTCATTACAAATTAGGGGATTTCCTATTAACTAGTGAGCACATTAAGGGTGGTGAAATGATCTATGGTTGTTGATTTTGACTAGTCGATGATGTGCCCTTCAAACATGCATGATCCTTAACAAATTTTGGGTTTACCCTTGTGTCCTTAATGCCTTTAAATTTCAGCTTTTCATTGTTTCCTCGTTTACACCTTGCTTTCCTGCTTGGTCCTCTCCTACATCCACTTGACATCAATTACAACATAATATGCATAATGCTTTTTAGCTTTAACATCAATAACAACACATTGTCCAATAGATAGAAGATGAGTAATGGTTCACATAGAATATGGTTTTCATGAAGGTTTGTGAGAATAAATTGAAATGAAATATGATTCTTATTTTTTGATTCAAAAGGTAGACTATTAGAACATTCATTTTCATTGTTTTGGTTTCCATGAGGTAGGTCACTGTATTTTCTTTTGCATTAAGATAACTCCTAATATTAGAGAAATAAAGATGGGTCACGTTATGAATAAGTATGTAAGCCTTTCAAGGTAGGAATATGGGAAAATATTATCTCTAAATACAAAAAGAAAAAAGAAAAAAGGGTCATTCAAGGCTCAAAGGCAGGTAATTTGGAGGAAAAGAAGAAAATTTTGGATGGTAGTGAAAAGGAATCTTCCTCAGTCAAAAGTTTTGGAGAATCCTCTAGTAAAAAATACCTTGATCCTATAATTTTTCCTCCTTCTCTACAAACATTCATTTTTTATCTTATAGTAGTTTTTTATTACGTGAATACAAGTATGATTAGATTTAGGAGGTGTTTCATCTCTCTAAATTTCCTAAGTCTTCCTAAATCAATGTTGAAGTAAAAATTCCAAGTGTTAATTCATCCCCAATCCTTGATAATCCTCCCTCTTTCACTCATTCCTTAAAAAAGAGGTATAATTTGAAATATAAATCCAAGATGGGGGACGGTGAGCATTTTTTGGGAGGTATAGCTATGGATTGTGGTTCACCTCCTATCGTTGGGAGGAAATCACAATTATATATAGCTCAATAAACAAAAAAAATGTGTATTGGCATATGGAAACATGCCAAAATTCACAAGGTCCTTAGAGTATGGTCAGCCATAGGATCAGATTCCTCATGAAGTGTGTCTCCTTTAATGCTAGAGGGGTATGGGCACCCAGAAAATCATTCCCCTCAAAAGGCTCATAAAGGAGCTTAGCTCAAATAATTTTGATTCAAGAGAAAATGATAGAAGATACAAAGTGAGAGCGGATGTTGAGCCTTGGATTAATGAATGGTATTTTTTTAAATTGGATGTTGATGGTATTTCCAAAGGTATAATCATTGCTTGGGGTCCATCTCTACCAACAATTCCCTAAATTATTTGCACTATTTTTTATTGGTGGTCCTTAAGGTATCATAATTAGATATTTATTAGAAGGTTCAAAATATATATGGTCCATTTGGAAATTGAAAGCATTATTAGGAATCTATTATGGATTGTTGAGCCCTAGATTATGATCACATTTTGATTGAAGGGGACTTTAACTTCACACTTTCTTTAAGGGAAGTTTTGGGTCTTTAGTCAAGGAAGGATTCATTGGAGGACTTTTTAGACATATCATGTAGGCTCACAAGTTGGTAGATGTTGATTCAGTTAAGGTGATGCCTACCTAGAGGAATTTCTAGAAGAAAGAGGAAGTAATTGCTAAGAGGCTTGATTGTTTTTTAGTATCAAGGGCTATGATATGAAGCTCTTTCTTGTTGAAATATTGATTTGGCTATAGAATTATATCAAATCACAATCCATTTGTATTTGAAAATATTAATGAAGTGTTAGTTTCTTTTGAACCCAGATTCATATTTAGTGCCCAATAAAATATGCTCTAAACATAAAATAAAATTCAGATTTGATTTTTTATACACTAAACACACTAGATTCTAAATCAACATTCACAATAGAATCAAAAGAAATATTGAAACCAAACAAATAAAAAATACTCCACAATTTTACTCTGGAAACCCTAATGTGGGGAAAACCAACAAACTTGGGCTCTGTTCAGCTTTTGAAAATGGTGATTTCAACAAGGAATTTTCCTAAAGTATTACAATAGCATAAAACTCAGGCTTTTCCTATCACATCCTTTCCCAAAACAGCTCGTGCAACTTAGAGAAATTGTTGTACAACCTAGTTGTACGTCCCAACAAATTTGGCTCTTTCATCCTTGAAAATTCATGGCTATACGGCCTAATATTTTTTCCATGTTAACTACTCCTAAAGTAAACCTATGTGTTTTTCCTCTTTTTTTGTTCGTTCGATCCTCTAAGTTTCAGGTTAATACCCAATCTCTCTTGTTCCAAGTTAAATACCCCCACAATAGCTTTATTTCCTCTTCATATAACGGCTAACCTAATCTCCAAAGAAATGGAGGGTTAAGATTGCTTCGCCACTTTTGATATTAATGTTAAGGACTTAATCTATCATTGACCTTTTGCACTTTATAAAAAATATGCTACTAAAGTCAATAATTAAATTATTGACTTTAGCCTAAGGTTCAGACTTAGGAAATATTTAAATTTAGTTGTAGAAGTGAATTTAGATGATTGTTTTCATGTTATGGCACCTAACCAAAGTAGTATCATCTTCCAAAATACAATTTCAACACTCCATATTAGCGAGGAAGGTGTTTTTCACAACACCCAACTTATCTTTGAATAATGCATACTTAACCTTCATTAAGGCCTTCGTCAAGATGTTTGCTACATGTTCATCTGCAGGTATGTACTACAGCTTCATAGTCCCATTATGTACACAATCTCTGATGAAGCAGTACCTTATTTGAATGTGTTTCGAATTGTCATGAAATACAGAATTTTCAAATAGTTGGATGCAACTGTGATTGTTATATTGAATGACAATTGGCTCCAAATCCTTATCAAAAAACCCCACGAGGAGCTTCTAAAGCCAAAAGGCCTCACAGGTTGCTAGGTTGGTAGTCATGTATTCAGTCTCAGTAAAAATCAGTTCCGTTGATCTATCTTTCCTCCTAAACCAAGAAATTCCTCTTGATCCTATACTAAAACAACACCTGGAAGTTATTTTTCTATTAGTTGTATTTAATGCCTAATCTGTGTTGCTTCCAATGATCTTTATTTCCTCTTAAAGCAATAAACTTCTCTTGATCCTAGAATTAAACAACACTTGTGAGTTCTTTTTCTATAAGTTGTATTGCCTTCCTAATTTGTGTTGGTGTACCGCTCCAACTTCACTCCATCATGTTGAATATAACTCGGACCATACTCCATTATGCCGCAGAGATATCTCAACACATGTTTTGCAACTACCCAATGAACTCACTTAGGCTCTACAATGAACTAACTTAGTGTATTAATTTCAAAATAGATATATATTCTAGTGTTGACTAGATTCATGTGAGAGCCAATCAATTATTTGTATAAGGTAGGGTCCACTTCCTCTGATCTAAAATTGTCAATTTTATTCTAGTTGGTAATTATATGTGTATCCATGGGTCTATAGTATTCCATCCTAAATCATTTCAATATATCAAATGTATAATTCCCATATCTAAGGATATATCTCCCTCTTTCTGCGACACCTCCAAACCCATAAAATAGTGCATCAACCCCAAGTGCTTCATCGCGAACTTTGAAACTAGGTAGCACTTGAATTTTTTTATGAACCTCTCGAAACCTGTCATAAATAGGTCATCAACATAAATCACTAAAAGGAAAGTTTCTCCCTTAATCTAAATGTAATATAATTTGGGGTTTGACTTATTTTTGGGGAGGCCCATACCATGCAAGTAATTTTCAATCTTGGCATACCATGCCCTATGAGCCTGCTAGAACCCATAAAAAACTTTGTTCAATATACATACATGGGATTCCCCCCTTTGTACTTAAAAAACCTTCGATTTCTTAATATAGTTCTCTACCTCAACCACGCCATTAAGGAAGGCCATATTCACGTTCATCTATTGAATCCTATAAGCCCATATGTTATAAACCCATATGTGCTACAATAGAGATAACTTCCCTTATGGATGAGTACCTTTCTACAGGGATGAAGGTATCATTATAATCAAGCCCTTCCTTATGACAAAAACCTTTAGCCAAAAAATGGGATTTCAACTTCTCTATATTGTCATTTTTAGCATGTTTTATCTTGTACACCCACCTGAATCCAACCACTAATTTTCCCTCTAGTTGTGGCACTACCTCCCATACATTATTTTTCATGATGGGAGAATATTATTATACCATGGCATCCATCGAAACATGATGCTTAAATTCCTCTTGAAACTAGCAAGTTAAACCTCAATCATCTCACTCATTGGCGTCATGTAAAGAAAATAACGTTGAGGTGGTCTTATCTATATTAATGGATATGTAAGAGTACCCACATACTCCTGGTTCTCTCACAGTGTCTTCTCTACCCACTTAGCTCTCTTCATCCTGTTGTTAGGAGTTTGGGCCTAGGTTTGAGGATCCCTTTTCCCCTTGTTGTATTCTTTTGGCTTGTCCTCATTTATTTTCTCCCCACTTTGCATGTACTCTTAGGGGTCTATGCTATCTCAAAATTTTGTGCATTCTGCTATTGAACCTCCATTGTAGATGAATATATTCTATAATACTTTTGAAGAGCCATTTCCTCTTCATATTTCACATCATTATGTATCATTTTCTTCCTAAGAGTGGGAATGTATACTTTGTAGGAATGTGAAGTCTCATTGTACCCCAAAATAATCCCCTTCTCTACAATAGGTTCTAGCTTCATTCTCTTCCTTGAAGGAACATGGAAATACACAACATCCAAACATGCAAATGTGGCCTAGGTTTGGTTTCGTCCTTGTAAACACATCCTCATGTGCCAATATACCGTCAACACCTTCTATGGGATTTTATTTTGAAAATAGACAATATTATTGAAAGCCTTTGCACATAGAAACATACAAATCTCCCAGTCATGAAGCATATCCTTGTTCACTCCAACAATGGCCTTATTCTTTTGTTCCACAACCCCATTCATTTGAGTATTGTAAGGAAATTTTAAGTCCGTTTTGATGCCATCATGTGGACAAAAGTATTTGAAGTAGTTAGAGATTTACTTTCCTCCATTTTCATACCTAAGTTTCTTAATATTCCTCCTATTATAGTTCTCCACTAGAGCTTTAAACTCCTTGAATAGACTAAAAACTGTGTCTTTGTTCTTCATGAAGTATATCCAAATATTCCTGTAGAATTCGTCTATGAAGGTAACATATTAATGTTAAACACTTAAAGATACAACTGAGATGGGTTCATATATTTATGATTGTATCAGGTCCAAAATTCCTTTGGGCCTAGTGTCACTACTTGGAAATTTGGTCTTATCACATTTAACCAATATGCATCCCTTACACACTTCATGTTGATGAACCCTAAACTTTGGCAGCCTTGTCACAATCTCCTTGAGCATATTTAGGGCTCCTTGGAGAAGATAGTCCATCCTCCTATTGCAGTCTTAACAATTTTCCCTTTTTGACTCCTATCACTTTTCCCATCTTGGAATTCTTAGGTTGAATGTATACTTTTCCCTCCTAAAAGGTTACAATGTAACCATTGTCCTCCAAGGTAGCCAATGAAATCATATTCTTATTCATGCTTGAAATATACATCACTTACTCCACCAAAAAGGGCTTACTAGACTCCCTCTAAAACATGAGAATGTCAAATCTCATTTCCTAGTACTTGGCATTGTACCCTTGTTATATATAGAATTCCATGTCTTTCTCCTTCATATTGGTGAAGTACTCCTTGACTCTCGTCATTTGTTAAGAATCCCACCTATCGATGCACCACACATAGGTGGTTATTGAGCTTGATAGACAAGCAATGAGAGAGAACTCAATTTCAAATCTTATTGCAAATTTTTCCACTTCATTTGAGGCCACAACATTATTCTTATATTTGACCTTTTTCTTGTTAAGGCACTAACTGGTGAAGTGTCCTAGACGATGGCAATAAAAACACTTTCTCTTGCTTAGGTATTTCTTCTTCTCACCCTTTGAAGTAGACTGATCACTTGACCTCTTCTTGTCCTTAGACTTCCTCTTGCCTACTAGGGAAATATTCTCCTCCTCATAAAACCTCTTTTTATGGTCACCATGTTGACTTTATTCTCTAATTTCCTCCTAAATGAAATCATCCCACATTCTCTCCCATGAGGGAAACTTCTCTCAACTAACAATACATTTCACGAACACTTCCCACTGCTTCATAAATCCTTCTAAAGGTATGCACACAATATCTTATTTATGTATTGTATCCCTAATAGTCGTCATATCATCCCTCAACTACATTATCTTGGTAAATTAGGTAGCCACGCCTTCACCCTTGGACATACTAATGATACGAAATTTTTCCCTCAACACCATTTTAGGACTCTGATAGGAACTTTAGTACAAGTTGGTGAGTGTATCCCACATATTTTTAGCAATTTCATTATTTGGCATATGGGGTATCAAGTGGTCTCTGTTCCCATCCAAAATGATTCTTTGTTCCTTAGCCTCTTTAACCTCCTAAGGATATAGGGAAATGGGATCTGAAATTGGCAAACCCATGATTGTGTTAATGAAGTTCCATATATTTTTCTCCTTGTGAATTTCTATGATTTGATCCTTTCACTGAAGATATTTTGAAGAACCTTCTAGTTTTTCTTCATACCAAAGGTTGGTAGCCATGTCAAAATAAACCCTAGAAAAATAGTTTTCGCTAAATTCTTGATCACTTGAGTTGGTATCTTTGTTAATCGCTTGGCCTCATACTTAGGGTGTTATTTATCTAATACCATGTTAGTTTCTTTTGAACCTAGATTTAGATTTAGTGCCCAATGAAGTATTCTAAGAACATAAAATAAAATTCATATCTCATTTTGTATACATCAAACACACTATGTTCCTAACTTAACATGCACAACATAAATGAAAGAAACAATGAAACCAAACACATAAACAATATGACACAATTTTACCCTAGAAACCCCAATGTGGGGAAAACCAAAAAACTTGGGCAATATTAAGCTTCTAGAAAAGGTGAATACAACAAGGGAATTTTCCTAGAAAATTACAATAGCAAAAAACTCAATCTATTCCTTGTACAACCCTACCCAAAATAACTTGTGAGACCTAAAGAAATGATTGTACAACCCAACAAATTTAGCATGTTCAGCCTTGCAAATTTTTTCTTATACAATCTGATATTTGCACCCTGTTAATTACCCCTAAAGTCAACTTGTGTATTTTCCTCTTTTGTTGTCCATTCAATCCTATGATTTTCATCTAAATGTGCAGTCTCACTTGTGACAATTCGAATACCCACTCAACAACTTGATTTCATCTTCATATAGCAGTTGACCTAATCTCCAAAGAGATGGAGGGTTGATTCTTCTCCACTCTTGAGATCAATGGTTAGGACCTAATCTGTCATTGACCTTTTTCACTTTATAAAAATTTGGTTAGTGAAGTCAATAATTAAATTATTGATTTTAGTGTAAGTCTCAAACTTAGGAAAGATTTAAACTTAGTTGTAGCAGTGAATTTAGGTGATGGCACCTGGCCAATGTAGAATCACCTTCCAAGCAACAGTTTCAACATAAGGATCATAAACCTTGTATTCCCCTAAAATTAAATCCTCAATGGCTTCTGGAGTAGTACTATGTGGAGGACAATTGGAGGCATCTATATTATTATGACTCCTCTTTGTTCATGCAACAACTTGCGGATAATATTGCAAGGATCAAATCTAAATCAAGAGATTGGAGCAAAGAATATTCAACAAAACAACAAGCTCAATTAAGAGAGGTTGATTTAACTATAAATTATTTTTACCAAATATTGCAATCCAAAAAAAAAATCAAACTATATTTCTAGACATCAAAATTTTACAGCCATGAGACATGACTTGCTTGTGAAAATAGTTGGTGTTTTGGAAGCTAAAATTTCATGTGATTTTGATCCAAGAGGGGGATAATAATACAATTTTTTCCACCATTTCACCAATAATAAGAAAATTACCAATAATATTTGCGAGATAATAAATTAGGAATGAGGAGTGGCGAAATCATTTAAGGAGAAAGAAAACTCAGGGGTTAAGTTATTTAGGTCTCTATTTCATGAACCGAGGGTGTCTCTTATACACAAAATATTAAAAATATTGAGGATAACCTCAAGCTCAATTACAGAAGAAATGAATAATAGTTTGGAGGTACAATTATCTGAAGAATAGGTTAGGAGTAAGCTTTTCTCACTTAAAATGGGAAAATTCTTGGGTTGAATAGGATAATAGTTAAATTTTATGTGGGATTTTACTATCTTATTAAATATTTTCTGCTCAAGATAGTTTTATGAATCTAAAAGGATAAGGAAAATATTGAACTATCTCAACTAAACTCATTTGGTTCTAATTTAAAATTTTTGAAAGCTCTTATTTGAGGAATTTTTCCCATCTCATGTTGCAACATCATTTAAAAATTGGCAAAAAAAATAACCACAATGAGACTTAAGCATGTTTTTAGTGAAATTATATCATATGAAAAGTTTGGTTTTCTACACAAGCGATAGATCTGTGATATTGTAGCTTTTGCATAGGAGTTGTTTCATTCAATCAAATTATTATTTTTTGTAAGCTTGATAGTGCCTTATTTTTCATTAGTTAAACAGTAAGTTACCACTAGTTTTAAATATAGTTTGGTGGCCTCAACTTTCCCTTAGGTAAACCAAGTTTGTTGGCCACCTAACAGCATGGTATGTCATCCAAAAATAATAAGTTTTAAGTATTTCTATCCAAGCGATATATGATTGTATGTATTTTCATATCCTACCAGCTATATTCCTAATGGAATGATTTTATATACACTGAAAATTAAAATATATCCGCATACTTAAAACAGTAATCAAAACTACACACAGAAACATCTAAAAAGCTAATATCCTTCATCGGCGGAAGCAGATTCCACTGGGGTCGGGTCCTTCGCAGTGGAACTTAGTAGTTCTGTTTGAGGGAGGATGCAAGGTAGGTGATTTTCGATGCGCTGGAGGCTCCCATCCTATTTATGAATCTAGAACTAAAGTTTCTGGAAATATTGTTTGTAATTCAAGAAGTCTTGCACTACAGTGGCCATGCTCACTGAAATCAGCTCAAGGGCCTTTCCCAGTATACCTTTCATAGAATAGTAAAGGAAAAGGGTATGCTTAAATTTTTTAACGCGGCCTTGAGTATGCCCAAGATCAGGCACAAGGGTCTGCCACTCCTAGTCATCAATATCCCTTGAGTCTGTCTAGTATTTCAGCTTCGCCTCCCAATCCTAAATTAATTTTCTTATTTCCTCGGTGGTGCCCTTGTGATAAGCATTCACAGCTTCATTGATAGTGCACACTACATGCTTTATGCCTCTTGGTTTACCTCTGGAAAAACTGGGTTGCCCCGTTGATTCATTTCCTTTACCTTTCCTACCATAGCCCCTCGGGGCAGGGCTTCTTGTTCTCAACGTCACACAATGCATGGATGCAATCTTGTACATTGTGGAAGTGAGAGATGGCAGGGTACTCACTAGATGTAGACTAAGCCAAGAGCATCTTGTCTTACAGAAGTTGCTACCATCCTGCCCACTTGCCCATATATCAACAAAAGAGCAGCTTGTATTGCAGAAGTTGCTACCATCTGGAAAATGCTTCCTTTCTTCCCAAAATATTTGAAGAACGTCTATCAATACGGTCAGAGGCCCCATCACCATAAACTGTGACCATCAATTATCATTCACTAGATGTCTAACATAGACCCTATTGGGTTTTTGACCAACATGATGGGTGTCATCTTCATAATGCAGACTAAACACAGACAAACCATAGGGGGTGGGCCGAGAGGTTTGCACCCGTTGAGCATATAAAACAATATCCTGGAAGCAAAAAATCCCCCCAACACCAGCAAATTTACCAAAAACCCATCTCGACCCAACTCAAAATTACATAATCCATCAACCTAAAGCCACTCAAGGCTGCCTCAAAGCCATGCCAAGTTTGACTAGAAAATTATAGGGACCATGGGACAAAACCAGCGATGAAACCCTGTATTAATCCCATTCGAGACAAACAAATTCCAAACAAGATAGAAATAGGAACATTTTTCAGAAAATTTCCATAGTTTATCTAGAAAACAAATGCATGCAGCATCAGGACGGTACCAAACCCTAAAACCCCAACACTTTCAAATCAAGAAAACTCAATTCCCTTAACTAGGAGACATGTTGCATGGAGAAAAGGAAGGAGTATTGGCCTACATACTAGGTATCCAGCACAAAATTTTGTTTAAGTCTCACCATTGTCAGTTGTCCTGATTGTTTGTGGCACCATAAACCGATCACCAAATCTCATTGATCTAGAATAAAAGTTTTGCCACCTAAAATTTGCACGCAAACAACCAAATTCCACAGCATTAATCATATACCACTGCCACCACCTACGATAGTATTAACATCCCTCATGCATGAAGCCACCCTTCCAGCCTTTTCACACATGTGGAGGGTGGTGGGCTTGTCCTTCGAGGCACCCATCATTAAATGGGATTGATACGATTTTGTTTCGGTACACACCCTGAGCAGGGGATCTGTTCAGGAGTCAGGAGGCTCCATGAACTGTTGACCTTGTCTTGCTCAATAATCTCTTCTAGGGGTTCCAAACTTCCCTTCCTAGGTTGTGGATGCTAGATCAACTCCAAAGGTTCATTTTAGTGTGAGCAACCCCAATTTGCAAGGAAGTTATAAACTCGATTTCCTAACCACCTGACATGTGTTGTGATGACATAGTCAAAGCTTTGAATAAGATCCCCAAGCTCTTGCTCCAGTCTGACAATTATCCAATTGTGACTTAGCTTGTCCCATTTATTCCCCTCACTCAGCTTTTTTAGAGTGTTTATTACTAATTGGGAGTCCCCTTTGACTGCAATATTTTTTTACCCCGGCTTGATAGCTAGGATCAGGCCCTTACGGGCACCTGTGAATTTTTCTTTGTTATTACTTGCATAGTTGCTGTGGTATGCATAAATAACTCTGGTATGCACTCTAGAATCCTGAAATATTCCTCTAAATCCCATCGAGACCGGATTTCCTTTCGAGGCTCCATAAAATCTTAACTTTATAAACCCTCTGGTGGCGTAATGAATATACGAGTTGAATCCACTCTAATCGGTATAATTTTCTAGGAGTTTCGAGCAATCATAGCCGAAGAAATGTTTAGGCGATGAAGAATTATAAACTTGCGGGGAGCCACTTTCCAGTCTTTTGGTATCCATTTCTCTTCCAGGATGGTTTCCTAAATGTTTTGAATTACCCCTTCCCACATGCTATATGGAATTCTAATCTACAGATAAACTAGATTCCCTGAGTGTGGTGTTCCTTCACTCAGAACAATAGAAGAAAGACAACTATTATTTTCTCTGAGAAAAATAAATAGACAGAAAGGAAAGAAGCCTACTTATGATCCTTTCACTCTCCTTCTCCTTCTGTCATTGTTGTCGTCTCTCTCAATCCAAGTAAAGCCGCTAGATCTATTCCTACAATCAAAGACATAGAACAAAAAACAACATACAAATATACAAATATCTACTTATCTTAACCAAATTGATCAAATTAGATCTGAGAATAAATACATAATCAAGAATACATTTCACAAGATATAAACATATGTATGAGAAAATTAAAAGATATATTTATTAAGAAAGTAGGAGGAGAAGATTACAACAAATAGATTGATTCGTCGTCAACCTGCTCCAACTTCATTCCTTCCTCATCACATCAAGTATCATCTCAGTAGCATATCAGTACCTCCATCTCTCATCAATTGAGAATCCAACAGCATAACATTACAAAAAATTCTTCCCCCCCAGAACTTAGATGAGTGCTCAATTTATAGGGAAACTGAAGGTATTTTCTCATTGAATGGATTTCTACTAATAGGTGAGACATGTAACTGAGTTCAGAGGTGGTGGATGGACACTTGTATTCAAAGTATGACACCTATGAGCTCTTCTAGAAGGCACTAGTCATGTAGAGATTCCCATAACAATGACGATTTCACTCCCAGGAGACCAATGCACCCTTGAGTGTTGGGAAGTGCATTGCAGTGCACCCTTGCATGGAGATAGTTGCACTGAAATGCAGCTAGGCCCTTGCAGAGGAGCGTTGATGAGTCAATGGGTCATATAATATATACTTCAAACCTTTTAAATCTCACAATTGAAGCCATCAAAGGAATGTCTTCACTTAGGGCATATAGCAACTGATATTAAGGGAATGATAGACCCTATTCATTGGTCTTTGGGGATGATGCCCAAATTGACTAGGTCTTGGGGGATGATGCCCAATTTGACCTATAGTAGTTGCCCCTTAAAGCATGAAGTCAAAATAATAATATTTGGATGAGATTCTTTAGGATGTGATGAGCATGATCTAAAGTGGACGATGACCTACATCAATCTGCAATACATTACATCATGATATCTTACATCTTGGACATGAATTGTTGACGGAGGCATACCCATGCTCAGCACCTAAACTATCATAACATGTACATAATTCAAAAATTCACCTACATCATAATGCTGCTCAATATAGACATGTCTACAGATATAAGCCCATGTTCGTATGATGATCTTTATGTAAAGACATCGTACAGATGATGTGTACAACTTCCTAAAATCACAGCAAGGATGGATAAAACTAGATCTGGGGTCTTCTTATCTCATTCACTCGATCGTTCAAGTACAATTCTAACCATGAGAATATATGATCTAAAGTCGAACATGGGAATACATCACCTGATTACCAGCCAATGATGTCAGTTGTTAACAGATGTGAGAAAACCACCATTGATGTTAATGGCTCTCAAGGTACTGCAGCACAATTTTCAAGGCATGAATAGGTGATTTGATTTCGAACGCAAAAACAAATATTTCAGTCAAAGATCTTAAAGTGAGAAACTTTCCGATGATGTAGCAAGTCCCAAGGTACTAGAAATATTTTTCTAAGTTAACTTCCTAGATGATGAGCTGATGTCAACAGGAAACAAATTTATCGTGAAACAGGAGTAATGATTTTGGAGACAAAATGTGACATGATGCAGCAATGTTCAGGGATGACTGTCATGAAAATGAAGGTTTATGAGTATTGCAGAAGATGAGGAATTACTAGATGACTTCTCTTGAACATATCAACAACACTGAAATGATTTGGCAACATTGACCCAAAACCTAAGTGATGATATGATGAACCATAGGTATGATGAACCATCAAGAATATTACCCAACCCAAAAGTCACGATGATGGAGTGGAAGTGTCATGTTTAAGAGCGACCTGCTACCATAAAGTGTTATGTTCTTTTTCCCAAATTTTCCCTAGTCATTGCTGACCAGTACCTCTTTATTTTTTAACAGGCTTGAGGAGGGTAACATGTGCTTGATCTATAATTCGACCCTTCGGTTAAATCCATCTCTATTTAATAATTTGACAAATCAAGAGATAATGAAACTCGATCTTGCCATGATCGACAAGTTCGTCACTATTTTGTGTTCTAACGAGTCTAACGATAGTGAAAACCCAGTCCTTTTTCATGTTTAGAGAGTTTGAAGAAAGGGACAAAAAGAAAACTCCACGATTCATTTTTTGTAAATTTGTCGCTCAGGTCCAAAAAAGTGTAAAATGATACCCGAGAAAACCTCTTAGCCATAATCGACTAAATTTTTCCTTCTTCATAAATAATCTATCTTAGTCTGGAAAAGGTTTAAACTTATATTGAGTAGATGTCGTTTCATTTACTTTTATGAGCTCGAAAAGAAAAGTGCTCGGAAATTTTTTCACATTATTAGAGTCTGAAAAGAGCTAAAAGAAGACTCCGGGGGGTTCCATTTTCGCATTTATCAAAGCTAGAAAAAGAGATAAAAGTGTGCTTTAATTTCTTTTTCATTTTTATCAAAACTCGAAAAAAGAGGATAAAATTATGCTTTGTGGTCAAATCATTCTTGAATAAGTGTGCATGCTAAACTCATTGTATCAATTCTAAAACTTGTTTAGAGAACCATCAAATGGATTAAAAATACTTGTTTCATAGTAAAAACAAATAAAAACCATAGTCATAGCGTTAAATATGATTTAAAATAATCAAAATGACTATTAAAAAGAGTTTTCACCATTTCATTTTTACCATTCCATAGTTACCATTTGAAAATTAGGAACTATGAACCAGTTTTTCCCTCGAACTTCAGCGATTGATTGTGACAGTTTCAATGGACAATTTCTCTTGTCGTTTGAACCAGGTTGGAGTTATGAACCTTCTCTTTCTTTTTGTATCATTTATGTTTCATTTCATCATAATTTTTTAGGATTTTGAGCCCCTTAGAGTAAATATATTACGTTCTAAGGGAAACACACCCTTGAATGTCCAAAGGTGCATTACAGTGCACTGAAATTGAAGGCCAGATGTAGTGCAACACTTTGTCCCTTGACCTAGGTGCATTGGCTGCATTTCACATTTGTGTTTCTTGTTGTATGCCCAAATTTTCCCAAGTTTTTTGCATGAAATGGATCCTAATGAAGCTTATGATTGTATTTCAGGTATGCTTTGGATCAAAATGATGATTGAGTGGCGAGAAAGAGAACTTGAAGAACAAGATATGATTGCCCTAAATGATCCGGGTATAGTAAGAGCCCTCAGAGATTGCAGGTTGCTAAAATACTTCAGATTGTCATGGATGAAGCAACGTATGGAACTATTAGAGTTCCTAGTTCATTCATGGGATCCAGTATTGCAATATTTTCACATTAGGGACAAAGTGCTCCCAATATTGGTTGAGGATATTTACTTTCTCACTGGATTATCAAGACTAGGTTCCCCTATTTCCCTTGCAGGATCTACTCTTAGAGGAGAGTCATTGAGGGATTACATCGTCAACATTGTCATCTAGGTACTGAACTGAGTAAAGATGGGAAAATAAATATCTGTGATGTGCGTGATATACCTTTGAGAACCATCCTTTTTACTATTACAAATCTTTCTGGTTCTGCGACACTATATGTTGCAAACATATCATACATGCAGTATGCTCTTGAGTGCCTAGAACCAACAGTATTCAACTGGGCTAAAGTAGTACTCTTTCAGATGAAAGAAAAGCTGACTAAAGCAAAGGGTGGCAAGAAGAATAATTTTAACTATGGCTTGATCCTGATTTCCTTCATCCTAGAGCGGGTTCAATTGATGCAGTTGCAGCATGTTACACTGAGTATATCTAGCCCTAGAGATCCTCGGATGCAGAGATGGGTTGAATTGATGTCTAGACATGTTTTCAATCGACCGTCATATTCTTTATTGCATTCTTCACCTGGTTTAGATGACATATGGTCTCCATAGATCATTATGCATATGCAGGAGTAGATTTCCGCGGAGATCCAGACTTGATTCTACCAGATGGCACTCAATGGGGTGCAATTGGTAAGAATGTTTTGACCATGTTTTCTAATTTTTTGAGGTTTCTACATGTTTTTGTATTTTGATGTTTCCCAAGACTAAAATAAAGTTTTTATGTACATAGATGTGGGTCGGGTTCGATCAGTGGGTCAACCAAAGCAGGGAGCAGTTGGGCCAACAAAGAGGGTTGTCGGGAGAGAAGTCCTTCGAGATTTATATTTGACCGAGACTCTTGCTGAGCTACAACAGCACATGGATGGATTAACTATTGGGATTTTGGATTTATGGATCGAAGAGTTACCTATGAGACTACAGCGCCATACTATTGGCGTTCCTAACTATTGGATGCGGTTATTGGGAAGGATAACTAGAGTAGTTGCTTGTTATCACAAGCATCACTAGTTTACTTTCACATTTTTTGCATACATTTTGAGGTCAAATGACCAATGTGTCTTGGGCACAATTTTTGTAAAACCTATAACTATCTATCTATTTTTTTCTGTGTTTTCCTATGTTTATTATGCAATCCCATTCAATTATATGATGTGAATTGAAAATATGTATTTACATGTGTTGCAAATGTCTGTTTAAAACATAATTCACTAAGGAATCAGTTAATGTGTTCAAATTTCTGGAAATGTGTTGATATTGAAGGTAATAAAAATGTCTTTCCAAAAGTCGAACTCTTAGGAACATACAATGAAGTGTTGGGTTTCGGAAAATATAACGCTAGTAAGTTGCAGTATAACAAGTTATGAGTCTAACCTAATGGTGATGCGATTAATACCAAATGAAATGGCATTAGAGAGAAGTTTGATAAATGTGTTATACTCAGCGATATTTTTTGTGGATCGATCGATACAGATCCCTTGAAAACTCACTAACTCGCAACCTGGAGTGAAAATGGCCCATGTTGCAGAGGATAGGAGTCTGCGCACTACGACTAGCACCATCGGCGTATCCAATGAATGGTTCCAAAGATTCAGACATATGCGATGAAATGTAAAGTGGATTACTAACTTCAAGAAAACTCTAGATAATCAAACTAAGACACTAAATGAAAATCAAAATCATGTATAAAATATAATACAAAAGTTTACTATGCTCGATTAAGCATAGCAACGTTTAAGATATAGCCCATTTCGAGTTTGCGCCTATGGAATTACATCATAATCAACTAACTCGTACGCACCCTTAGCCAGAACTCTTTTGAAAATGCAAGGGCCATGCCATAGTGGCTCAAATTTTCATGTTCCTATCAAATCCGCTTCCTGGTCATAGAGTAAGATGAGGTCTCCCTCAGAGAAGATGCGAGTCTTGACAAGTTAGTCGTATTGCGCCTTGATTCGTCTCGTATGCGCTTCGTTGGCCAATGCGGCTTCACAACACATTTCATCTAGATGGATGAGGTTAAAAATACGTGCTTCTTCATTAGAGGTGTCAGGTAACAAGTCAACAGTGAGTTGTAATTACGAAATTTCACAATGGATTGGTAAGATAGCTTCCATACCATACACCAATTGAAAGGGGGTAAATTTGGTTGCATTTCTCACCGAGGATTGATATTCCCACAAATATGAGTATAGGATTAAATGCCAATTTCATTTATAAACTCCTATCATTTATTGAAGCATTCGTTTGAGGCTATTTTTAATGGCTTCAACTTGTCCAATGGATTGTGGATAATAAGGAGTATAAGTATCACGTGACAGTGAATTGACATTGGTTGAAAAAGAACAATGAAGTTGTTTCACCTGTGTTATTGAATGTATGCATCGCTTCGGCCCACTTGGTTAATCAATCTACTACGACAATAATATAAGCATGCCCCCTGGACAAACGAGGGTTGCACGTCATGAAGTAAATGCCCCATTTTTAAAATGGTCCCACAGCGATAATAGGATGAATTGGTGTTGGCGGCATGCGGATTTTACAATCAAATATCTGGCACACATGACAACTTCTGACCACGAGGATGCAGTCGTGAAATGTGGTAGGCCAAAAGTAACCGACGTAGAGAATATTCCATGCGGTAGTGTATCCATACAAGTGTCCACCACAAGCCCCAGCATGACAATCATTTAGAACTTTCTCGGCCTCCCCATGAGTGAGGCACCTCCTTAAAATTGTATCGACACCACGACGATAAATTATATCACCAACGATTAGATAATATTTGGCTTGGTATCGAATACGTCGTTGTTGTGAGTGAGAGGTATCAGGCTAGAAATTTTGGGTTTGGAGATAAATGATAAAATCCCCATACCAATGGTTAGATGACCCAATCAGAAACAGAGACTCATTAGGAATTGATGGTTCTGATGTAATGTCAGTACTATCATAGGGAAGGTTGTATAGAAGCTCATCCAAAGCTAAAGACTTCTTTGACTTGGATTTTATGAATTCCAAATCAAATTCCTGCAAAATGACGATCCAACTTGAATATTTCCCCCCCAAAAATTGACGTGACAGAATGTATGTCATGGGGTTGCAATAAAAAATGACAGTGGTCTTCCAGAGCAGGATATAATGGCGAAATATTTGGACAACTTAAACAGCTGCCAAGGCGAGATTTTCGACATAAGAATACTTAACTTTCATATCATTGAGATTAAGAATCAAATAATACATCGGATGTTCTATCCCATCTTATTCTTGGACCAAACCATAAGAATGGTCGTATCTTCCACAGAGATATATAGGAAATAATCACTCTGATAATTAGGGGGATACCTTATGAGAATCAAAATAAGCTTGCGCAACCTTATCCCAATGGAAGCCTAGTCCCCTTTTTCAAGAGATGAGTAAATCATTTAGCCATTTCAGCATGGTTGGGTATGAACCTTCTTAGGAAGTTAGCCTTTCCTTGAAGTTTCTGTAACTGAACTAAAGTTGATGGTGTAGGAAAATCAAGAATGGCCTGGACCTTCAGTGGGTCGCTTCGAATTTTATCTTTTGAAACAACAAATCCAAGAAAATTACCAAAACCAACACAAAACACACATTTGTGTGGATTAAGACGTATCTTGTAGTATTGGCAGCATAAAAATATAGCTCTCAAATGCGACGGGTGATCATTTTGTTTTCGTGAATGCGCAGGTAAATCATTTAGATATGGTTGAACAATGTGTTTGATGTCATTGAAATCACAATCCATTGCTTTCTGAAATGTTTCCCCAATTCTCTTTAAACCAAGTGGGAGTTTACGATAAGAGAATGTGGCCCAGGGATAGATGAATGTTGTCTTATATTGGTTTTCTGGGCGGATATTGATTTGATTGTAACCGTAGAATCCATCCATGAACGAAAAAATTTCACACTCGGCACATTCTTCAATAATCTGATCAATAAAGGGAGTAGGACTGAGTTGTCTTTTGGACAAGGAATATTGAAATATCAATAATAGATGCACACTCTGATTGTCCCTTATTTCTTCATAATAGGAACAATTTTGGAAACCCAGTCAGTAAGAGGAACAGGGTAAATGAAACCAACACGCAAAAGTTTTTCAACTTATGTTTTAATGGCAGCAACCTTCTTTGGATGAACAGGACGAAGGCATTGACGTATTGTTCTGACATCAGGATACATTTTAATTGTGTGTTCAATGATACTAGTATCTATTCCAGGCATCTCCTCATACGACCAAGCAAATATATCTCGAAATTCACGAAAAATGGAGTGATAAGTGTTGGGTTCTTATGGAGAAAAATACACGCCGACATGAATGTTTTCTACAACGTCGGGTCCCATTTAAATATCGATAGAAATTGTTTCTTCAATATTTGACAAGCTTCGCTTGGATTCGATAGCATTAATTGGGATATAATTCAAAAAGAAATTATTGATCGAAGGGTTATATAGTTCAATAATATTATCTTCTTCGTAAGCCCGAACATGGGAACGATGATGATGATATTCCCATGGTTCTCTTTCTGGCATCATGGATTCCAAAATTCTCTCATTAGTCAAAAAAGTGGATGAAAAAGGATCAGATGGTGTACCAAAATCTAATGAACGATCGACCCAAACGATCGGTGACAATGATTCAAGATTCATCACCCAAGCCATGTAGATTTATTGTTATGCCAGCTCAATTGGGCTTGGCGGTAGGAATTCATCGAGCGTAACAACTTCAAAATTATTGGTAATCTTCCTTAAGTCAGACGAAGTGGAAGATATCATGCAACAAGTCTCTATTCTTGCAATTTATGTCGACATCGTAGGCGACGGTAATGCAAAGGTGCCCATTAGGGAAGAATCCTTTAAGAGTCCTACACTAATGTTTTAAAGTGCTAGCTGGGGTGTGTGAACTAATGGAACACATCCAGATACCTGGGAACTAGAGGCAAATAAGGAGAGTTGATTGATGACTGTGATAACACCTTTATGAGGGAAGGCGATCATTCTAAAGTAAGTAGATATGATCACAGTCATAGCATAGACCCATGGACTTCCAAGAAAAATGTTGTAGTCAATGGGTCCATCAATGACCTCAACTTCAACAATTACAGTTTTTCCCCTAGTTCGACATGCAGGTTATTGATGATACCGCAAGGCTTATATTTACGACCGTCAAAATCTTTCAACGTCGTAGGCGATTGAGATAAGTGCGGCGAACCTAGTGACCTCCAGCAGTTTAGATACATAATTCAAGTAGATGCTCCCTCATCAATAATAGTGCGATGAACGAGGTGATTGAGAAAATTTACTTGGATGGAGAATGCTAATTCTACTGGTAATTGTGGCATATAGCCTGTATTGTTAAAGACTACAAGATTGGAATCTGTCGGGTCTATTCCACCAATTGATGACAAGAAAGCCTGTTTCTAGGAGGGACACTTTTGAAGTACATCAAATGTCAACATAGCTGAAGGTGATTGAGCCAAATATTCAGCTATATTATAATTTTGAGTTGCTCGGGCTCAAGGATTGAATGTCGATTTATGGACGACTCCCTTCGGTGGCTTTATTGTTAACTCTTTAATAGCAGTTGGCGGAAGTGACTCAGTAGATGGATTCATTGTCGAGGTAGTAGGTTGATCAGTAGCCTAACTACCGTAACATTTATTTCGTGTAGACACCAAAACATCAGTTTTTGGCTTTGTGACAGATAGCATAAGCACTTGGGAACTAGAAACTCGATCCGTAGCAACCATGTTGTGTCTAGATTTGGAAAAGGATCTTTCAACACAACAGATGCAGTCGAGGTCTTAAGAAATTTTGAGACTTCAGCGTGGTGAGGATAGTCTTGAAAAAATTTCTCCTCATTACATATCAAGAAAGGATAATGAGGTTTCCTATTATTTCCAATTTGTTGATCAGATAATCATTCCTGCGGGGTTGAATTTTTCTTTTTCTTAGCTTTACCTTTTTCTTGCTTCCGTGTTGCTTGTCACTTTTTCCTTTGTTAGATGACACAGCATGAATTTTGGAAGAAGGGGCAGGATCAGATGAAGTAGATTTGTGAGTGCTTGCAGAGCCTATCATACTGTCGAAGGCATGGGAGTCCTTGGATGGAGGAGGAATAGTAAAATTTTATCGCGGTACGTTGGGAATTTTTGCATAGAGCATGCTAGACTGAGCGTAAATCAAATCTAAGTACTGGGCACGAGAAATGACCTGCTCTTTAGTGACGAAGACACCTTTAGCTACATCCTCAGTGATAGATGGCAGCAAGGACTTAATAAACCACTCAACGAGGAGCTGATCAGGAACAAATGTTTTGACCATACTACCAGGACGACACCACTCATGAATATGATCAGAAATGTGAGTAGCAGTTGTCTATTTAAAATTGGTCAGCACTTTTGTTCCAGTTTCATATCATATGGGTAACTGGAAGTGGGTCCAAAAGGTAGTGGCTAAGGCAGTGAAATCATCAAATGAAGCTCTTGGTAGTTCAATGTACCACTTAGCAGTCGGAACAATGAGCGTACACTGGAAAAGACATAGTCAAACGGATTCATAATTAAAGGAGTTGGATGAGCACCATGTTGGAAATACTGAGAGGGGGGGTGAATCAGTATTCCTTTTAGTTAGAGAATTATTTAATCTTCAATTATTATCATTGTTTGTACAATGATAGCGGCAAACAAGAGGAACGCAAATGCACACAGTTTTTAAGGTGGAAGCCCACTCCGAAACAAAAACCACCTAATGCTTTTCTAATAATTCTTTAACATTCAACTCCAATTGAAAATAAAGCTCCAACTTCCTAGAATCTAGAAAATAATTCCTCTCCTTCTCCCACTTGATGGACGACCCAACGCCCGAGATTCTTCAGTAGTCAACTGAACGGATGCCCCAACACCCAATGAGCTACAACTCACACTAGCACCACCCTACCACCCTGTAGAAGAATAAAATAAGAATGGACTCCCGTACCAGGGAAAATGGTCCACTTTACAATGATATAGAATGATGTAGAAGAAGAAGTCACACTAGAACATAACCCCAACTATGACACAACCACCTAATGATGATCCTAGACCACCCAACACTGCCTCTTCAACTCTTGACAGATAGATACTAGTACAATTTGTACAATAATGTATTTACAATGACTAAGTACAATGATACCTTTATAATGATTGTATGCAGTGCTGCCCACTTGAAGGCTTCATAGGATGAAATTCTTTCTACTGTTATGCACCTTGGTTTATGCTCTTTTCATGCTACCCTCTGTTGCACCTTGTTTTGCTTTACTGCCCTAGAAAGTTTGTTCCTTTGCAACCCTTGACAACACATGATCTAGCTTTTTATTTGCCTTCTAGGAGCTCGATATCGAATCTGGTGTATCTCTGTTACTTCAGATCTCCAATATCTTATTTTCAATCTTGAAGTATTCCTCTGAGTCATCTTTCCAATTCCGCAAGTCTGACCCAATTTGGATTCTTCAAGAGAGAGTTATACCCAATCTCTCACAATGCCCTAATTATGTACTGTTTCAGTAGAGAGAACTTGTACAGTGTTCCACGTGTCATTTTTTCTTCATTCAACTCTAAAATTGATAGAGAGAAAACTAGAGTCTGTGCACTATCTATCACTTTTTATAGAATTCCAATCTGATACTCAGAGAGAGATTTATGACGATTTTACCAAGGTCACTTCTTTGAGATGAATTTCAGGAGCTTGCAAAAGCCCTGACTTCCACAGATCATATCTCCAAAAATTTCGTGCACCTTGATCTGAAATTTTCACAGCAGATTCCTCAGGATTTAGGCTTCACCTCATAAAAATTTCAGCTTCTCAACATTCGTAGAAAAAATGTTAGAGCGAAAATTCCACGATGACCTGTTTCAGATGGCGAAATCCCTTGCATAAGGAGGAAATGACGATCACAATTTATATAAATGCTTAGGTTGAGAGGGGCTTCAAAAAGTGAACATGGGAGGGATTTTAGGAGCTTAAAAAATATTAATTATGACTTTTCAATTTCCCATGCCCCAACCCCATGGGTTTTTAGCCCACTAACTGGGGGTACAAACTTCAAACATGAATATCTCTCAAACCGTGAAGAATTACATGGCGTGCCATATATCAACGGAAACATCTCGAAAAGTAGAAACCATCAAAAGCATTATTGACCCAAAATATATTAATTTGGTAGGTCAAGATTCCCATGCAATAATGGGTTAGCCCCTGGTGCTGCTTGGGTTGACATCAATGATAACCGTTGATCAACAATCTCCCCCTTTGGCATTGATGGCAACACAAGTACTCCCCCTGCGATCGTGACACCTCTTCCTACAACATTCTCTCCCCCTTTGACATCAATGGAAAAGGGTAACTCCACCTAAAATACAACCATCCTACAGACCTGTACACACTTCTACTCCCCCTGACACACAACCGTCCTGCAGACCTGTAATCTACTTCCACTCCCCTTTTATATTCTGAAAAAAGGAAAATCTAATGAGAACTTGGGAGAATCCCAAGCTTCTGGCGAAGATATTCCAATGTTGGCGAATATTTAATATGTGATTCTTTTGGTGCTGCTTGGAATCTTGCTACTTGTCCAACTGCTTGCATAACATCTAGTCGGGAGGCTGTTACATATAGAAGACTACTAATCATAGATTTGTAAAACCTTTGATCCACATCCTTAGATGAGTCATTTATGCTCAATTTGAAACCTGTTACCATTGGAGTAAGGATGGGTTTGCAATCTTCCATTTTAAATTTCTTGAGCATTTCCTTGATGTACTTGGCTTGACATATAAATATTCCTTTCTTTTGTTGAGATATTTGAAGCCCTAAGAAGTATGTCAGCTCACCAAGTAAATACATCTCGAAATCACTTTGCACCTTTGTAGCAAACTTCTTACTTAGTCGATCATCATCGCTACCAATTATTGTATCATACTCTTTAGCTATTATACATGCTTTAGTTGCTTCATCCAAAACATATATGTCATTTGGAGCTCGACTTGTTGTAGCCCTAATTTCACCATACACGCCTTTCCTGATTTCACATTTTGTGGAGTTGAATAGTATTGTGTGTCCTTGATCACACATTTGTCCAACACTGAGCATATTTTGATTCATGTTTTCAACCAATAGAACATTCTTGGCTAGAGCATCTTTGCTTCCGAGAGTGACAGTACCTAATCCTATAACATTTGAAGATCCATCATTTCCAAAGGACATGGTTCCATCCTTCTTCTCTTTCATAGATACAAATTTATTTCTATCTCCAGTCATATGTGTTGAGCAACCGCTATCAACATACCACACATCTTTGTTCTTTTCAGCCTTGAAAGCAAGAGCACAATTATCATTCTTCTTCTTCTTCCATGTTCATTCGTTTTGTGGCTTCGAAGATTCTTCTGGAGGATTTTCAAGCCTGCAGTCTTTGGCTATGTGTCCAAAGTTTCGACATTTGTAACATTCAATATTATTTCTTAAATTTTCAAATCTATTGATGTTTCGCTAAGCCTTAGGAGGTTCATATTTGACAGATCTCCTAGAATTGTATTCATTCCTAGGGCACATGCGACATTCTACAGCTTTATGACCAAATTTTCCACATGAATAACAGTAGCCATAAAAAATATGTTGGTACCTGGATGGAAATTTTCGTCGAGGAATTGTCTTCCAAGGTTGTTCTTGTGAATTTTGTCCGGTGAAGTCTACATGCATGTCAGATCTCATAGGTTCATTGTATTTTGTTGTATAAGGTCCTGCTTCTTCTTCTTTGTAACCGATGCCAGTTTTGTTGTTGTAAGATTGTTGATTTTTGATGAGTTCTTCCAATGCCCTTGAGCTGTTGACATAGTTTTGGATAGTTTTTCCTTTCTTCACTTCCTCACGCAACAAGACTACTTCAGCTTCTAATTCTTCCCTTTCTTGGTTGCTTTCTTCCAACTTCTTTTGAAGTGACTCTTCAATGCATTTGTGTTCTTCAACTTCAATTTTGAGACCTTGAACTTGTTCTTCAAGAGTACTGGAACAGATCTTCTCTGCCTTGAGATCTTTTATAAGCTTGATTGCTTCCTTATAAAATTATTCTATGGTCAATCCTTCTTCTTCATTGTTTGATACCTCTTGTTTATTGTGCTTGGGTTTATTGTGCTTGGCCATAAACAATACTCTCTCATTGGCTTCTTCTTCACTTTCATTGTCTTCATCGGATGATGAGCTATCTTCTTTAGAGAGAAAGTTCCTTTTGGATCCTTGCTTGTTGAATTTCTTAAAGCCTTTCTTTCCTTTTGAGTTTCCATTACTTCTGTTTGGACATTTTGCTGCAAAATGCCCAACCTCATTACAGTTGAAACATATCAATGGAAGTTTACCTTTGAATTTTCCCTTACCAATTTTTAGTTTTCTCGTGAAGTAAGCATATTCTTCATCTGAAAGGCCTTCTTCATCATCTCCCTTTTCTTCACACTTGCAGGTGCATGTCTTTTCAATTGAAGGTTGTTTATACTTATTGGTTTTCTTAGATGCAACGAATGCAGTTTCTAGATGCGAAGTACCCTCTTCTTCATCAAGTCTCATTTCATATGCTATGAGAACTCCATGTAATTCCTCTTTGCTGAGTTTGTTCAGATTTGCACTATATTCTAAGACCGATACCTTTGGGTTGAATCTCCCTGGTAACGTTCAAAGAATCTTCCGTATAATAGTTTTCTCGTCAACTGGCTCTCCCAACCCTTCCATAGTATTGGTTATTTCATCAACGTATTGGAAGCATGCAGCAATGTTGCAATCTTCTTTCATTCTGAGTTGCTCAAATTTTGCACTATAGATTTGAAGCTTTGCTTCTTTGACATTTGAGTCACCTGTATATATATTCTTAAGTTTTTCCCATACATTTTTGGCAGTTTTGCAACCCAACTCCTTATGATAAGCAGATTCAATAATTCCACTGATAATAATATTCTTTTCTTTTGCATCATTTACCAAATTCTTCTTACCTTGTTCATCCGTGGTTGATGAAAATCCATTTTGAATAGTGTCCCATACTTCGTAACCTTGCGCCAAGAGATAGACCTACATTCTTCCTTTCCAGAGTGCATAATTATTTTCATTGAATAGGGGTACACCATTCTTGGTATGCTCCATGACCTCCTTCCAACTGTTAAACTGCTATTGAAGGAACCAAGCTCTAAAACCAATTGTTGGAAATACTGAGAGGGGGGGTTGAATCAGTATTCCTTTCAATTAGAGAATTAGTTAATCTTCAATTATTATCAGTGTTGGTACAATGATTGCAACAAACAAGAGGAACACAAATGCACACATTTTTTAAGGTGGAAACCCACTCCGGGACAAAAACCACCTAATGCTTTTCTAATAATTCTTTAATATTCAACTCCAATTGAAAATAAAGCTCCAACTTCCTAGAATCTAGAAAAGCATTCTTCTCCATCTCCCACTGGATGGACAATCCAATGCCCGAGATTCTTCAGTAGTCAACTGAACAGATGCCCCAACATCCAATGAGATACAACTCACACTAGCACCACCCTACCACCCTGTAGAAGAATAAAAGAAGAATGGACTCATGTACCAGGGAAAATTGTCCACTTTACAATGATATAGAATGATGTAGAAGAAGAAGACACACTAGAACATAACCCCAACTATTACACAACCACCTAATGATGATCCTAGACCACCCGTCACTGTCTCTTAAACTCTTGGCAGATAGATACTAGTACAATTTGTACAATAATGTATTTACAATGACTAAGTACAATGATACCTTTACAATGATTGTATGCAGTGCTGCCCACTTGAAGACTTCATAGGATGAACTTCTTGTTGCTGTTATGCACCTTGTTTTATGCTCTTTTCATGCTACCCTCTACTGCACCTTTCTTTGCTTTGCTTCCCTAGAAATTCTGGTCCTTTGCAATCCTTGACAACACATGATCTAACTTTTTCTTTTCCTTCTAAGAGCTCGATATTGAATCTGGTGTATCTCTGTTATTTTAGATCCCCGATATCTGATTTTTAGTCCTATAGTATTCCTCTGAGTCATATTTCCAATTCCACAAGTCTGACCCAATTTGGATTCTTCAAGAGAGAGTTATACCCAATCTCTCACAATGCCCTAATTATGGATTGTTTCAGCAGAGTGAACTTGTATGGAGTGCCACGTGTCACTTTTTCTTCATTCAGCTTTGAACTTGATAGATAAAAAACTATAGTCTGTGCAATATCTATCACTTTTTACATAATTCCAATCTAATACTCAGAGAGAGAGTTATGACCATTTTACCAAGGTCACTTCTTTGAGATGAATTTATTAGCCTGCAAAAACCCTGACTTCCACAGATCATATCTCAAAAAATATTTGCGCACCTTGATATGAAATTTTCACAACATCTTCCTCGGGATTTCGGCTTTGCCTCATAAAAATTTTAGCTTCTAAACCTTTGTATAAAAAAATTTAGAGCGAAAATGCCATGATGGCCTATTTCAGATGGTGAAATCCCTTGCATAAGGAGGAAATGAGGATCAAAATTTATATAAATGCTTGGGTTGAGAGGGGCTTCAACAAGTGAATGTGGGAATGATTTTAGGAGCTTAAAAAATATTAATTATGACTTTTCAATGACCCATGCCCCAACCCCATGGGGTTTTAGCCCACTAACTGGGGGTACAAACTTAAAACATGAATATCTCTCAAACCGTGAAGAATTACATGGCATGCCATATATCAACGGAAACATCTCGACAAGTAGAAACCATCAAAAGAATTATTGACCCAGAATATATTAATTTGATAGGTCAAAATTCCCATGCAATAATTGGCTAGCCCCTAGTGCTGCTTGGGTTGACATCAATGACAACCACTGATCAACATACCACAAATGATAAGTCATAACATGAATTGACGGGTCTTCTCCATAGTTTCCTTTTAATTTAAGAATTTTGGAGGATGATTTATGTGGTATCATCGGCCACCAAGGAGAATATCTGATGGGGTCATTGGTAAGTTGGTTTAAATATAGTAACTCTAAAGTTGCGACAAAGGGAAACTGTCAATTTAAGTTAGGTTGTTCATAACCAGGATATGATGGAATTTCTTAGAAAATAGGCCTTTGAGAACCATCATAAGGAATTTTTTGTTGGTAACCTAGATAGGGGTTGTTTTGATGACCAAATGCTTGAGGGATCTGTTGACCAAAACCTGGGTAAGTTGTTTTTTGTTGGAATTGTTGTTGTGGCATTTGTAGTTATGGCTGCCAGGGTGACTACCCACCAATATTATAGCCCAAACCAGAATATCTTAGACCCAATTGTGAATAGGTAAGACCTGGTTGTGCCTGTGACATCCCATAAAAGGGTAATCCAACTTGTGAATGAAAGGTTCTGGATACAGGTGGTTGAACGGGAAAAATAGGTTGCCACTAACAAACAGTCAGTCCAACATTAGGGTGACCACAAAACGATGGAGTAATATCAAAATGGGTGACCATAGGTTTCCCCCCGGCATGAGGATTATAATAAGATGGAATATATTGTTCTCCAAATGTTGGGAGTCCAGTCGAGATTGTACTAGATGGAATATACCCAGATGGACTAGCTTGATGTTGCACTGAAGATGTATATAAACGATCAATCTGTTCAATACTCATTAGAGACGTATCATATAGAATAACAGAAGATGACATGGGTGAAGCTCATGGATTTGAGGATGCACCAGAGTAGGTTCCAAATAATGATTAATAACCCGGTGGGACGGAAGGACCACCATATATATATGACTCTGGTGATGTGGTAAACATCGACGGAGTAGCAACAGTATATGCTGTCACAACTGTAACAGATGGTACAGTTGGAGATGTTGGCTCAGCCATGGTCATACAACCCAGTGTATACCCTATAGGATCTATGAGAACTCGAATTGAAATAGAATGAAAAGAAGCAGTGTATGTCACTCGGGGAATAGTATCATAAAGATAAATCCCCAACCTAAAATGAGTTGGAGTTGAGGGGTGCATTTCTTGTTGAGGTTCTTTCGCAATCAAAATCAAACCAGGTGGAAGGATTTCACCATCATGCCCAAGATATATTTCAGGTGGTTGATTGCGTGAAAGGAGAGACTCAATTGCTATGATTGAATGAGGAGCGATCGATATAGGAACAACTTCCAGTTGTTCGACTTCGGGATCTAGATGTTCTAGTAAAAGAACGATGGGATCTGAATCAACTTCTAATTGAACAATGTCGAGTTCAGGAGGTATGGTCTCATTGATTGGATGGGTAATTTTCACATGTACTTGTGAGGACTTTGTTTCAATGACAATGGATAAACAAGGATGTGTAGAAACGACTCGAGATGACTATGGTATATGTGATGAAGATGACGCACCAGAGGTATTGATGGTACTGGTTTCAGTAGAACGAGGTCGCCTTCTCTGACCAGAAATGGCATCCAATGGTAAAAGTGGTTTAAGTGTTATTCTACACGAACGACAGGGAAAGGGATGTTCTTATTCCACGATGACTAATTGATTTTATTACAAATAAAAATAAACAAATAAAAGGGTGATACTAGGAAAAAAATTTACCAAGTAATTGTGAACTGCAGAATACCTCCTTGCGAACCAAGAAGTAAGGTCAGGCAATCTCCCTGAATGTTGTGTTCGGTGTATCACATTTTACAAGGCAGTCGACTCAGTTACCTATGAATGGTAAGAAAGCTAAATTTGTCCTCCCAAATATACCCAAAGGTACGTGGAAGCCCAAGTCCGTATTAGCATTGTCTAATGTGAAACCGCACAGTGAGAGCACCCCCTTATATTTTTCGTACCAGAACACCACCCTATATACCCGAAGGTACGTGGACGAGCTCCGATATAATTATGTACATGGAGTGGAATTTCACACTCGGAATTTATCGCAGACAAGTTAGCAACAACTGATATGTTTAACGACGTTAGAACACATCCCTATCCTAGACCTTCTAAATTTTATCAATAATGTTACAATGCTTTCTTAGGTTGATTGAGGTAAATTTTATGTTGATCTTGTTTAAAAGTTTATCTTTGAGGTTCATCACCTGATGTAGTGGGTAATTCCTAAAATTTAAACTAAATAAGAAGAAAACTTTTAAATTTATATTTTTCAATGAAAATCCTAGCTACTAAGGAGAAAGAGCAATCAGATTTTGAGCATACAACAAAGAGCACAAACTAAATGCAGATTTCCCTAACTTGTTCCTATGCAACACACACAATATCTAAATGCACATGCATGTTTTTCTTTTTAGTTTCCTTTAATTTGAATGAGTGAAAGGAAAATAGATGCACAAGTCAATCAAACAAATGTTTTCTTTTGAGAAATGAGGAATGAAACAACAATTTCTCTTAGGAAAATGAAGCATGAAACTACAATTTTCCTACAGGAAATGAGGAATGAAACAACAATTTCCTTTTTGAAAATAGAATTTATCTCATGAAAAAATTAACTACTTTGAATTTTATTTTCCAATGATAAAGAAAACAGCTAATGAAACATTGAACAAACTACTTTTCAAAGGAAGAAGAACAAGGAATCTTTATTGGTCTCTAAGATCAATCAAACATCTGAGAATACAGTAGAAAATTGGCTGAAACTGAAAGCAAAGACAAATTTTGATGGAATTTGGTTGGTTGAGGGGGCAACACACCCTGTAAGGGGAGATATTGCATTGCAATGCACCCCTGAATGCAACACGGTGCACTGCAGTGCACTGTACCCTGACCAATAGTGCGTTGAGCGCAGCTAAGTTTGGGAAACAAGCAGATAAACACACTTCTAATGCAATTTTTTCATTCAAATGAATGATAAAAGAAAGTAGCCTCTATTGATGATGGTAAATAGAGGTAGAAACACCAGGAATGATGGATTTATCACCAGTGGAGTCACCAATTTGTTATACGAAATTCTAATCTACGGATAAACTAGATTCCCTGAGTGTGGTGTTCTTTCACTTTGAACAACAGAAGAAAGACAAATATATAGACAGAAAGGAAAGAAGCCTAATTTTGATCCTTTCGCTCTCCTTCTCCTTCTATCGTTGTTGTCGTCGCTCTCAATCCAACTAAAGTTGCTAGATCGATTCCTGCAATCAAAGACAGAGAATAAAAAACAATGTACAAATATACAAATATCTACTTATCTTAACCAAATCGATCTGATTAGATCTGAGAATACATACATAATCAACAATACATTTTACAAGATATAAACATATGTATGATAAAATGAACAGATCTCTTTATTAATAAAGTAGGAGGAGAATATTACAACCAATAGATCGATTCTTCGTCAACCTACTCCAAATTCATTTTGTCCTCATCACATCAAGCATCATCTCAGCAGCATATATGTACTTCCATCTCTCATCAATTGAGAATCCAACAGCATAACATTACAAAAAATTCTTCCCCCCTAGCACTTAGATGAGTTCTCAATTTATAGGGAAACTGAAAGTAGTTTCTCATTGAATGGCTTTCTAATAATAGGTGAGACATGTTCCCAAGTTCAGAGGTGGTGGATGGACACTTGTATTCGAAGTATGACACCTATGAGCTCTTCTAGAAGGCACTGGCCATGTGGATATTCCCGGAACAATGATGATTTCTCTCCTAGGAGACCAACGCACCCTTGAGTGTCAGGAATTGCACTGCAGTGCACCCTTGCATGGAGGTAGTTGCACTGCAACGCTATTAGGCCATTGTAGAGGAGCGTTGATGAGTCAATGGGTCATATAATATATACTTCAAACCTTTGAAATATCACAATTGAAGCCATCAAAGGAATTTCTTCACTTAGGGCATATAGAAACCAATATTAATGGAATGATAGACCCTATTCATTGGTCTTGGGGGATGATGCCAAATTTGACCAGGTCTTGGGGGATGATGCCCAAATTGACCTATAACACCACACTAGCTCCTAGTCCTATCGTTTGTTCTTAAATATCCTACAATTTCTCTCTTTCTAGATGGCCCAAAGAGTGAAGCCTAGAACTAAGCCCCAGGCCTAGTTTAGGATCGGGATAGAGAAAAGGCCCTATCTCCACAGAAGGATGGATTCTTTGATGCTCTAGGGATCCCTATCCATTCTATCAAAGAGATATTCAACTTGGTTTCACTTTTGAGTGTAAAAATTGCATGAGTTTAGGAGGTGTTATAAATCCTCAGTGTGTTGACTGCAAAGGATATAGTACGAAGGTCCAAAGAAACCTCATTTTTTAAGTTGATCCCAAGTTATGATTATGCCTCTGCAGACCAGCTAGAAAAAGAAGGAAACTTTCGGCCACCACCCTCCTCTCCATATTTTCTTCCAAACTGGTTGTTGAATCCCCTGCCCCCATCCTTCCTTTAATATGTAAGGCTCCTGGATGGTGAATGTTCCCCTTGTAGTATATCCCCACCTTATAATTTTTGGGCCCTCTTGTATGGTGATCCTTCTGGAGGTGATTTCCTTATCCAATTAGACCCATTGATCAAATTCAAGAGGCTCAAGTCATTCCTCACGATCTTTCCATATCTTCCATTTGTCATTTCTTCAATCCTCTTTCTAGTACTGATTCACTAAATTGAAGTTCCTACCAGAAGCGTACAGGAACAGGTCACTCAAATCTTGTCTAACAAAAATCTTTCCTCTCTGCTTCTAAGGGTCTTGCTAGAAGAGGGTTTTTTTCCCATTCCTGATTTCCCAAAATAAATGATGGTGAATATGGTCGTTTTTTTGAGTTGTCAGGTTCCATATTGCAGAGCCTTTGGGGGGATCACGATACTTGAGGATTTCTTCAGTGCGGGTTGGAATGCCATATTTGCAGGTCCAAATTTGATTCCACAAATCTGTTCCTCCTTGTATCCATATTCACCATAGTTTATCTCCCATCACCTGATTCAGAGTGATAGAGTCCCAAAGACCTAAAACTCCTTCCATATTGGGCTTAATTAGGTTGGGCCATGAAACCAGGGCTTATTTCTTTAGATGTTGAGCCCCTCCCTAAAGTAATTTTTTTAAGGTCTCTGCCATTTTTAACAAGTCATTTTGGGGGTTGCCATGCCCGAAAGTTGATATATCGGTATGGATTGCAGAATGCACTTGAGAAAGACAGTGAAACCAGCTATGTTTAGGGATCATAAGGTCCAGTTACTGATTTTTAATTGATTTTTTTGGAGTAAGGAATTCCAGTAGGATGTTTTTAAGGAATTCAAAGATAGGGGCATCCCAAGGTATTTGGTGGGTATATCTCTGATACCAAAACCTACTACATGGGCTAAATAGGATTGGATGTTTTTGGTCGTGTTGAAGAAGAAAATGAAGGATTTTTCATTGTTTATCATGGTCCCAAAGGCCCCCATGAAGACCTAGAGGATTTCTTTTATGTGGCGGGCTTCCCGCAAGGATACATGGCAGAAGATCATGATGTCATCAACAAATTGTTGGTGCGAGATAGGGAGGTCATTCCCCCACATCCTTAATCCTTGAATTTTGATGTATTGGGCTTCCCTTTTCAGGTAGCAACCTAGACCTTCAGCTTCCAATATGAATAGAAAAGGCGAAAGAGGGTCTCCTTGTCTCAAGCCTCGGGAGGATTCAATAAAATTATTGAAGAGGTCATCAATGTTTATTAAGCTTGAATTGTCGAAATCATATGATAATGTAATCTATATTTTAAGGTTGACACTAATTCAAATGGGTATGAACATCAATGTGGTAAACTAGATAATGGGTTGTGTTCAATCAAAATCGTTTATAGTAATGATTAATGGTGATCCATCTTAGTTTTTCCAGGCTCCAAGTTTTCCAAACAATCCCTTTGTATCCTTTCTTATTTCTATTGGTGGTAGAGGGGTTAATATAACTGATGGTCGATGCCAAATCCAAGTTGGAGATTCGGGACCTTAAAGTTTCAAAAACATAGTTTTTGTATTATTTTTTGTTTGTTGATTACATTTTGTTAATGCATAATGGTTCATTGGTGGAAATCCAACCTTTAGGTCATGTCCTCAATTTATACAAGAAAGCAACTGGGATGGTGATTAATGAGGTTAAATCCTATCTATTGACCACAATATTATGGGAGGGATTTGGGAGCAATGGTCGACATGGATGTCATTCTTGATATATTCTATTGAGGAGAATTTAAAGTATCTAGATTCTCATCCCAATCCTAATTCATACAAATATGTGGACTAGCTCTGTCCGGTTAAGAATATCAAGGCTTATGTTTCAATATGGGTGAAGAGTTTATTATCAAGAGGAGGGTGAATAATATTGGTAAATTTAATCTTGGAGAATATTTTAGTTTTCTGGAAATCCATTACAACAGCCTTGAGAGGAATTTTGTCTAAAACTAGGAAATTCAAATTCCATTTCCTATGGTTCAAATGTAGATAATATGAAAATATTGCATTAATCAAATGAGAAAACATCCATGGGGGCTTCACTCAATTAACCTATGACATATCACATGAGTTTGTGGCATACTAAACAACACCCTTAATTTGACTACATATTGGAAAATACCTCTAAAAATCACATTATTTAATCCCCTACCAATACAGACCCAATAAACCTTCCCAATTTAAAAAACGCCCCCTACTTTCACTAGATATTGTAGGTATCCATTTTTTCACTAATAGATTTCATACCACTTTATATTTTTTCATTGACTTTTAACTCAATTTTTTATACCTTCCAATATAAAAACCCTTTACCCCCTATTATATGCTCAATATAATATGTCATTTTTCCTCAATACATATACCCCAATATGAATGCAGGTGGTATGGTATTGCTTCCCCAATGAAGCCCCCATGAAAAAAATCACAAAGCCTAAAAAATGGGGAGGATGGAGGCTTAAAAATATTTTTCTCTTTTCCCAGTCTCTTATAGCTTGTAGTTTGTGGTGACTCATGCACAACTATACCTTAATGAAGTTGAGATATGTATTGAAAATCATTAAAAGGTATCTTAGTGGAGCAATGGTATAGGATGCTAAGAAAATATTCAAAAAATGGGTTTATGATATGGAAACTTTTGGTCATTTTCTTTCTTTTGACAATGCCTCGTAGATCCTCAATATTTGGTGACGATTCAAAAATACGTATAGCAATGAAGCCATGGATAGGGGCTAGAAATGGTTACTCCCTTTTTTTATAATTTTGTGTGGTACCTCCATAATCATGGAATTTTCTCACAAGATGATGTTAAAGCTTAGTCCCCCCCAAGTAGTGGATTATGAACGGTGGAAGCAGAAGGAGGAGTTCGATTTTGTAGGAGAAGTTGTGGAATAATGGCTATGCATTGGTTTTGTTATTGATGAGCTCCATCATTAGACATATTTGGAGGGGTTAATAGTCACCTTTTTGCCTTCTTAGATCTCTTTTTCTGGCATTTTTATTATTATTTGGTTTTATAGGTGGTGATTAAGGCTAACATACTCCGAGTGCCTAATATGAGGTTGAGTGCAGAAAATCATGATTTATTAAGCATTTTTGTAAGGATTTTATCATAAGGATTTTTTTAATAGAGCTTGAGGAGGGCAAACCTTCCCACAGACCCAAAAACTGGTTTTTGTTCGCTTTTTCTGAGATTAGAAGTAGAGTTGCATTACCATTTTTCAGTCTTCCTTTGCACGGTATTTTCATGCATTTTTATGTTTCTCATGCATCGATCAGAAGAGTTGTTTCTAGGAATTATTGCTAAAGCCCAGAGCAGCTCCGTGGTGCTTCCCCGCTTCATTTTCCATCTTTGTATTAACTTCCAAACACCTCTGTTACACTATGTTCCTTCCTTTCTGTCATCGCAGCTACCGCACCTTTTTTAGTCACAAAACACTTAAAAACCATCCAAGGTTGAACTCTGCCTTTCCTCCTCGAAATCCCCACTACCGTACTTCACAATTGTGACGTTTTTCCTTTCCCTTAAGACTTACCAGAATCCCTTTTCGCGCATTGCACTCCACAGTGTTTAGTTTTTTTTCCTTTACACTTGTCGCTCGTTGTTGTCGATTGTGATATTGTGAAATCACAAAGTGGAAAATTTTACCTCATCGTAGTTCACACTTCACTTCTGCTCCCAAAAAAAACTTCCACAATCCCTTTAATTTTTCGATATTGCGATTGTGATATCGCATATTGCAACTTTTTCCTCCATCGTATCTCTACCATCGCATATTTCAAATTATTCCCCTCCAAAGCATCTTTGCGCCATATTATAATTTTTTACAAGGTTAAACCCCTTTCAAATTATTCCCCTCCAAAGCATCTTTGTGCCATATTATAAGTTTTGACAAGGTTAAACCCCCACTCTCCACTTCTAAGCCCTATTTCATGCGTTAAAACCTCCATAGACTCTTTAGCCCCTTTTCTCTCCTCAAAGCTACAAAATCAACACTCTTTCAATTAGGATTAAGTCATGGATAACTTAGTTGCATGGGTAGAAGCATGGTAGATAGACCATGGGATAAATAGAGTGCATTTATCCAATTGGCCAAGTTAAGTGTGGTTTAAATTAGTTTCCTTTCTGCAACTTAGTTTAGTTTTTTTCCAGTCATTTCCTTTCAGCAAATTAATTAATTTTCTTTTTGCCATTTCTTTTCAGCAATACAGTTTAGTTTATTTTCAGTCATTTCCTTTTCTACAAATTTAATTAGTTTCATTCCCATCATTTATTTTCAACAATTTAGTTTATTTTCCTTCCTATCATTTCCTTCCAGCTATTTACTTTCCATTCCTTATCATGGTTTAAGAAATAGCACCCTTTCATAAAGAAGAAGAGGATGACATGAGCAGAATGCAACTGTTGTGTATATAGCACTGTCACCTCCAAGTTTGTACAAACCCTGGGTTGATAAAGTAAAGTAGGGCAGCCCCTAGGAGTTGCAATGCTCTTGGTGCAATACCAGGGCTCACCACTTTTTGGTGTTGTTTCCAGGGAGGTGTCTAGTAGATGCTTTGATTTTGTTTTTAGCACTATTTTCTGCTTTCCTTTCTTTTCATGTCATTTCTAAAATATTGAAAAAATACAAAAATATTTGATTTTCATGCCTCGTAGGACTAGGAATACTCAAAGAAAAACCTTATCTAAAACCCCCACATCACCTCCTGGCCACCCTTCACTCTTCTTCAATGGAAATGAGAGTGAACCCCCTCTAGGAGAACCTTCTGAATATTTTGAGGATCCTATTGGGGAAGAAGAAGAAGACCTTATTTCAACTGAGGGAGCTACTTTACCTATCTTAACCATGGCTGGGATCCAGAGAGCCTTTCCCATAAGAGAGGCAGATGGGGAAACTAAGATGAAGAACATTAGCCCCTCAGCTCTTCCACACTTTCATGGAATTACCTCTGAGGACCCTGACACATTCATGTTTGAATTTTTCATTTTTTGTAGGAATTATGACTATACCTCTGATGATAATAAGTTGAAGCTATTCCCATCCACCCTTAGGATGTAGCCTTGCGCTGGTTCATGGGTTTGCCTAGGGATAGTATCACTACCTGGGCACAAATGGAAGAGACCTTCAGCCATAAATATAAAGACTACTGTAGGTCCAAGGAAACTAAGGATGATATATTTAGGGTCGAATGAATCCTTAGAGGAATATGAAGAGAGGTTTCAATTGAACTATAAGAGAGCCAACTGTACTCTTGATCCTGACTCACTTGAACTTGTACTTCCTCGAGGGATCAATGAAGAGATGATAGAAACCTTGAACATGTTAATGGGAGGAGATATCTACCAACAACCCTATGAAACAATCAAAACTGTCTTCCGAAACCATTATAGGGCATTTAGGAAGAAGGGCAGAGCTCGCTCAGGTACTTCCTATACCCCTTCCTCTTCCACCTTAATAAAACATGAGATTGGAAACATGCTAGAGGACTTCAAGAGTGACATGATGCACACATTTTCTTTGAAAATGGGCATAATGCAGGTAAAAAGGAAGCAAGAGGAAGTAGAGAGAGCCTTGGCCATATTTTTTCCTCGATGTACCAAGAAGCACCCAAGAAATGAATGTCCACTGAATTTCATAGAGGTTTTCTTAGTCTGTGAGGATAATCATGCCACCGAAAAATTTCCCTGCTTACCTGGACTTAAATCTATATATCAAGGTGGGGAAGCAATGCCAGAGAAACTTTGTTTCATCAACCAGAGAAGGCCTCAAGGCCCTCGATCATATCAAGAAGGTATGCAAGGTACACCTTACTTTTACTATCACAACAATCATATCACACCCGTGCAACCTTGGTACACCCCCACTCCTCCATCCTAGTCTACACTTCCTACTTGGCCTTACAACCCTTCATATCATCCTCAGCTAGTAAACCAACCATTTCAGTAGTATGCTCCACAATAACCTCAGTGGAACAATCCATCCCAAGGGTGGAGATCTCAACAAAATCAACCACCTGCTCTAATTCCTCCACCTCGACCTCAACCTCATCTCACCCACATTGCTCCACCTAGGCTACTTATACCTACACAGCCCAATCCGAACCTGAACAACACAACAACACAACAGGATCCCAGTGGATAAAAATCCTATCCAGCTTATGTTGTGGAGATACAGGAGGTTAATCTCAGGTTGGGAAGATTTCTCCCATACAACCATCCTCCATCTCCACCTGTAGAGGTTGAGGAGGAAAAGGAAGAAGGCAACACTCAAATCCAACCACCTCCTTTTCCTGAGCGCTTGATCCACCCTAGTCAACACACCCTAGAGGAGACTAAACTCCTAGGAGAATTGGAAAATGTGTGTGTAAAGATACCACTTCTCCAAGCCATTAAGGATGTCCCTATCTACAATAGGCTCATCAAAGAAAAGTGCTTCAAGAAACCTGGGAGAAGAAAGAGAGATACCCCCACCATCAATGTGGTAGGACAACTGTCTGACCTAATGCTAGGAAGGGTGATATTTCCAAAGTACATGGACCCTGGTAGTCCAGTTTTTGATGTGCATATAAATGTTGTCATAGTCCCCAACACTCTGATTGATCTAGGGGCTGCCATCAATGTCATGACCAAGGAAACTATGTTGAAACTTAATCTCTAAGGGACTTTGAGGAAAACCACAACAGTTATGCAACTTGCAGATCGGTCCACAGTAACTCCGGAAGGAATTGTTGAATCTCATGGCTACCATTGACTCTTGGGAGTATCCTATATATTTCCTTTTCCTGCAACCAAAAACCAAGTTTAATGGTTATCCTCTTATCTTAGGGAGACCTTGGTTAGCCACTGTAGATGCTTATATTAGTTGTCGGGATGGAAACATGACTATCAAAAATGGGCCTTTGTCTAAACAGTTAGTGTTATATCCTCCATCCCAACCTTCTATTGACCATGATCTCCCTATATGGTTGGAGGATTAAGAAGATGATTTATATAACACTGCCCCTATGTGTGTTGTAGATGTTAATCTTAGAGGGGGGCAGCTTGATGAAGATGAACTCATCGACCATGTCATTCGAAACCAGTCCTCCACTAGCATTCCTCTTGAAACCTTAGTCAAAGAGTCTGAAAGCCAACCTTAGATGTAAGTGCACTCAGTTGAGTCAAACTTTGAAACCACCAAGGCTATTGAGTTTGTCCCATCCAGATTTCTAAAAATCAACCCAGACCTCTTGAATTAAGAAGAGAAGCAGTTATGCCAGATTTTGAAAGAAAATCTTGAGGCATTTTCTTGGGATTACAAGGACATGAAAGGGGTGAATCCTTCAATGTGAAAAACATCATATTTACTTCAAAGAAGGATTCAAGCCTGTAAGACAACCCCAAAGAAGGATGAACCCGTCTCTGAAGGACATAGTCAAATAAGAGATGCAGAAACTATTAGATGCAAGGTTCATATATCCTATATTGGACAGTGAGTGGGTATCCCCTCTTGTCCTGGTCCCAAAGAAGAATGGAAAGTGGAGAATTTTTGTCGACTATCGATAACTTAACAAAGCCACCAAGAAATAACATTTCCCTTTTTCCCTTTATAAACTAATTACTAGATGGCCTTGTGGGCAAAAAGTTATTTTCCTTCTTAGATGGGTTCAGTGGGTAAAATCAGATTCAAATTAGCCCTGAAGACTAGGATAAGACTACTTTCACCTACTCTTGGGGTACCTTTGCTTATAGATTCCTACCCTTTGGGTTTTTCAATGCCCCAACTACCTTCCAAAGATTTGTCCTGAGCATATTTTCTGAGTTATTCCATGACTCTGTCGAAATCTACATGGATGATTTCACACCATATGGGGATGACTTCCAGGAAGCTCTCTCCAATTTGGGTAAAGTACTAATAAGGTGCATTGAGATGCAACTCTCCTTGAGCCTAGAAAAGTGTGAATTTCTTAAGAAAGTAGGGGTTGTATTAGAACACTCCATATCCCAAGCAGGAATACAGGTAGACCCGAAAAAAATCATTATCATCAAAAGGGTACCTACTCCTCAAAAGAAAAAATATGTCAGGATTTTCTTAGGCTTATCTGGTTACTATAGAAGGTTCATCAAAGATTTCATCAAGATGCATTTGCCATTATTTGGGTTATTGGCCAAATATTCTAAGTTTATTTGGTTTGGTCCTTGTCAAGAGACTTTCGAGCTTATTAAGAGAAATTTGACTACTGCCCCCATCCTCCGAGGTCCAAATTGGACTCTGCCTTTCCACATTCACACTGAGTGGCATCCGAAAAAGTTGTAGGAGTAGCATTAGGAAAATTAGAGGACAAAATCCCTTATGCCATTTATTTCATCAGCAAGAACTTTTCCAAGTCTGAGTTGAATTATATTGTTACTGAGAAGGAGATGTTAGCCATTGTCCATGCCTTGAACAAATTCAGGCATTATGTAACTGGATATCAGACCTTTGTTCACACTAACCATGCAGCCATCAAGTATTTAATGAACAAACCAGATGTTAATGATAGAATAATTAGATGGTTGTTACTTTTGGAGCAATTTGATTTGACTATTTTTGATAAACCTAGAAAGGAGAATGTTGTTGCAGATTTTTTGTCCAAGTTCGCTCTCCCTACAGGTGAAGAAGGAATGGTGGATGACCATTTTTCGGATGAGCATCTCTTTTCTATATCATCACTCTCACCATATTTTGCTGATATATCCAACTACTTGGTTGTTGGGAAACTCCCTCCTAATCTTTCATTCAGAGAGAGGAGCATAATCATCAGAAAAAGCGCCCCTTTCACATGGATTGGGGGAAACCTTTTCAAGCTAGGCCCTGATCAAATCATAAGGAGATGTGTGAGGGAGGAAGAATTTTTTTATATCCTCTCTGCATGTCATGATAGGCCATGTGGAGGCCACTTTGATGCAAAGAGAACTGCTTGCAAATTTTTGCAGGCAGGATACTATTGGCCTACCCTTCATCAAGATTCCAGAAGATACACCAACAGGTGTGACCAGTGCTAGAGGATGGGGAAACCCACACAAAGGGATGAAATTCCTGTACACCCTCAGGTGGCTCTTGAGCCATTTGATAAGTGGGGCATGGACTTTGTTGGACCTATCGATCCGCCATCTAGACAAAAGAAGTATATCATATTCTGCACTGATTACCTGAGAAAGTGGGTTGAAACAAGAGTAGTGAAGGTAGAAACCGAGGATAAAGTAGCATAATTTCTGAGGGAGAATGTGTTTTACAAGTTTGGTTACCCCAGAGAAATAGTCACTGATCAGGGAGCACAATTCACCTCTCACCTCATTGAGAATATTTTGAGGAAGCACAAGATTAAGCATAGAACTTCTACTACATATCACCCTCAGGATAATGGCCAAGTAGAAGTAACTAATAGAGCTTTAGAAAGCATCCTCACCAAGGTTGTGAGCAGCAGCATAAAATATTGGGCAGACAGATTTGTAGAAGCTACTTGGGCCTATAACACTACTTGGAAGACAACAATGGGATTCACTCCTTATGAACTAGTCTATGGTATGAAAGCTCTAATTTTAGTTGAGTTTGAATTCAATACTTTAAGAATGGCAGATGAATTAAATCTAGATCTATAAAATTCCCAAAAAGGGAGGTTGTTGCAACAAATGGATTGGATGAGTTCAGAATGCAAGCACTTCTTCACACGGAGGTATTTCAGCTGCAAAGGAAGGTCTGGCATGACAAGAAAATCAAACAAAATACCTTCCAAGAAGGATATTGGGCGTTGTTGTATGATTCAAGGATTAAATATTTCAAAGGCAAGCTGATGACAATATGGTTGGGACCTTACACAGTGGAAAAATGTTTTGATAATGGCGCATTTCAAATCAGAACCATAGATGAGGAAGGAATCCCCTTGCTTGTCAATGGTCACAGAATTAAAATTTACAAGAAACCTTTGGCTTCTTGTCAAAGGCAGAGTTCATAAATTCAATAATCAGAGAGGTGTATGTGATGGGAAACTCCATAGTTTCCCACACCTCCTGGAAAAGAAAAAAAAATCCGTGGGTGAAATCCTCTCTGAGGCACCCAAGGCAAGCTTGTGGGCTGAAAACCTCGATGGAGGCAACTCACTTGCTCAAAAAAAAAAGATAATAAAGATTCATGGGTGAAAAGCTCTCTGAGGCGCCTAAGGAAAGTCTGTGGGTTGAAAACCTCCATGGAGGCAGCCCACGTTTTTTCAAAATAAAAATAAAAATAAAAAGGAAAACAAAAACAAAAACAAAAAAATACATCTACATTTATGTGTTTTCTATGTTTGTTGTTTTGTAGGTTATTAATGGTTTCTGGAAACATAGGGAAGCTTTCATATTTTTTTCCCTTCTTCTATTTTTCCATCCATCCCATCATTTATTCCATTCATTTTCATAACTTCCTCCATCACCTCCATACACCATATTTCTCCATTCTTGAGCACAATGTAGTAAAAGAAAGCAAGCCACAAACTGCTACAAACATCAGGAAGTTCTTTCAAAAACAAAGATTTTTCGCGGACTGCAAAGAGAAACAAGGAGAAGCCGATAAAGCTGACCCCGGGAAAGACAATAGTTACACCCATGGCATCTAGAGCATCCCCACGTAGCATCTCCAGCAGGAAGAAACAGCAAAGAAAGATCAGCAGCTCACTCAGAGAGTTGCTCACTCAGCAAGCTGCTCACTTATAGAACATGAAAAAGGTGAAGAACACAGCATCTAAAAGGCTTTTCTCCTCAATCCAGCTCCTACAAATGCCTTGGAAATGAAAATTAAACTCAGGTATAGCTTCTCACCCCCCATTATGCATCCATAATAGCTAGAAATAATTAAATTTGTAGACTTAGATTTCAAGGGGCAAGAAGGTGGCTGGTTAGTTTGCCCACCATCGTGAAGTAATACTAGCCAGAATAGAAAATTCATGCCACCTGGGCATGCAAAAGAAAATAATTTAAATCAAGTGGAGTAGATAAGGAAGAGAGGAGGAGACACACAGTATCAACCAGTTAACAAGAAGAGGGTCCAATTTTCTACAACAGAAATTGGAGCTGAGTTGCATTACATAACTGTCTGCAACAAAGAATTAGTTGAGCAATCTAATAATATAGAGGGCCTGTCTCATCCAAACCAGTAAATTGAAAATATTTTAAAAAGGGAGAGAGACCAACGGAAGCCCGCAGCTTAGCAACAGTGAGCTTCAACCATGTATTTTGGAATAGCATGCAACCGTAACAGTAGTACAGTTTCACCCTACCCATGGCCTGGTCCTCTCTCATAAATATGATCAAGGAAGATTTTATAGCAACCCAAAAAAGGTAGGATTCCACTCCTAGCCTTAGAGAAGACGGAGAAGAACCAGAAGCAGAAGAGGAACCAAAAGAAGAACTAGTAGAAGAGCAAGAACCAGAAGAAGAAGAAGAGCCAGAAGAAGAACCAGAAGAGGAACAAGAAGAAGAAGAGGAAGAGACAAAGGGCCAAGGAAAAATAGAATGGATGGCCATAGAATTCATAGAGATAGCAGAAAATGGGCAAGAAATAGACTCACAACACAACACCACATCCCCTTAATACAAAGAGGTAGTTGCCACCGTATCTGCTATGAGCACAAAGAGAAAAAGGCAGACCTCTATGTATTTTAGAGTTGACAAGAGTCATAGAGATCCAGAAACTCCTCCCACAAGCCTGATTATCATTGAAAAATCGCCAAGGGAGGAGGAAATAATCAAAGAAATAGTTCTGAAGGAGAAGTTGCAAAAGGCACGGGCAGAGAATGTAGCACTGAAGGAGAAATTGCAGCAAAAAGGGGAGAAAGTAGCCACTTCAGCACAGATTCCCTTCTGACTCATATGATGTGTACCTCAAGGATAAATGGCTTCTATTTCAGATCAAAACTCTAGCTTCCCATGGATCACTACCTTTCCAAGATTGTAGAAAATTCCTAAATTTCTACAAGCAAGCTAACATGGTTGATTAGGAAAAGATGGCAGATTTTTATGTGCATAACCTTGTGCTCACAAATCTGGATATTTGGGACCCCAATCCTACACTGGGGGATGTGTAGTTGATGGCTCTAGTATCTTGGATGGTGAATGAGGACACTAGGGAAAAAGAGATATGGAGGTTCATGGGAAAAAGAAATAGAGAACCCTTATATATCAAACTAGAATTGTTCAGCCCAAGAGGAGTCATCATTAACCGTCGAGAGATTGAAAGAGACCCTCCACTGGTTGAAAGTTACCTTCAGACTCAAACACAGGTAATAGTCCACTTTGATGATGTTTCTAGGAAGATAAAAGATGAGTGCATGATGGCTAGCTAGAGGAGATGGAGCAGCCTCCCTCACAGCCTCAAGAACGGGGATTACCAAAGTCTAGAAAGACTGAGGGGTGCATTGGAAAGGGCACCATTATACAAGAGGGCCATGCAAGCCAAAAATATCTAACCGTTGGGACTAAAGCTCAGCCCACCTTTTCTGTTGGGGTTTAATGATGAAAAGGACAGATGCACAAGATAGAGAATGGGAGAACACAGAAAAGAATAAAGGTTTTTACCCCCTTGGGGAAACTCCCACACTTCTTCCTTAGGAAATCAAGGGGGCTATCAAAGCCTTGAAGGAAATGCAAGAGGATGATTAGTTTCTTAGAGGATGAGCAACCATTGAGTAGGGGGGTGATGATGAGCTCCATCATTAGACATATTTGGAGGGGTTAATAGTCACCTTTTTGCCTTCTTAGATCTCTTTTTCTTGCATTTTTATTATTATTTGGCTTTTTGATGCTAGTGTAGGTGTTGATTAAGGCTAACATACTCTCAGTGCCTAATATGAGGTTGAGTGCAGAAAATCATGATTTATTAAGCATTTTTATATGGATTTTATCATAAAGACTTGGAGGGGACAACAAGGAGAAATTATAGGAGGAATTTCCACCCTCCTTAACTCTCAAAGGTAGCTGAAGGATCCCAAATATTCTCTCCGGAAAATTGAATTCCAAAGGCAACCAAAGGATCCTCGAGGATTCTCTCCATAAATTTGATTCCAGAAGCAGCCAAGCAACTCAAAGAGGAGTGCACCCAATCTTTGTTTACTTGGATTCAAGTGGACTCAATCACCATTTTCTAGGGATCTATTGGTAGCTTCCCTCTAGAATAAATAGAGAAAAGCTAGAGCTAGGAAGATTTAGTCAGTTAGTCGATTCTAGTTGAAACTTTGTTGCAAGATATTGAGATTTTTATTATTTTACTCAGTTATCAAACTTTCAGAGATGTATGAGGTTATTCTTTTATGAAATGAACAAATTGATTTTATTCGACTGATTTAAGTTTCAGAGAGCTAGGCTCATGGGTTAGGACCCAATCCATGTGCATCATCCCCTCTATTGTTGCTATCTTTTCCTTTCTTCCATTAAGCTAGTTTTCTTTCTATCATTCAATTAGTTCTTCTTCTCATAGTTTCAGCGTTGTTTAGTTTTTAATTCAGTATGTTGTTGTAGTTTTTCATTTTCTTGTGATTAATACAATAGAGGAGAACAAAAACCAAAAAAACTATGGATCAATACCCCCTTCTCATCTCTATTAATAGAGCTCGAGGAGGGCGAACCTTCCCACAAACCCAAAAACTGGTTTCTGTTCACTTTTTCTAAGATTAGAAGTAGATGTGCATTACCATTTTCCAATCTTCCTTTGCACAGTATCTTCACGCATTTGTCTATTTCTCATGCATAAATCAGCAAAGTTGTTAAGTCCCTATATTAATAGTGTAGCCCCTTATTATGTTAGTGTAGCCCCCCTTATTGTTATTATTGTACCCCTATAACCCCCATATTGTTATTATTGTGCCCTTTCATTATTATTGTTAGGTCGGCTAGGATTACATTGTGGCCCCACTAGGATTATATTGTGGCCCCATGGACTCCTATATATAGAAGGAGGTTTTGTTCATTTGTATCATCCAAGAATTGTTCATTTATGTAATGTATTGGAGGTTGCCCCCTCGAAGTGTGTTGTGTAACCAGCTCCAAAAATAGAAGAAAAAGATATCAACGCCTTATAAATAAGCCACTTCGAGGGGGAAACCTCCAATACATTACATAAATGAACAATTCTTGGATGATACAAATGAACAAAACCTCCTTCTATATATAGGAGTCCATGGGGCCACAATATAATCCTAGTGGGGCCACAATGTAATCCTAGCCGACCTAACAATAATAATGTAAGGGCACAATAATAACAATATGGGGGTTACAGTGGTACAATAATAACAATAAGGGGGGCTACACTAACATAATAAGGGGCTACACTATTAATATAGGGACTTAACATGCCCCTCTCCTTCAAACAAGTGTTGTCCTCAACGCTTGATTATTTCTTGATGCTTCTGTATAAAATTTTCATCCTCCCATGTGAAATATTCTACAGGAAAGTTCTTCCACTTGCTGAGATACTCTGAAATTGATCGTACTTGTCGAGTTCTTGTTTCTATGACTGCTTCATAACTTCTTTCGATTTGTTGTTGATCTTCTTGTTGTTTCATTAGATTCTGCACCAAAGTTGGGTTATCCTTTGAGAGTTGGAGAACTTGTTGTTGATGCTCGTTGTGATCTTCCAATAATTTATCGTCCATATTAACTATTATTTGATCCTTTAAACCATCCAACTTAGCCTCCATTTCTGCTTTTAAACCATCTATTTCATCTTCGATTGCTCTTCGTAAGATCGAAACTTGTTGCACTTGGTACCGTAATTTTGATATCTCATACTGCAATTCTTCCTCTTCATGCATAATTGTATAGATTTCTGAGGGCTTAATGGGTATGGAATTACTTTTTGGAGGCATTATATAACCCAATGCTGATAAATATTCTTCAATATGCCCTTGGAATCACTTCAAACTGATTTTTCAAACAAACTTATGCAATTCGGAAAAAAATACACACATTTTACTTGCTTTGAGAAGCTCGATATTGAAATTGAATTATATCTATAATTGAAAATCTTGAATATTTGAAATTCAGCCCTATAGTAGCCCTATGAAGCTTCTTTCAAATGCCACAGGTCTGATCTAATTTGGATTCCCCAAGACAAAGTTGTGTCCAATCTCCCACAATGACCTAATTCTGGACTTGTTCAGTAGAGCAAACTTGTAGGACTTTCCACATGTCACTGTTTCGTCCTTTGTCTCTAAAATTGATAGCCAAGAAACTAAATTCTGTGTACTTGCAACCACTTTTTACGGCACTCAAATCCACTGCCCAGAGAGAGAGTTATTTAACTTTTCCCACGACCACCTCTTTGAGATGAAATTCAAGAGCCTGAAAAAGCACTACATTCCACAGATCATATCTCCAAAAATATTGCGAACCAAGCTCTAAAATTTTTTGAAAATTTTCCTCAGGATTTCAGCTTCGCACCATACTAATTTCAGATTCTGAACCTTCGTATAAAAACATTTATAGCGAAAATTCCACGATGACCTATTTAGGAGCTTGAAAAAAGACCTAACTTCCACAGATGATATCTCCGAAAATATTGCGAACCAAGCTCTGAAATTTTTAGACAATCTTCCTCAGGATTTTTTCTTCGCACCCTAAAAATTTCAGCTTCGTTTCAGAAAAAACAATGTATAGCGAAAATGCCACGATGACCTGTTTGGAGCAGCGAAACCCCAGAATCCAAAGCTCTGATACCAAATGTTGTGTAACCAGCTCCAAAAATAGAAGAAAAAGGATATCAATGCCTTAGAAATAAGCCACTTCGAGGGGTAAACCTCCAATACATTACATAAATGAACAATTCTTGGATGATACAATTTACAAAACCTCCTTTCTATATATAGGAGTCCATGGGGCCATAATGTAATCCTAGTGGGCCACAATGTAATCCTAGCCGACCTAACAATAATAATTTAAGGGCACAATAATAACGAAATGGGGGTTACAAGGGTTCAATAATAACAATAAGGGGGTTACACTAACAATAATAAGGGACTATACTAGTGATATAGGGACCTAACAGCACCCAATCTTTGTTTACTTGGATTCAAGTGGACTCAATCACCATTTTCTAGGGATCTATTGGTAGCTTCCCTCTAGAATAAATAGAGCAGAGCTAGAGCTAGGAAGATTTAGTCAGTTAGTCGATTCTAGTTGAAACTTTGTTGCAAGATATTGAGATTTTTATTATTTTACTCAGTGATCAAACTTTCAGAGATGTATGAGGTTATTCTTTTATGAAATGAACAAACTAATTTTATTTGACTGATTTAAGTTTCAGAGAGCTAGGCTCGTGGGTTAGGACCCAATCCATGTGCACCATCCCCTCTGTTGTTGCTATCTTTTCCTTTCTGCCATTAAGCTAGTTTTCTTTCTATCATTCAATTAGTTCTTCTTCTCATAGTTTCAGCGTTGTTTAGTTTTTATTTCAGTATGTTGTTGTAGTTTTCCATTTTCTTGTGATTAATACAATAGAGGAGAACAAAAACCAAAAAAAATGTGGATCAATACCCCCTTCTCATCTCTATTAATAGAGCTCGAGGAGGGCGAACCTTCCCACAAACCCAAAAAATGGTTTATGTTCACTTTTTATAAGATTAGAAGTAGATGTGCATTACCATTTTCCAATCTTCCTTTGCACAGTATCTTCACGCATTTGTCTATTTCTCATGCATCAATCAGCAAAGTTGTTTGTAAGAATTATTGCTAAAGCTCGAGAAGCTCCATGGTGCTTCCCCACTTCATTTTCCATATATGTATTCGCTGCAAAACACCTCTATTACACTTTTTTCCTTCCTTTCCCTCATCGCAGCTACCACACCTTTTTTTAGTCACAAACACTTGAAAAACCATCCAAGGTTGAAATTCGCCTTTCCTCCTCGAAATCCCCGCTACTGTACTTCGGAATCGCGACTTTTTTCCTTTCCCTTAAGACTTACTGGAATTCCATTTTGCACATCGCACTCTGCATTGTTTATTTTTTTCCTTTACACTTACTGCTTGTTGTTTTTTATTGCAATATTGCGAAATTGCAACTTCGCAGCTTTTATCTCATCGCACTTCGCTCTCCCGAACAACACTTCCGCTATCCCTTTAATTTTTTGATATTGTGATTGTGATATCGCATATCGCAACTTTTTCCTCCATCACATCTTTTCCATCACATATTTCAAATTATTCCCCTCCAAAGAATCTTTACGACATATTATAAGGTTTTACAAGGTTAAACCCCCGCTGTCCACTTCTAAGCCATGTTTCATGTGTTAAACCCTCCATAGCCTCTTTAGCCCCTTTTCTCTCCTCCAAGCTGCAAAATCAACACTCTTTCAATTAGGATTAATTCATCGATAGCTTAGTTGCATGGGTATAAGCATGGTAGAGAGACCATATGATAAATAGAGTGCATTTAGCCGATTGGCCAAGTTAAGTGTGGTTTTAATTAGTTTTCTTTCTACACCTTAGTTTAGTTTCTTTCTAGTCATTTCCTTTCAGCAAATTAATTTAGTTTCTTTATGCCATTTCTTTTCAGCAGTATATTTTAGTTTCTTTTCAGTCATTTCCTTTTCTGCAAATTAAATTAGTTTCATTCATGTCATTTCTTTTCAGCAATTTAGTTTATTTTCCTTTTTGTCATTTCCTTCCAGCAATTTACTTTCCATTCCTTATCACAGTTTAAGAAATAGAACCCTTTCGTAAAGCTGAAGAGGATGACATGAGCAGAATGCATATACTGTGTATATAGCACTGTCACCTCCAAGTTTGTACGAACCCCGGGTTGATAAAGTAAAGTAGGGAAGCCCCTGGGAGTTGTAGCACTCTTGGTGCAATACCAGGGCTCACCAGTTATCAATCAGCCAAATCTCTAAGGCTGAAGAAGAAATCCCAACAGAGGTAACCACAGACCAATATTTTAGATTAGTAGCTTGCCCTACCAAACTGGAGAGGGCTCTCTCCACAAAATCGCAACCAAGAGGGCTGGATGAATTAGGATTTGAGGCTAGGTATGAGTACAGGGGTTTGATTTGGTTGAATTGGGTTGTTGGAAGAGGATTAGGTCAAAGAGGATAGGTTAGGGAAAATAGGATTAGGGTTGCAGAGATTAAATAGGGAAAGGTAGGCAGAAAACCTAACACTTTAAGGTTTCTTTAGTGGGATGGATTAGGAAGGTGAGGAGCTAGAAAGAGCAAGGCTAAGCATGAATTCTTTCTAAACTGAAGAAGATGAACAAACTATGAAGGTTTTCCCAAATACAGAGCATGAGAGATGAATTCTACTTATTAACTTGAAAACCAGCATATCATAGAAATGAAATGGATCATGAAACAAAAAATTCACACATAATGAGACATAAGAGAAAACAATGCTAAATTTTCATACCACAGGTATCCCAATTAAATAGTTGCAAACTTTTCATTAATTTCCTACCAAATATATTACACTAGAGTCTACGATCAATGCATCCACATCAAACCTATGAAATGAGTCAAAAATTACATGATATAGACCTCAAACAACCTCTCCCAACCTCAGGGCTCGAATCCATGAGAGGAGGAAAAGTTCCACCAAAAACTGAGCTGAACACCTAGAGTGTAGTGTTGAGAAATTGTGGGCTATTGATTAATTAAAATTCTCTTCTTGATAATTTCTTGTTAGCGTACTTGAGTTACTTATGTCTTCTCTTTGTTAGCTTATTTAATCTTTCATCAATTCAATTATCAAAATACACGAGACATGAAATTAGGCTCCTAGATCCAGGGCAAAACCTCTCTCTCTTGGAGAGGAAAACCTGCAAATAATTCTTCTTATAGATCTTCAAATGACAATTAACATGACCAAGACACAGACCGTTGACCTAGAGATGCTTCCAAGACCTTCTCAACACTTCTTTGTATATTCACAACGTTGATCCTTCTCCACTGCAATAGCTTGCTCTGACCTGCACCGACACTAGATAATTATGTCTCTATCTTTCTTGATTCATTCTTGGTTACCCAACCTCTTCTTCATTTATTCATATATTGAAGACAAGGTCACTTGAGACCTTATATTTTATTTTTCACATCCATGGAACAATATTCCTTTGAGACATATTACTTTCTTTTAGATATGAAGGTAAATCACAGATTTACCTCCCTTCTATTCTTGCACTGTAATTCAGATATAGCCTTTAAACTCTGCATCAAACCAAACTTCAGTCTTTTAACTTTTCATTGTATGAATATCTTCCTGTAGAGTGATCAGTATATCTCAGACATTTCATATTTTATGTTACTGTGGATAAGACACAACCCTTGCTACTTTTTTATTCATAGGATTGACCGCACTTTGTCTGCAGCTTCTTCCCATTAATACGCATTCATTGTATCCAAATAATATGCAGAACATATCTACACCTTACACCTTGAACACTGCCTTTAATTCACATTTATAAAAAACTTGTTTACATAGTAAACATCACATATGTATTCGCAATTCCTTTCTGTATTAAGCCCACACTTATTCCTGATATGAAGTCCGCAAAAAAATATTTTTTCACTTCTTTCTGTCCACTAGTCTACATATGGTCACACTCTTCCATAGAAAAATCCTCACTCTTTTCTAATCCTGAATGTTGTCTTCTTCTCAGATATAATCCACACTTGCTTTCAGAGTTGACCGAAATTCCTGAGTGTGAATGGAACGCAAAAAAAATGGTATATATAGTGCATTGTTACTTGCTTCTAGGCCAACCAGACAGACTCTTATATAGCCGACTTCATCACTGAGATTGAGGCTGATTGGAGAGAGGTTATTCCAGCATTGAGAGAGGTTTTCTTCATGGTATATAGAACTTGACTTACATTCTTCTACAAGGTATTGGAGCGTATATTTCTATACCCTTCATATATGGCACTTATTACATGTATATCTAGAAGACAAAACCCTAGATAGACATCAAGAATAATTATATTTAACCTATAATAAAATCTTGCTCATGAAACCCATGAAGGAAGTACAAAATAAATTTTATTATCTTTGTCTTATTCTTTATAAAATACATAATTACATAGTCAATATGAAGACCAACCTAGTTAGACTTTTCAACTCTCCCCCTTAACTAGGGAGGTATTCATACAGGTACATGGTCACTTTCAAACTGAAGAATATCATAAGAAGAATCAGATTGGTGATCTCATCTGTATAGCATCATATCAACCAGCATTTTCCTAGTGCAAGGCCTCAATTAACAGCCCTATCTCTCAACGAGACAATGGGCTACAATGCTGGTGAGACACATGACTTATATACACCATATTCATTGTCTCTCCAAGGTACATACTCCACCTGGGTGTTCCCAAAGTATGACCTTATTGGACTATTCTTCTCTTGGGTAGCTAGCCCTCAAATAATATTGGTCCTCGACTACTCTTATCTTGAATTCCCTAACAAATTATCAAATAATATCGAATGCCAGATGATTACCCAATCCTCCATTATGTCTTCCCAAGTGAAGACTAGAATGATGTGTCTATCTCTCCCTCTCAGCCAGGGAGGACCTATTCCACAAGGGAATGTACTCATTCCTGTATAAGGAATGTACCTAAGCTCATTCTTAGGAATTGCCTAGTTTCTTCCAAGTAAGAAATTGATCACTAGGCTCCCTCTCAATCAGGGACCTATAGTAGCAATGGTGAGACACCCAGCTACTCATGAAGAATTCCTCCCCTCGATGTCGTGGAATTTTATATTGAGGAATCTTCAACTTTAGCTCCATAGGGCACGGATCATCCATCACTTTCATCCATGAGTCATGTCATCTACCAGAAAGTGATGCATCTGTATTTCTCATCCGGTTCACTGTTATGCCATGCTGCTTTCCTTTTAATCATCTCCACGGATGGTACATACTTTCTCATGATTAGCAGCCATGCATAAATTCATCCAAATAAACATATACATATGAAATTTTAAAACAAAATTTACTTCAGTGATGATCTATCACCATGACATCTTACTGTAGGCATCAACCTCCTTTATTCAAATTAACACATCTCCTTATGATATGTTTTGTCAAGGCTCTTCTTCTTTACCAGACTTTTGTCAGAGTCTACATATCCTCCCAAGATATCTCTTAGTCACATCTTCTTGGCTTCCGGATGATAGCTACCTCTTGACATGGTTGCACTTCATGATCTCTTCCTTCCTGCACATTCCTCATTCCCAGGAACTTACACATTTCTAGTTCCTCTTTCATATACAACCACCTCATATTCCATGAGGATATATATAATGTTGATTTCATTTGTTAGTGCATCGAGAGATACTCCTTCATAGATCATACTTATAAATATATAATTTTATTACCTACAACCATATGGCATGACTTCACCGCATCCAATGTCATCATATAAATATATACATACCTCATACCTTTTTCATTTAAGTAATCCTTAAGCAGTTTTACTAGAATCCCAGAATCCCTTGGCCTTCTCCATCAATATGTCATCACATCCTAGAATATTGTTTTAATGATGACCCTTGATCTTGATGACTTCCTTCCATCAATATAGTTATCAGAGAGGTTTTCCAAGAGCTGTTTTACCAAGAGCTTCTACCATGTTGCAATCAGGATGCTACACTACTTCCTATACAACCAACAGAAATCACTTAAAGGAGAATATGATCTCAATCGTAGTGGAGATCCCTCGCTTCTTCTTTCTTATATTTCTTTGCATCAGGTTCTTCCCTCATTTCAGAGACATGGGCTTCTTTCCTATTTCTCTTCTCCTTTTCAGATTAAGGAAAATTTCTATTATAATGCCCAATTTCATCATATCCAAGGCATCGTGCTCCGTCCATACTTCTTCTTTTACTCTGAGGACCAAAACTTACCGAATCTTCCTTTCTTCCTAGACATGTATGCAAAGGCTTGATTCCCTTCACTTGATCCTGTGATAGTTTTGGATTTCAATATTGTTCCCTCTATTTTACATAGAGACCCTAAATCGCGGAATGGTGTGGCTTATTTCTTCCTGTATAATCCTAAATTGAAGTTTCCCCATTCTTATGGTAAAGCATTCAGCACCAATGTAGTCATCTTAGAGTCAAACATTACTTCTATTTCATGCAATTGATTAGAGAGATTGCTTCTACTGTAGTACTCACAGAGAATAGCTCCACCAATTTCTCATGTATTTATTTTGATGATTTGATACATCAAAGATGAGAGAGTATTTTATAAGAATCATTTGGGATCTTATCTCCCTTCATGTATTTGGCATGACTTCATTATCCTTATCTTTCATGCAATAAATTTTGAAACCCCAACCAGTTTGATGCTTTCTTTGCAAATAAAATATTTTGATAGATTTAGATAAAGTCATAGATACTTACTTGAGTAAGTGACTTTCTTCTTTAGCAGCTTCCTTGATGAAGAAGTTAGGAGCTTCTTATTAGATAGAAAACTTAAATCTAGGTGATCTTGGATCCTTGATGGTAAAGGATGCCTTCAAAAGATGATGTCCTCTTCTACCATTGTCTTGAATGTAAATCCTTGATGGAAAAGATTACTTACTTGAATGAGTTGATATAGATAGAGAGTCTTCCTTGCAAACTGATTTGATTCTTCAATCCAGAATTTGATCTTTGCTTCATGTAGTGTCTCCTTTGTCAAGCAACCCTTGCATTTAGCACCTTAGCTTTGATACCATGTTGATAATTTGTAGGGCTAGTGATTAATTCAAATTCTCTTCTTGATAATTTCTTGTGAGCTTACTTGAGTTACTTATGTCTTCCCTTTGTTATCTTATTTATTCTTTCATCAATTCAATTATCAAAATACACGAGACACGAAATTAGGCTCCTAGATCCAAGGAAAAAGCTCTCCCTCTTGGAGAGGAAAACCCGCAAATAATTCTTCTTACAGATATTCAAATGACAAGTACCATGAACAAGACTTAGACCCTCGACCTAGAGATGCTTCCAAGACCTTCTCAGCACTTCTTTGTATATTCACAATGTTGATCCTTCTCCATTGCAGCAGCTTTCACTAACCTACACCGACACTAGAGAACTCAGTCTTTATCTTTCTTGATTCATTCTTAGTTACCCAACCACTTCTTCGTTTATTCAAATATTGAAGACAAGGTCACTTGAGACCTTATATTTTAATTTTCACATCCATGAAACAATATTCCTTTGAGACATATTACTTTCTTTTAGATAGGAAGGTAAATCACAGATTTTCCTTCCTTCTATTGTTGCACTGTAGTTCAGATATAGCCTTTAAACTCCGCATCAAACCAAACTTTAGTCTTTTAACTTTTAATCATATGAATATCTTCCTGTAGAGTGATCTGTATATCTCAGACCTTTCAGAGCGTATATTACTATGGATAAGCCACAGCCCTTGCTATGTATTTAGTCACAGGATTGACCGCACTTTATCTGTAACTTCTTCTCATTAATACGCATTCACTGTATCCAAATAATACATAGAACATATCTGCACCTTACACCTTGAACATTGTCTTTAATTCACATTTATAATAGACTTGTTCACATTGCAAACATCACAGGTGTATTCGCAATTCCTCTCTGTATTAAGCCCACACTTATTCCTGATCTGAAGTCTGCAAACAAATATTTTTTCACTTCTGTCTGTCCACTAGTCCGCATATGGTCACATCCTTCCATAGAAAAATCCGCACTCTTTTCTGATCCTGAATGTTTTCTTCTTCTCATAGATAATCTGCATTTTCTTTCAGAGCTAACCGAAATTCTTGAGTGTGAATGGACCGCAGAATAATGGCATATATAGTGCACTATTACTTGCTTCTAGGCCAACCAGACAGACTCTTATATATCCGAATTCATCACTAATATTTAGGCTAAATGGAGGTTATTCTAGCATTGAGAGAGGTGCTCTTCACAGTTTATAGAGATTGACTTCCATTGATGTTTGAAGTTTGTTTGTGAGCTTGTCTTTTAGCTTTACTTCCATTCTTCTACAAGGTCTTGGAGCATATATTTCTAGACCCTTCATATATGACACTTATTACATTTATATCTAGAAGACAAAACCCTAGATAGACATCAGGAAGAAGTATATCTAACCTATAATAAAATCTTGCTCATGAAACCCATGAAGCAAGTGCAAAATACATTTTATTATCTTTGTCTTCTTCTTTATAAAATACATAATTGCATAGTTAATATGAAGACTGACCCAGTTACACTTTTCAACATGTAGGGAGGTCAAACGGACTCATCCATCACTTTTTTCAAACTGATTCATTACATGCCATCAAAGCTTTTCACCTAATGTATTTACCCTGGGTAAGTGTAAAAACACCATAATTACATTTACTTCCATCAATTACATAAGTAAAAACATGATTTCTCAAGGTGAAAATCAAAATTGCATAGAAAAGTCAGAAAAATCAGACATTGGTCAGGTGCACAGCGCCAGTTTCAGGTGTGCAATGCCAGTGTCAGGTGCGCAGAGCAAGTGTCAGGTGCACCCTCCATCTTGCAACTGAGTTTTGGATGGGTTTCAAGTGTCCAAACTGAGCTCAGGATAGCTCATTAAAAATCTTATCCAGTATGTTCTTGGTTTGCAGATTTGACTTGATTTGACCTCCCAAAAATTGATTCTCCCAAGACTGATGAGGTGTGCAGTTCCAAGGTGAAAAAGGAGGTAGAAAAATGATTTTTTGAATGTTTTTTTACTTTTTCACCTGCTAGTTTGACCAAACAAGACTAGAAAATTGGTTGACCTACATGTTTTCCCTACTTTGAATCCAATGGTGGTATTATTACGACCAAAATATGCCTAAAAAATGTAGTTCAACCACTTTTCTATTCTTTTGGTCAAATTGGCAGGTGAAAAAGTCAAAAACATTCAAAAGTTGTTTATTTATCAATAAAATGACTTTGTTTTTCTGAAAAAAATAGGGTTTAGAGATTAGTTCTTATATCCATATCCTTGATATATGTTGAAAAATTTAAGGATTTTTTTGTAGGTTAGTATGTTCTGAATAAAAACCTCTCATGGTTTTTTTAAAACCATCTCCAGCTATCCAGAATATGCATTCTAAAAACATGTATAAAACGGGAAAATTATGCATTCTGAAAATAGAGCTGAAAGATATCTCTGAATATCCCAAATTGTTGCACCTTTGAGAATATTGAAAGAGGTTAATGTTATTTGATATTTTCTTGACAATAACCTCTCTCATTTTCTTAAAATAATTCTTTGTTTTCCCAGAAACCTCACTTGAATTTGACTACTCAAAAGTCAAAAAACAAATAAATCCTCATATATGCTACGAAATTATCAGGTAGTTTCATAGCAAAATCAGCCTATTTTGCACTGAATTCGCTACAAAAGTGTGCTTAACTAGAAAGTGGGAGATTTTTATTATTTAAAAGCATGGGAATGAAAACTAAAGGACATGAGGTGTAGTTAACTGACATGACATGACTCATGGTGGTTTTTTTGACATAGGATAGACATGATTTGGTAAATTCTTCATCAAAGACTTGACCCAACATGACATAACATGAAACCTATGGTGACCTTATCAAAACAAATTTTGAAAATTTTGAGTGTGATAACAGATTCAAAAGCTAAAGACTAGTTGAATATTGAAAACTTGACTCAATAAAATGACTCAAGGCTGGTTGAAAACTATCTGAAAATGATGCTCAGAATTGAGCTTATTCAACAAAACATAATCTAACTGAGCCATTCATCACCTAATAAAGTGAAATGGAACATCCAATGCAACCATGTAGGTATTTTGGCTGCTAGTTTAATTCTCTGCAAGTGCTTGCTTATGATAAAAAGGAGAAAACTACTGAAAGGAAACTCCCATGAAAACTTGTTATCAGATTGAATCTTAATGAAATTGCAAAGCATGAACCCACCAGCTAACCTCAAGAATGCTGCAAAAGGATCTTCATAGGAATACATATTGATTTATATCCCATATAATACATTACTGCTATATTCTAGGTAGTCTTCATGACATGAATATTAACTTTCATCTTTACCCTTACTTTCCTGATATGGTTGAAAATGTTCGGATGAGCTTTGTAATGAGATTCCTACTGAAAATGACAAAGAAACCGGTTTTCAGATTAAGTTTATATCAACACTCTTTTCGGGCTCACAATTAGCTAATGGAGGAGGACTTTTACTACAGATATCATCCAATACATCAGCTACAGGGTCATGAAAAACTTGAAAATATTGTTGCAACCTATTTTCCATTGGTTTCGTTATCACTCTGCCAGATTCCTAAGGCTGAGGAAGGAATCCCAACAGAGGTAACCACAAACCAAGATTTTGACTTGGTAGCTAGCCTTACCAAGTCGGATAGGGCTCTATCCAAAATGGTCAGAGACAGAAGGGCTAGATCAATTAGGGTTTTTAGGCTAGATATAGAGTGCAGGGGTTTGTTTGAATTTGATTTGGTTGGGGAATCACTGGATGAAGGAATTAGGTCAAGGAAATCTAGGTCAGGGAAAATGAGTTATGGTTGCAGGGATAAATTGGGCAATGTAGGTACAATTATTATCACTTGAAGAGGATTGTAATGGAATGGTGTTGAAGCTGAAAGAAAGCTAAGAAAAGCATAGGAGATATATTTTTCTCAGACAGATGAAAGTGGACAAAATATGATCAATTACCAAAAACAAAGCATGTGCAAACATGTATTCTGATTATCTAACTTGTAAGAGATCATAACATAGAAATGAAGTGAACATGGATACAATACATTAAAACATATGATATTGAATAAAATACAATGATAGGCATCAATACCACAAGTATCCCAAAAAGTAGTTGCAACTCCTCTTTATTAGCTAGCCAAATTGAGTACAAAGTTTCCTTGATCAACTAGAAAACATACAAGGTGATTCCAACCTTTCACTAGTGTGAAGAAAGGGGCTAAATAGACATAAAAACAAGCTTCATTCATCCTCGTGGGTCGAATCCATGAGGTGAGGATGAGATATGTTGTCGACAATTTTTGTCGCTCCTAGAGACAGCCTAGAGTTGCCATAGACCAGTGCCTAGGACATCTTATCATAGCAAGGAGCATATAATATAATATATAACTTGGGTGTCAATCCAAAATCTCTCCTACTATCTCTTGTAAAACAAGGAAATTGATTTAAATGGGACCAAACTCTCTCAGAAGCTGATACAGAGATGAGAATAATGTAGGAACAGCATGCAAAACTCCAGCATAAAAGAACAGACAATTCAGAGACAACTTACTGCAAAGAGGGCCGATTCAAGTAATATGTCACAGAAATCAGATATCAGAAAGTGTATGGAGTGAAAGAAATATTAAGAAGATATTAGTTAGCTGTGAGCTAATACCCAGATATACAATACCACCAAGCATGGGCTTATCACTCTAAGAATCCATACAAGATTATAGCATTTTAAAAGCATCCACCCACAGTAACTAATATAGCAGAACTATATGGATGAAATGAACATGGAACAGTATATCATGCCTGAGCCTATTTAAAGCACTTGACTAATCCAAGTATGGGCATCAACTAGGATGAATCCTTACTTAAAATCAGTGAGCCACTCACATTCCAGTAACATGATACAAGAAGATATGTGAAATGAAAAGTTGTATTAAACACATAAGAAAGGGTTACATACTGTGAGATATCAAAGACCAGAATCCTCTAAGACAGATATAACTCCTCCTCACTGAGACCCTACGGGCTCTGAACTTTCATACATAATTTTTACAAAATTTATACAAAAATTCTTTTCGCTGCACAATTTTCTGATACAAGTCTGGAACCCTTACAATGTCTTTTTCCGGAGTTTTTATAGGAGAAGCCCCAAAACCCCTCAGTAAATGAGGTAGATGAAAACATTAAATTTGCCTAATTTGAACAAAATGGCGAAAACATTCGCGCCCATACTGATTGACGGCTCCGGAATGCTAAGCGTACTCTGTGACTGCTCCATGAAGTAAATGTTGTAGGTGCGAACTTCTCCAGGGGTAAGGTATGGAGAATAAAATATGTAAGACTCTGTACTCTTCTGATAGAAAAATATGTTGAAATAAAACCCGGAGGATATGATTTTTATGCAGTTGTACTCTTTGCCTTCTGAATGCTGGATTGTTATTTAAAATCTTCAGCGCCGGACATTGAATTTCTTGCTCTCTGACCGATATTCTTTACCGCAACATTAAGGTCTTTATCTGTAAGAAACCTATTTTTTAATTGCTCTGGAGGGTTCGGTGGACCTTTGCTCGGGCTTCTTTAATGAAAATCATGTCACGGCAACTACCCCAGGCTTTTCTTCATAAATTTTGCTTCTGAAAGATGGTCCTTTGATGCGTTTTCGACTTTGAAATGAAGGCTGGAGATTATGGCGATTTTCCGCCCCGGTATCCCTGCAAAAATCCACAAACTTGTTAAGAAAACCATGCGTACAGGGGTGAACACAGTGGGGGTGATGATGAGACAAAGCGGCAATCTGTGGTGAGCTCTAAACATAAAATGCGGACACATGACCTTGAGACAAAACATATAGGTGAACATATGATTATATGACAAGGACGCGTGGAATGGTGACATGGATGTTATGGGGTGGGACCCAATTCGGAAATCGCAATTTCAAAATGAAGATGGGAGTAGGGCGGAATGACACAGCATAAAATTTCCGATGCGATTGGGAAAGCAGTAATATGGAAAACCTTTGAAAAATGAAAACATAACAAAATTAGAACTAACAAAGGGAAAGCCCTTTATTTTGTGAATGGGCAGAAGAGTTGAGTGGTGGGGCCCAAGGTTCAATCGCAATCGGAGATCGGGGGCAGAGATTAATCGCAATTGCAATAGGAAATGTGCGATGCGATCAGAGCGGTGCGATTCATCGCGTCGGAGCTATTTGCGATGCAAGTGATCGGATGAATTCAAGTAAACATTGCGATCAAAGGTGGAAAGAGCGATAGGAGGTGGATAGGTGATTGCGATGGGGAAGGAACTTGCAATGCGATCAATCACATCGCAAATATTTGCGATGGACCAGTCGGGAGGCTACATATGAATTTTGCAATTGCGATGGTGCGATCAACGCCTTAAGGATCAGCGCTCGGTCTCATGGAGAAATAGCGAAAGAGGATGGCGGAAAAGGGGTTGAGGCCTTAATATAATGTTTAAAGTGGGTTTTGGCCCAAGGGGGGAAAAGGGGAAAAACGGGGAGTTCTCAGAGATACAAGGGGTAAGAAGAGACCTTTGAAGCACATATTTTTAGCAATCGGTGTGGCTTATTGACTCCAGAACGGCAGAGGGAAAGGGATTAAAGAGCAGGGAATCATGAAAGGCTTCAAGGATGATGTCTTTTCAGGAGGAATCCATTCTTTGAAAGCTTAAAGACAGCCTGACCCCTTGTTTGCTTGCCAAAAATTAGCAAGGGGCTAAGATGATCAACATTGGCTCCACCTGGGGATGGCACGTTCATCCTTGGGCGTGTCGAGAACTCGCAGACCACCTGATCATCTTCTGTGCATGCCCTGTTCTTCAGCATTTCAAATTCTCACCTCAGGACTCATCAATTTTAACAAACAGGAAAAATAAATCTATTCTACTTCTACCCTTATTACTCCATGAGACCAGATTAAACTGTTGGCCTCATATTTTCCTCTACATTCTAAAACAGAAGTTGAAAAACAGCCAAGCCAGGATGAGACTGTCTGGCTTGCTGGACTTTGCAGAAATTAAAAACAACTAACTACATACTCATAGGTTGAGATTTATTGAGCTTTTCCTACCTACCCTACTCTAACTAGAATATTTACAAGTCTAACTTACAAACATGGTCTTCCAATGCAACCAGTCCATCAAGTGATCCCATGACTGGTCTTTCTTTCTCAACTCCTTGAGCAAGCCGGATAAGTAGGGCAGCTCCCACTCTTCTTGTTCCACAATAGCAGCTTCAAAGAATTTTCTTGCTGTCTGCAACATGCCGCTCAAAAAGACCTTTGATCCTTCCTCAAATGTTTGCAGGAAATGAGCATAAGGATCATGAAAAGATACCTGGCTAGGAATATTTGGCGAGCAGGCTTCGACCAGGATCTCTTCCTCTTCCATTGGATTGAGAAGAAGACTCTCTTGGGGTAGAGTGTCTCCTTCATTTTCTGAACCGGAGGACTCATTGTGAATGGCTGTTGGAGAATTTGAGCTAATCCGGTCCTCCATATATTCTTCCACAGGATCGAAGAATAAATTATATACGCTCTCTTTTTTTAGGCCTTCCATGTTTGGCAGGCTGTCTGCGTCCTGATTACTGCTTCTTCCACTGCATCTTCGGAGTGGCCCTTAAAATCCTGATCGCCTTATTCTTTTATTTCGAAAGGCAGTGGGATCTCTTCTTTTTTCGCAGGAGGGAGACCTTCCAAAAAGGCTCTGGGGTCTCTGAACTGATATGATTTTACTTGCGAGTTCAGAAATTTGATCTCAGCTTCATATCTTTCGACCACTAATTTTAGTGAAATCTTCTCAAGTACTGGTGGGAAACTTGAGCTGAGAAGAATAACCCGTGGAAGGTCCTCCACTTTCATTCTTGCCAAGCTACAACGACACTCTGCTATGAAACTTGGATGCATTTCTGCAAACTGTTCAAAGTCTTCCATTGATGAAGTGGCTTGGTCCTCAACATGGCTGATGCTGTACCGCGACATGGTCTCCCAGTGGAGTTTTTTTAATCATTTAGGAACTGTGGAGTCGCTAGGTGGATGATTTAAGATCTTAATGTCCACCACAGTGATTTACCAAATCAAATCCATTTATCTCTTCCCCAGCGGAGTCGGGATTTTCTGTTGGGATTTCTTGAGAAGAAGAGGATGGATAATCTTCTACAGAATATTCAGGTATTTCAGCACAGACTGATTTCTTCTCTTTCCAAACTCTTCTATGTATGATCTTTTCTGGGTCAGACACGTAAGGTGTCTTTGGCTGAGATGTATCTGACCTCAAATGTGGCTTACAAAGAGCCAGGACTACCAATAGATTTATCAAATAAACAACAGTGGAGTCGCTAAGGTGAGATATATACAACTCTTCAACTCTCTGTGCTCACCTGATTAGAGAATTAATATGATTTGTCGAGGCCCAGGGAAATTGATTTTCTTAAATTCGATCCCCGGCAACGGCGCCAGAAAGATGTTGTCGAAAATTTTTGTCGCTCCTAGAGACAGCCTAGAGTTGCCATAGACCAGTGCCTAGGACATCTTATCATAGCAAGGAGCATATAATATAATATATAACTTGGGTGTCAATCCAAAAGCTCTCCTACTATCTCTTGTAAAACAAGGAAATTGATTTAAATGGGACCAAACTCTCTCAGAAGCTGATACAGAGATGAGAATAATGTAGGAACAGCATGTAAAACACCAACATAAAAGAACAGACAATTCAAAGACAGCTTACTGCAAAGAGGGCTGATTCAAGTAATATGTCACAGAAATCAGATATCAGAAAGTGTATGGAGTGAAAGAAATGTTAAGAAGATATTAGTTAGCTGTGAGCTAATACCCAGATATACAATACCACCAAGCATGGGCTTATCACTCTAAGAATCCATACAAGATGATATCATTTTAAAAGCATCCACCCACAGTAACTAATATAGCAGAACTATATGGATGAAATGAACATGGAATAGTATATCATGCATGAGCCTATTTAAAGCACTTGACTAATCCAAGTATGGGCATCAACTAGGATGAATCCTTACTTAAAATTAGTGAGCCACTCGCATTCCAGTAACATGATACAAGAAGATATGTGAAATGAAAAATTGTATTAAACACATAAGAAAGGGTTACATACTGTGAGATATCAAAGACCAAAATCCTCTAAGACAGATATAACTCCTCCTCACTGAGACCCTACGGGCTCTGAACTTTCATACAGAAGTTTTACAAAATGTATACAAAAATGATTTTCGCTGCACAATTTTCTGATACAAGTCTGGAACCCTTACAATGTCTTTTTCCGAAGTTTTTATAGGAGAAGCCTCAAAACCCCTCAGTAAATGAGGTAGATGAAAACATTAAATTTTCCTAATTTGAAGAAAATGGCGGAAACATTCGCGCCCATACTGATTGACGGCTCCGGAATGCTGAGCGTACTCTGTGATTGCTCCATGAAGTAAATGCTGTAGGTGCGAACTTCTCCAGGGGTAAGGTATGGAGAGTAAAATATGTAACACTCTGTACTCTTCTGAGAGAAAAATCTGTTGAAATAAAACCCGTAGGATATGATTTTTATGCAGTTGTACTCTTTGCCTTCTGAATGTTGGATTGCTATTTAAAATCTTCAGCGCCGGACATTGAATTTCTTGCTCTCTGACCGATATTATTTACCGCAACATTAAGGTCTTTATCTGTAAGAAACCTATGTTTTAATTTCTCTGGAGGGTTCGGTGGACCTTTACTCGGGCTTCTTTAATGAAAATCATGTCACGGCAACTACCCCGGGCTTTTCTTCATAAATTTTGCTTCTGAAAGATGGTCCTTTGATGCGTTTTTGACTTTTGAAATGAAGTCTGGAGATTATGGTGATTTTCCACCCCTATATCCCTGCAAAAATCCACAAACTTGTTAAGAAAACCATGTGTACGGGGGTGAACACAGTGGGGGTGATGATGAGACAAAGCGGCAATCTGTGGTGAGCTCTAAACATAAAATGCGGACACATGACCTTGAGACAAATCATATAGGTGAACATATGATTATATGACAAGGACGCATGGAATGGTGACATGGATGCTATGGGGTGGGACCCAATTCAGAAATCGCAATCGCAAAGTGAAGACGGGAGTAGGCCGGAATGACACAGCATAAAATTTCCGATGCGATTGGGAAAGCAGTAATATGGAAAACCTTTGAAAAATGAAAACATAACAAAATTAGAACTAACAAAGGGAAAGCCCTTTATTTTATGAATGGGCAGAAGAGTTGAGTGGTGGGGCCCAAGGGTCAATTGCAATCGGAGATCGGGGGCAGATATTAATCGCAATCGCAATAGGGAATGTGCGATGCGATCAGAGCGGTGCGATTCATCGCGTCGGAGCTATTTGCGATGCAAGTGATCGGATGAATTCAAGTAAACATTGCGATCAGAGGTGGAAAGAGCGATAGGAGGTGGATAGGCGATTGCGATGGGGAAGGAACTTTCGATGCGATCAATCACATCGCAAATATTTGCGATGGACCGATCGGGAGGCTACATATGAATTTTGCGATTGCGATGGTGCAATCAGTGCCTTAAGGATCAGCGCTCGGTCTCATGGAGAAATAGCTAAAGAGGCTGGCGGAAAAGGGGCTGAGGCCTTAATATAATGTTCAAAGTGGGTTTTGGCCCAAGGGGGGAAAAGGGGAAAAACTGGGAGTTCTCAGAGATACAAGGGGTAAGAAGAGACCTTTGAAGCACATATTTTTAGCAATCGGTGTGGCTTATTGACTCCAGAACGGCAGAGGGAAAGGGATTAAAGAGCAGGGAATCATGAAAGGCTTCAAGGATGATGTCTTTTCAGGAGGAATCCATTCTTTGAAAGCTTAAAGACAACCTGACCCCTTGTTTGCTTGCCAAAAATTAGCAAGGGGCTAAGATGATCAACAAGATCCACTAATTGTTGAACTGAAAACTGAAGTGTAGGATGGTCCAAGTGAGTCACTCCTCATTACATTCAATTGATTCATCATGACTCACTAATGAATTTTACCCTATGAATCTACCCTAGATAATTAATCTCAGACATAATTACATTTTACCATGATGAATTACATGAGTAGAAAGAGGAATTTCTAAAGAAAATTTAAAACTTGAGAGAAATTTTGAAAAAATCAGAAAATTTGACATTTGTGCCATCCACTATGCATTTGCGCCCTCTGTCTTCAAGGCCAGTTTTGGAGGCCTTCCTAGTGTCCAAATGAGGCCCAAGATGGATTTTTTGAAAGCCCTTCCTTTCCTCTTTCCAACAATGCCTCGAGTTCTTAAAATTAAGGTCATTTTCTCCCTCAAAAAGTAAATCTCCCAAGGTTGGTATTTGCACAGTGCCAATGTCAAAAAAGGGGCAGGAAGGTCATTTTTTAGGTGGTTTTTTGGGCTTTTCACCCATAAAAAATGCAAACCAAGGCTGGAAACATGGTTTTTTGGTATGTATGAGTCATTATGAATTCAATGGTGCCTTCCTTCTACTCAAAAAGTGTTCCAATTATTTGCGTAGCGCCTAGGTCACTGCACAAATGCCTAATTTTCTGCTAATTAATTGCCTCAAAAAACATAGAGTTTTCCAAATTTTGACAAAAATTTTGAAGATGCCTCAAAACTATTGGAATAGCTGAGGATGATTTGTCTAAGCTTGTAGGAAGCCTCGGCAAGGATGTCCAACTTTTTCTCCTTCTCCTTGGTAAATTCTTCAATTTTGGCATTGGCTCTTTTGAGCTTGGCCAATGCAAATTTCTCTTTTTGGGCATGGACTTTGACCTTATTCCTTAACAATTCATTTTATTTATTTTCCCTCTCTAGAAACTTCTCAAAATTTTGATTGGATCTATCAAGCCATGGTTCCCTATTCTCATTGATTTGTATGGCAAGTCGCTCATCTAGGGTTAGCTGGTCAACAATTTCAGCTTCCCTTTGTCTCTCTAAATCTAGTGCTCTTGTCAGCCCTCTAGTTCTAGGCCTCTACCTTGGTACATGTTCTTCCTCATCCAGAATTTGGATCATTTAAATAAAAATTTGGATCATATAAATAAACAACAAGGAAGACATATTTTTCATTACCAAAAGTTGTGTCTATGGCATGCTGGAAAGTGGCCCCGGCATTCTTCATAACGAAAGGCATCTTAGAATATTTAAAGGTACCCCATGGTGTAGTGAATGTTGTCTTATCCTGATCATCTTCATGCAAAAGGATCTGATTGTAGCCTGAGTAACCATCCAACAATGACATCCTGCTGGCTCCTACAACTCATTGAAGTATGTGGTCCATCTTAGGTAGCAGGTAATTGTCTTTTAACGACATTTTGTTCATATTTTTGAAAGCTATAAATAGTCGGATTTCACTGGTCTTCTTCCACACTGGAACCAAATTTGAAATCCAATATGGAAATATGAATGGAACAATGATTCTTTCCTTATAGAGCTTGTTTACCTCCTTCTCAATGGATGGCAACAACTTTGGATTTATTCTCCTGAGCTTTTGTATAAAAGGCTTTTGGTTTGGCTTAATCGGGATTGTGTGTTGAATGATATATTTATTGTACACCTTTAGAGTTGAGTAATCCCATGAAAACACATCAGAAAACTCAGTAAAAAAATCAACATATTTAGGCTTTACCTTTGATGGAAAAGACTTTGAAAGCTTGATGAACTTCGGCTATGCCTTTTTCTATGGGAACCAAAGTAGGTTTTCTCGCCACATCATCTTGATCAACTGTTCCAAAGGTATGAGACCTTTTAGAATGTTATTTTCCTTGAGCTGAAGTATGTCAATCTGATTTGTCTCAATAACTTGGTCATCCTTGTCGTACACATCATCCATAGAACAATTCTCAAACTCACCTTCACTTTGAAGGAAATTTTTCACTTGTTTATCGTCCCAGAAAACTTGCCAAAATTTCAAGTTATATAGAATGGCGAGCCTGTGCTTTATATGAATATCAAAATTTTTATTTGAAAACATTGTAGATCTAAAATTACTTGTATTGGTGGCTAATGAATCAAAGATCGAGTTTTGCAATCTCGGCACTACTTTAAGCTTATATTCTGAAAACATTCTTAAAATGTAAGTTATGCATTCCTATATTGCCTCATTATTGGGTGATTAGCTTGATACTGACCTTTTATTTGTTTAATCACCAGTTCTAAAGCACCGTAGACTGTAATTCTTCTAGCTCCCAATTTTTTCAGAATTTTCAAACTGGTAATGAGCGCTTCATATTCAACCTCATTATTCGTACAATCCAATGCTAGTTTGTATGAACACAACCTCACATTATTTGGGACCTTATTTTTGTGTTGAAATGGGTTGCAGATCCATAAACTAATGCCAGCCCCATCTTTGCCAACGGAACCATAAAATTCCATGCTCCAAATACCATCTTCTTCTTCAAGGTGTTGAAACTCTTGACTCTGATTTGACATAATTTTCTAATATGATTCTTTATGTTTTTCTAAACTTTCATTTACCTTCTCTGATGGTTTTTCGGATATATTAGGTAGGCTCTCTTGTACATCCAGAATCATTGTACAATATGAAGGACTCTACGTCTGTATGTATAGCATTGATAGGATGATTATTAGGCCTTTCCTCATTTGTGATCATGTATTTCCTTTTATTCTCACCGTATAGTTTTCTCATTTGACTGAAGACAAGAATAGTGGCATAGGAAAATTCCAACTATAGTGTACCTCTCAACTTAGCCCCCCGAGATCTTGACAATAGAATACTGAAACATGGTGGAATATCAGCAACTACCATTTCCATAAGGACATTTTTTACTGGAATCTGCTCTAAGGAGACAACTAGATCTTTTATTAGACCCAAACAACAGACATGGCCAGAATCGAAAGAATAAAAATCACGATATGGGCGGGTTATGTCAAGGCCAAGCTTCTCCATGATAGCTTTGGGCATGAGGTTGTGGGAGGCTCCAGAGTCTAACATAGTGTTATGAAGGATTCACTAATGGACTTTAAAACTCAAGTAAAATGGTGGGACCTCACTCTCTTCAGACTAACCATCGATGGCGAGACCAAATATTAACTCGAGCTTATCATCATCTACATTAACCATGTCGGATAAAGGGTCAACTTTCAAGGTTTTGACTACATGGGATTTGTATTTATCAATTTTTACCAATTCAGTAAGAGGAATAGACACCTTTAACTTAGAAATTTCTGACTCTAAATTAAAAGGTATAGTTTTATCTACCTCTTTTATGATAGCATCCCTTTTCTCAACATGATCTCTCGGTGCAACTTCTTTTCTTGGAATATCTCTTTCTTTGACAGGTGCACTTGTAGAAGGCTGACTGCATCTATTCTGATTCGGAGCTACAATCTCTTTACACATATTTTGAACCTATTTTGGTGGTGCTTCTTTCTGCTAAATTTTCTTCTTCGAAGGTATATTTATTGGAACATCACGGCTCCTCAAGGAGTACTTCCTTTGTTGAGAACTCAATGAATTTAGATATCCTCTCTGATAGTCATCAGACTCTACTTCTAACTCATGATCATTCACCATTATGAAATTTTTATCATTAGGTAAACTTGTTTTTTCCACATACAAAAATGGGCTGACCATCGGCTGTGAAAAGAAGGTTCTCCTCTACTATTGGTTCTTCCTCTTCATCACTCTGAGCATAGTTATGTTGAAGTGGTGTTTTGATTTGTTGTTTTTTTTGTGTTTCAGGAGCTCTTTGCTCTCTCTACTTTATCCGAAACTGAGGTTACTATTGTTGGCCTCGAAAGTTAGGATTTCTAATTTGTGGCTTTGTCTGTCTATCTAAAATAGACATATTATCGACCATTCTCTCCGTGGTTTTAAGAAAATCATCAAATTTAGTATCGGATGAAGTGGAAGGTTCCTCTTTGATAGTCACTTTGCGTTCAGCTTTAAGTTTGGACTTTTTAATCAATAGATTGGCTTCAACACTCACTGAATTTTGTATCATCTCTTCAAGGGTAGTGGGATTTCTTTCTCTCAATGAGTAGGCCATATCTAGGTCAAAAGCATCAGGATAACGCAAAAGGGCTAAACCAGGAGGTGGTTTCATTTCATTTGGGATGGAATTATAGATTCTAAGGTATCAGGAATTGTAATCAGGCACTGATTCATTAGTATTGCGCTTCAAGGAATCATGTTCAGCAAGGATTTGTAAAGGTTTTTTCTTCTTATCCCACCTGGCCAATAAAGCATCAGTTATTTCAGTAGGAGTCCTAATAGAATTGGCTGCTACGGCACGAAACCAAACTTTGACTTCACCTGAAAAACTTTGTGCGATGATTCGCATCTTGGCATCATCTGTATATAACTCCTCAAGATCTATGAAGGTTGTGATTTTGGCCATATGTTGATGGGAAGTGATTTCAGATTTTTCATCGAAAAGGGGAAGCCTTTGGCCATATCCTTGAGGTAGATCAGCAATATTACTAGGGAGAACTAAAGGTCCAAAATGAACCATAATTCCTAATGAATGTGGTGGAGGGGGTGGAAAAAGGGATGGATTAGTCTGAGGAGGTCCTTGAGGGGGAAGTTGAGATGATGATGGGATGGATGATGAAACAGTGATTGTTTGGGAAACTTCAGGGACATGAAGGGTTTATTGTTGGTATTGAATAAAGGATTTTTCAGTAGTGTAACTTAGGGTATTTGCTAAATTTTCTAGCTTGTAATATTGTCTCTAGATTTTAACATCAGTCTCATTTTCAGCTTCAACTAGTGATGGATTTAAATCTAATCTCCAAGGTTCAGGGATTACTATATTCAAATTAGTCTTTTATTTGGTTCTAAACAGTGATAACTCAAATTTAGTATCAAATACCAAATTTTGTATGGCTACCAAATCAAAAGATAATGAGAAAGATCTTACCAAATTTTGAGGAGTAGCTTCTGAAGAACTTGAAGTTGGTTGAGATATTTACCTCCTTAGGACTGTTTCAAGATCTTCGACGAGAGAAAATGGATCTGGATCGGGACTAGACCTGGTATACCTTCTTCGAGAAGCCAGATCTGCTTTTGAGGAACTACAATTATGAAATCATCCTTATGAAACTCGATCCCATCATCCAAAGAATCAATTTCCAATGGATCTTTGTCGTACACCCAGGGAAAAAATTTTCTCTTTGTTCACCGAAAACGGCACCAGGATGTTATCACTCCGCCAGATTCCTAAAGCTGAGGAAGGAATCCCAACAGAGGTAACTACATACCAAGATTATTACTTGGTAGCTAGCCCTATCAAGTCAAAGAGGGTTCTCTCCAAAATGGTCGTGGCCAGGAGGGCTAGAGAAATTAGGGTTTTCAGGCTACATATAGAGTGCATGGGTTTGTTTGAATTTGATATGGTTGGGGAATCACTGAATGAAAGAATTAGGTCAAGGAAATCTAGGTCAGGGAAAATGAGTTAGGGTTGCAGGAATCAATGGGGCAAGGTAGGTAAAATTCTTATCACTTGAAGAGGATTGTGAGGGAATGGTGTTGAAGCTGAAATAAAGCTAAGAAAAGCATAGGAGATGTATTTTTCTCAGACAGATGAAAGTGGAAAAAATATGATCAATTACCCAAAATAGAGCATGTGCAAACATGTATTCTAATTATCTAACTTGTAAGATATCATAACATAGAAATGAATTTAACATGGATACAATACATTCAAACATATGAAGTATCCCAAAAATTAGTTGCAACTCCTCTTTATTAACTGGCCAAACTAAGTACAACAATTTCCTTGATCAACTAGCAAACATACAAATTTATTCCAACCTTCACTAGTGTGAATAAAGGGGATAAATAGACATCAAAACAAGCTTCACTCATTCTCAGGGGTCGAATTCATGAGGTGAGGATGAGATCCACTAATTGTTGAAATGAAAACTAAAGTGTAGGATGGTCCAAGTGACTCACTCTTCATTACATTCAACTAATTCATCATGACTCACTAATGAATTTTATCCTATGAATCTACCCTAGGTAAGTAATCTCAGACATAATTACATTTTACCATGATGAATTACATGAGTAGAAAGAGGATTTGCTGAAGAAAATTCAAAACTTGAGAGAAAATTTGAAAAAATCAGCAAATTTGACATTTGTGCCATCCACTGTGCATTTGCGCCATCCTAGTGTCATTTGCGCCCTCTGTCTTCAGGGCCAGTTTTGGAGGCCTTCCCGGTGTCAAAATGAGGACCAATATGGCTTGTTGGAATGCCTTGCCTGTTCTATTTCAAAAAATGCCTCAAGTTTTGAAAATGAAGGTCATTTGTCCCTAAAAACGTAAATATCCCAATACTGGTATTTGCATGGCACCAAGGTCAAAAAAGGGGCAAAAAGGTAATTTTTAGGTGGTTTTTTGCGCTTTTCACCCATAAAAAATGCAAAACAAGGCTGGAAACATGGTTTTCTCAGAATTATGAGTCATTATGAATTCAATGGTGCCTTCCTTCTCCTCAAAAAGTGTGCCAATTGTTTTTGTAACGCCTAGGGCACTGCATAAATGCCCAATTTTCTTCTAATTAATTACCTCAAAAAATACAGAGTTTTCCAGATTTTGACAAAAAATTTGAAGATGCCTCAAAAATGTTGGAATAGTTGAGGATGATGTGTCTAAGCTTGTAGGGAAGCCTCAGCAAGGATGTCCAACTTTTTCTCCTCCTCCTTGGTCAATTCTTCAATTTTGGCATTGGCTCTTTTGAGTTTGGCCAATGAAATTTCTATTTTTGGGTATGGAGATTGACCTTCTTCCTTAACAATTAATTTTCTTTATTTTCCCTCTCTAGCAACTTCTCCAAATGTTGATTGGATCCATCAAGCCATGGTTCCATGTTCTCATTGATTTGTATGACAAGGTGCTCATCTAGGATTATTTGGTCAACAAGCTCAACTTCCCTTTGTCTCTCTAAAGCTAGAACTCTTTTCAGTCCTCTAGTTCTAGGCCTCTGCCTTGGTACCTGTTCTTCGTCCTCATCAAGCAAGCCATACTTCTCCTTTGTTTCATCTAGCATGGCTTTGGCCTTGTGAACCTCCCTTTGAGTAGTGAAGTACTTAACCTCATCAATGACCTGCTTTGTCTTCAAATGCTCATTTTCTTGCTCAAGAAAGTGAATAGCTTATCTAACCCTGTCAAGATTAGTTTGAAGCTCACTAATCTTATCATCTTTACCTTTTATTTCTACATTTGTGATTTTGTCCTCTTCATCTTTGTCTAGGTCAACAATCTAAAATTCTTGCTCAGTTTCATGATTGTCCTCCTCAACATGAATGAGTGGCTCAATGACCTTCTCTTTGCCTTTATCTACCTTTTGTGTTGATGTATAAGGCATGATCCCTTTCACTCCAAGTGAAGCAAACACATGCCTATAGCCTCTCTAGTAGTTTTTTGGCAATGGCTCAACCTCAACCATACTAGCCCACTTAGGCTCAATGTCATCTATCCTACTAGGTGACCTAAAATCATGATGAGATGGAGATGAAAGGTCATGATGAGATGGAGATGAAGGATCATGATAAGATGGAGATCAAGGAGGTGAAGGGGACAGGTCTGATGAAAATGAGTGAGTCATGGGCTAAGATGATGAGGGGACATGTTGTGCATGTTGGAAGGAAGGCTCAATGAAGATATCATTGGCTATGAAGGTGCTCCATGCAACATTCAGTTGATTAAGATGGTGGATGAGGGAATGATGGAATAGGATTTTCATTTGTTTCTCATGTCCCTTCTTTTGGGAAATGTATGCCATCTTCTCTATACTCCGGAAAAGATAATAGGGCATGTTAAGCATCCTTACCTTAGTGAAATGCATCAAGAGCCGGATGTGATAGGAATAGGGCCTTGAAAATCTTCCTTCACATGAAAAATATTCATTATAATCTTCATCATAGGTGCATATTTGTCCAAGAGGTGTGAAAAATGGAAAACCCTCTTTGTTTGATTTTGGTGTCTAGGTTTTAGGAAGAAATCATAATCTTGTTTCTTCAACCTACCTTTCTTAAACCATTTCTCCCCAACATTAGGGATCCCCGTAGCATCTGAAATGATAGCAGTAGATAATGTAAAATTGATCCTAGCTAATTTAACTTGACTGTCGTTAAGTCTTGATATGAATAGTCTAGTTAGCATGGGTTGGTGTTTAACCCTCTAAACTTTCTCACAAAATTCATAACATCCAACATGTTTAAAGCATGTGACAGTCAATGGAGAGGCTAGAAGTTCTTTGGTGTTATCACGCTCAAGTCTGAGCACTCCTCCTCCTCTATTTGACCTCCTTATCTTTGTTTCCTCTGCTTCAGTGAATTATGTGTATTCTTCTTTTGTTCCCATGGGGTTTTTGTTTAAAACCCTAGGGATTAGGGAAGGAAAATGGAAAAGGGAAATGGGAAAGGAAAACTGATGGAGATATTTTATAGGGATAAGTGATATGGGGAGGGGATAGGGAGTAATTTTTATGGATATGAGGAATGGGGAAGGGAATGAGAATGAAAGAGTGATGGGAATTGGGATTTAGGATCCTAGGTCTAAAATAGCACCTAGGGCTTAGGGTTTTAGGAATTACTAACTTAGGGATAGGGTTTATGATAACAGGGTTTAGGGAATGAATTTTAAGATTGTAGGGATGGTATGGACTGTTAGGAAAGTGGATTTTTGTGAATTATGGGTGCAAGGGAGAAAAAATAACATTGATGAGAATGAAAAGATTGATTTTGATCACTAATGGCAAAATGCATATTCTGACACTAAAATTGGCCTTATTGGGGATGGAAGCTCTGAAAGAGGTGTCAAGAACCACAGATCTCTGAATTTTTCAGATCAATGCCTCTTCCGTTGGGCCAATATAGTCAAAAATATAACTCAAACTGAAATGCAAGACTAACTATTGACAACTCAATGACACAAACTAACTTGAACTGACTAAAATTTTACTAAACTTGACTGAAAAAATGACTCAAAACTAAACTTACTCTTTGCAAAATTAACTTTGAAATAGTAGAAACTCAATGAAGCTCCATGGCCTTCACTTCGGGCTCTGAAATCTAATGCTTTTCCACTTCACACTTGCAAGAATATCAAACTGATATATACAATGAGGATGAAAAATTTTCATAATTTCAGATCAAAAGAGATAGTGCTTCACGAGCCTACCATTAACTGGACCTCCTAAGCAACTTTTCCCATCTATTTTTTCCAAGAGATATGCATTTTGTCCACAATAATCTGCAATCTTAAAAGGACCTTTCCATAAATTATCGAACTTCCCGTGTTTACCTTTGTCTTCATTCTTGGCATCCCAGCGGAGTACTATATCATCGATCTTGTAATCATCTTGCTTGGTTTTTCTATCATATATTTTCTTGATCTTATCATGGATATTGGAAGTGTTCTGAAACACTTCTTCTCTTGTCTATTGTAAGTGAATCATTTGGTTTATTCTGCACTGTATGTCATTTTCTTCACTTCTGACTTCTTGTATAATATTCATGACTGGGAAAACCAATGAAGTAGGTAAAAGTGTATCCACACCATAAATTACCTGAAATTGAGACATGCCAATGGATCTCTTTCTGCTTAATCGATTTTCCCACAGTGCATTAATTATCTTTTTGTGCCAATTCTTTTTGGTTGCCTCCAACATATTTTTTATTATGTTGATCAAAGACTTGTTGGAAGACTCTGCCAATTCGTTGCCCTGTAGATAATATGTTGTAGAATGACCCAATTTAATGTTATACTTATCACAGTGTTATCCGTGATGATTTTTCTAGGACAATCAAACTGGAACAAGATTTTAGCTTCTAGAAATTGAATTATAATTGAGTCTGTAGCTTGCCTGGTTGGGATTGCTTCGATCCACTTTGTGAAATAGTCTTTGATGGTAAGTATCCATATATGTTGAGCAGATGAGGGTGGATGTATCTCACCAATAAAATCTAATCCCTATTTCTGGAAAGGAGCTTCAACTGAAATGGGTTGTAATGGTAAAGGAAGGACCTTATGTTTACCTTGGAATAGTTGGCATTCATGGCAGCTCATGACCATCTTGTACAAATCTGCAAAAAATGTAGGCCAATAGTAACCCACTCTCATTACTTTGTTGACCGTAGTTTTCCAGTACAAATTACCTCCACAATTTCCCTTGTGGAAATCCTTCATCACTTCTTTGGACTCATATTCAACTAAACAATTAAGAAACACTCCTCCAGGTTCCTTCCAGTAGAGTTCACTATCTAGTACGCAATATTTTGAAGCCTTAAGCTTCAAAGACCTTCTCTTACTCTTTGACATGTCCGGAGGAGGTTTCAAGTGTTGTAAAACATAAATGATATCAGCATACCGTGGAGATGATGAAAAGAGATCAGATACCTAAACAAGACTTACACCTTCCTTGTCATCGGATAGTGCTGATATGAGATTGATGTCAAGAGAATGTAGATTAGACTCAGACATGAGCTTGGCTAAGCCTTGCCTTTTGATCAGCTTAGTCGGCTTGATCTCAAGGTCATACTCTAAAAGTGTTGCTATCCACCTACCTCTTCTTCCTTCTGGATCTGTTTACATTAGTACTTCTTTAACTGCTACATTTGGAACATATGCCAAAATATGTGAGTGCAGAATATAAATGCGGAAGGCTTTGGGTGCTTTGACCAAGGCCAAGGCTTGTTTCTTGATTATGTTGTATCAAAGGGATGATCCCTTATTATGCAACTGAAGAATGCTATTGGCAGCTTTGTCCCATATTTTTTCTGCATAAGCACCGCGACCAAAATATGCTCAGAAGAAAAAGAAAATATAATGAAATATAGTGAATAATCGGGACTTGTCAATACTAGAGTAGTAGTCAAAGGAAATTTCACCAAGTTGAAAGACTTATGAGCACTTTCAGACCATCTAACATCATTTTCCTTCTTTAGCATGTTAGTTAACTCTCTAAGATGTTCTGCTAAGTTGGGAATGAACCTACGTAGGAAATTCTTCCTACCGTTGAATGCTTGAATTTCCTTCTTGTTTCTAGGGAAATCAATTTGTTGTATTGCTTCAACTCTAACAGGATCTATCCAAATCCCATATTTTAAGATGATGTGACCCAACATCTTACCTTCTTCCATAGAAAATAGGCACATTTTAGGATTTAGGGAAATCCCAAATTTTCTACATTGCTAGAACACAAATCTCAAATGGTGTAAATGCTCATCATCTGAATTTGAATAAACAGTCAGATTATATAAATAAATAAATAAAGGAAGATATATTTTTCATTAACTCAAGCTATGTGCATGGCACGTTGGAAAGTGGCCTCGGCATTCTTAAAACCCAACGGCATCTTGGAATATGTAAAGGTACCCCATGGTGTAGTGAATGATGTCTTATCCTGATCATCTTCGTGCACAAGGATCTGATTGTAGCCTAAGTAACCATCCAAAAATGACATCCTGATGGCTCCTACAACTCATTGAAGTATGCGGTCCATCTTAGGCAGTGGGTAATTGTCTTTCAACGACACTTTGTTCAAATTTCTGAAATCTATACATAGTTGGATTTCATCGATATTCTTCTACACTGGAACCAAATTGGAAATCAAATCTGAAAATATGACTGGAACAATGATGCATGCCTTATAGAGATTTTTTACCTCCTTCTCAATGGATGAAAAAAACTTTGTATTTATTCTCCTGAGTTTCTATCTAAAAGGCTTTTGGTTTGGCTTAATCAGGATTGTGTGTTGAATGATATCTTTATTGTACACCTTTAGATCTGAGTAATCCCAAGCAAACACGTCCAAAAAATCAGTAAAAAAATCATCATATTTAGGCTTTACCACTGATGGAAAAGACTTTGAAACCTTGATGAAATTCGGTTGCTCCATTGTTCCAATATTAACATCTTATACGCCTTTTTCTTAGGGACCAGAGTAGGTTTTCTCGCCACGTCATCTTGATCAAATAAATCTTTCAAAGGTATGAGACATTTTGGAAGTTTATTGTCCTTGAGCTGAGGTATGTCAATCTGATCTGTCTCAATAACTTTGTCATCCTTTTCGTACACTTCGTCCATAGAACAGTTCTCAAACTCACCTTCACTTTGAAGGAAATTGTTCACTTGTTTATCGTCCTAGAAAATTTGCCAAAATTTCAAGTTATCTGGAATGGCAAGCCTATTCTTTATATGAATCTCAAAATTTTTATTTGAAAACATTGTAGATCTGAAATTACTTGCAGTAGTGGCTAATGAATCATCCATCGATTTATGCAATCTCGACACTCCTTTAAGTGTATATTCTGAAAACATTCTTAAAATGTCAAGTGTTGCATTACTATATTGCCTCATTCTTGGGTGATTAGCTTGATACTCACCTTTGATTTTTTTAATCACCAGTTCTGAATCACCGTAGACTGCAATTGTTCTAGCTCCCAATTTTTTCAGAATTTCACTAGAAAAATTGGCGCAATTTCCGACGGCCACTTCGTCGCTATTCCGACACATATTCGTCGCAAGAGCGATAGTTCAAGGATGGGAAAAACGTGGTTTGCCATTACGTCGCAATTCCGATGCACTGACAAAGTGTCGCACTACCGACACTTTTTCTGTCGCTTCCAAACAAGAGTTGCTCTTCCGACGTTTCCCAAACCGTCGTGCTTCCGACATTTGTAAATTGTCGTAATTCCGATGAAATGTGGTCCGAATTTTTGAACGTCGCTCTTCCGACGTTTGTAAACTGTCGCAATTCCGACGAAATGTGGTCCGACGTTTTGAACATCGCTCTTCCGACGTTTTTATATTGTCGCTCTTCTGACGTTTTTAAGCTGTCGTAATTCCGACGTCGTACAAAAGTGTCGCAAGACCGACGCATTGAAAAAGTGTCGCAAGACCAACGCATCCCATAGGCGTCGCAATACCGACACATTTCAAGATGTCGGAAGACTGATGCTTACAAAGCGTCGGTATACCGACGGCAGGTTCAATTTTTAAAAAAAAATGAAACTTTAAAACAGGACAGCAAATCTCCAATATTTGTTATGAATTGTGGGCGTTCCAATGACCGTGAAATATTAATATAATAAACCACCCCATAGCGCTTCGACTATAAACATTCATATAAACATGGCTCTGCATTTCAAAAAAGAGGTTTAAAATAGAAACAGGGCAACATTTTTTTTTTCCAATTGTTATGAACATAATTCAACCGTGAAATATTAATATAATAAACCACCCCGTAGTGCTTCGACTATAAACAATCATTTTTTTTTCACAAGAGAAAAAACGTTGTTTTGAATATATTATATGAGGAAAAACAGTCCATGAAGTCATTACATTTTCACATCTGAAGATTGGAACCCAAATATCCATCCAGAAAAGTGGAAGTTCCACCCCAGACAATGATAGAAAAATACCCCATGTCACATACAGGGACATGATATAAAACCCAGTAACGGTCCACATGGAGATTATCGACAATCTGAGAAAGCATCCAAATATGCCCGAGGCATCTTTAAGAAAGTGAAATAGCAGTATGTAGAATAGTAAAGCAACAGATACAGTACCGACATCCATTGTTACAAATACAAATTAAAGTACCCAAAATCCTTGAACAAAGAAAAACGCTAATCATGTGAGGAGTGTGATATGTCCAAAATATAAAAAGACCATCAGACCATATCAATAAACCAGCAACATAGACCAGCATCGCTAGTTTTGAAGGTAGAGTGATAACCTGTCAACACATAAAATAGTATCATAAAGCGGATACAGGAAATGTGCAGAGACATGTACTATTGATATACGCCTCACACAAAAAGCATCCATGATAGAGCAAAAATATGTATAAACCCAGGGTCAATTGTATGTTCTGGCTCGCTTGTTCCCGGAAATAAAAACCATCTGCAGAAACCCAAGCTCGCTTGTAAGATCAGGCTCGCTTGATTCCAAAATTGGTAACCATCTGTTGCATCCGAGATGTAAGGTTCAGGCTCGCTTGTTTCCATTAGTAGCCCACTACAACATCCACCCTATTCATAGCAAAAAGGTTCCCGTAGATATATAGAGAAAGAGTATAATACGTAGACCATATAAACATGGCTCTGTATTTCAAAAAACAGGTTTAAAATAGAAACAGGGCAACATTTTTTTTCCAATTGTTATGAACATAATTCGACCATGAAATATTAATATAATAAACCACCCCGCAGTGCTTCGGCTATAAACAATCATATAAACATGCCTCTGTATTTCAAAAAACAGGTTTAAAATAGAAACAGGGCAGCATTTTTTTTTCCAATTGTTATGAACATAATTCGACCGTGAAATATTAATATAATAAACCACCCCGCAGCGCTTCAACTATACACAATCATATAAACATGGCTCTGTATTTCAAAAAACAGGTTTAAAATAGAAACAGGGCAACATTTTTTTTTCTAAGTAAATTTAATCTATTAATAGTGGGAATAAAATTATAGCATGACCGAAGTCAAAAAAATTTCCCAGACTTATGGAAAATTTGTCATCAAAAAATTAAAAAAGAAGACTGCCCTCATATGGGGAAACCAGTCTTGAACGTTTACAGAATTCAAAAATATTACATAGGTCCAGCACAGTAATATAAGCAAAAACATGCCCAATTAAGTGGGTCACGAAGCAAGAAAACCAAATTAACCACTCCTTCGGTGGTTCCTCGACGATTCGGCACCATCCTTCGGAAGGTCCAGGATCACCAGGTGCTATCTCCACATTCACACCACCGCTCCCCTCCTGAAGGCCGGAATGCTAGCCAGCTTTTTCTGAGCTCAGACCCGCCGGACGGGTGCATTGTTCCTCCTCTTGGGCCTCCTCACGGAAAACCATGGTGATTGAAGCTGTGATTCAGAAGTGGTTCAGAGAGAAATTAAAGGAAAAAAGCGCAATGCGCGTCGTGGGAGAAGGTGAAGCGGTGGGGAAATGAGGAGCAGGGGAGCCCATACGGTGGCCAGCTCCTAGAACCCGACCCCGCCCACTTCTAGTGTTTGGATAGCGGCCTGCATAATAATCACTTGATTGGGAAGACGACTCGGTTGAGGGGCTGGAGGGAGCGCGCAGGGGTTGGCTTCTGGTGCTACCCCTGCGGCAACGCATCCTTTGACACACGCGAGGCATGGGTGCAGTCTCAGCAGTGGGCACAAGACGAGACGCAGAAGCAGGATTCCAAGAAACCGAGGAAGACAGACATAGACCAGACCGAGAGAAATGCAGATTTGCAGCAAGGTTTAAGCAGCAATTCAGCTGGCTTCTCCTTCTCGTCACAATGAGAAGGCAGTGTAACCCAGCAACCGGAGAGCATCTGCAATTCAAAGGTTGTGGCTCGTCTGAGAAACCATAGAGAAACACCATTTTATTGACCCGACTGCAATGGCATCGAAGAACGCCCGTCATAAATCTCATTGATGAGACCTGAAGGCCGGATCATATTGGAGCATGCGGAATCGCTAACAAGAGTGGAGGTCCGATCTTGAGCGACGTTAAAACTTAATGCGATTGATTGAACAGCGACGTTAAAACTTAATGTGATTGATATGACAAGCCAGAAGAGGACACGTGGCAGAAATTGATTGGAGCGGATCTTTGTTTGGGCCGCTCACGCAGTGGAAATCCGAACCCGAAAAAGATTAGGACAAATTTGATAGGAAATTCGCGTCACAACTCTCTCTCTGTATGCCAGCCCAAATTCGGACCCGAAAAAGATTAGGGCGGAATTCATTTGGTTTTCACGTCACAAAATTGGCCGACGTCAGCAGGGTATTTTGGAACGCGAATTTGGTTTGAATTATCGTTTATCGTCGTTTGAAGTCCAGCGGGCTCCACAGCTAAAGGGTTCATTTGAAGTTTTGACAAAGGTTTTGTTATATATTTTATTTTATATAATGCGTGGCGGAATATTTTTATTGTTTGTTAAGGTCCCACACTGGTTTTGGTAATATTTTTTTTTAAATGCGACGTATATATGTTTTATATATATATTAAAACATTTATAAATTGTGGACCCCAGGAGCATTTTAATATATTTTTTATTTTCATAGTTTTTTTATGTCTTTAATATATGCATTGCATATAAAAGAAAATGGTTGTGAGCCTATTTCGGAATGTAGTTGTAAAGTTTATTACTAGCAATTGCACCAGGAGGTGCAAGGGAACGCCGAAAGGAGGCAATAACATTACTTGAGCTCACATTAGTGAGGCTCATTGACCTATTTGAGTAGAAGGATACATAAATGGTTGTCAATCCCTCTCAAGCCTCTAGAAATGGAATTGATATTGGTTGCCACAAACTGAAGCTTGTGTTGATTAACATCACTAAAGTTTGAGGCATGATAAACCAAGATACCCAATATTAGTGCTACAAATTCAAATCGGGGATTATTGTTAATATAAAGAAAATCAATTGCCCTATTTTGATAAACCAACACTAATCTCTGCACATAAGGCTGCTTTAGGACTCTCGATGGGATATGAAACTCGACATGTAGAGTAATGTCAAAAATTCAACGCATGCCATGTTCACTGGACAAATAAATATGGAACACTACACAATTAGAAAATGACATTGCAATAGCAAGTCAACAGAAGGTCAACACATGTGAGGAAAGGTGGGTGACATTGTTCAAGATTATGTCAGTGATGACGAATCAGAATAGTGTTCTGAACATAAACCCAAAAATTTTCCATTTCCTTTTAAGAAACCAACACAAATTATGTAACACCTATACAATTGGGTAGGGATAGAATAATGTGAAAGAAATATTAAGCGAAACTCTGAATTTCCATATACACTATTCAAATAAGGAGATACTTCAAAAAAATAAATTATGAAAGAAATAACAAGAAAGTCATTCAAAAAATGTCAAATTTGGAATTTTAGAAAGAATGCCCTCAATTGAAAAGTTAGATATAATCCATCTACAACTTTAGACTTCCATTATAACAAAAAAAATATCTTAAGCATATCCAAATTTAAATATATTTAAATATGTATCAGGTGGGAAACCTAAAACAACTCTAAACTTGGTCTTTAACCTAAACTTATTCCACAACAGGTTCAAGTGACTCCCAAATTCAAATGCAGGATTCTACAAGATCACGGTAGTGCTTGGCATATTTTCTCTGTGCAAGGCAAATAAAACAATAGACCATTTTCTTTGAACCATGCTTGAGCAACATGTTGAAAAGATGCCTTCCACAGGTTTGTATCATAGTCTCAAAGATGTAAATATTGTCAAAACCATTGTCACGGTCTTGTAGGCAAAAAAGCAATGGGCCATTCTCTTTAAACCACGCCTGACTGAGCAACATGCTGAAAAGGTGCCTTCCTCGGGTCTGTATCTATCTCTCAAAAACATTAATATGATCAAAAGCACAACCATGGTCTTGTATATCCCCAGAAACCTACAAAGAAACTGATATCTGTCAAGGAATGAACCGGCATTAGCTAACCCAGAAGAGTGCCACAACTTACACATTAATTATTAGGATAACAACTTGTTTGAGGGCCAATCAACAAATAGCATAGCACCATTGCTTCGCTGTGAAATCACTTTAAATATGTAAGAGGGTTACATGAGTATTGGTTGACACCTGAAAGGCATTAGATATGTGTAACGGGAGAACAAAAAACATAGAACGAAAAAGAAAGGCAGAACAAAAACTAAGAATGCATTTTCAACTTTCTTTTGTGTTGTTTTATAACAATGACGAATGGATTTGAATTTTATGAAAATAAGAGAAAAGAAGGAAATATTAAGGAGAAGATAAAATAATGTGATAGAAAATGAAATATTTAGGTTGATCAAACCTGATCACCCACCTTGGATACACTACATAAGAGAGAGAGACGAGCAAAAGGACCTCCTAAATGAGACAGCAGAAATAGGAACAAAATAACTCAACGAGGATGACATGAGCTAAGTAGATATAAACAGTAATATGTTTCCATCCTCAAATCAAATACAAGTTCTGCTTATTAAAGCATAGCCTGAAGATGAGTATTTATAATGAGATCTCCACGCTGAAAACTCCACGAGTGAATTCTATGAAAATTGGAAACTATTGGCTTGCCACAAACTGCCAAAACAAAAACATTTACAACCCATGACTTAACATGTTATATTACCTAGAACAAATGGAGGGTTGTGAAGTATCACAACACAGTGATTTACTCAATGACCTAAACAAAAAAAGTCTAACCAAAATGCTAATGAATCTGGCATACATGTAGTCAATGACCTTTGAGGATAATATATTATAGATTCAACATGTTAAAGTTTTCATTGTCTGCTAAACAAGGGCATGAAATAAAAACTGCAAAACAATGTAAAAAATATCCCCTAGGCATTTATAGATATGTTTAACGAAAGAAAAGGGAGAAACACATCAGTCAGGGTTACCCTTTAGGTTGATGCCTTACGAAAAGGTTAAATGAAAAAGTCGTACAACTTTGTAAAACTGCCTCTTGAACAGTAATGTTGGTATAATGCATTAGGTGAGCTTTACAGAGTCTATATCAGGGAAATTCCAAAGCCTTCCAAGCCATATTTTTCAAGAAAATTCTAAATATTCTCACGGGCATGAAATATTCATCGGATTTTAGTTAAGCTGTTATAAAAAAATAGACAGTAGAACTCGGCTTGAAGAGATCTCTGCACCTTAGAAATTGTTTATTAACTCTATTACCAGAAAAATAAAAAAATAAAATAAAATAAAATAAAAAAATTGCTATTTTCTGAAAGTGCAATCTGAGATCGAGAATGTGGTTTAAATAATGAAGAAAAAGAGATTAACTCGTGTATAGGATATCCAAAAGGAAAATTTAGTTTTAATGCTAAGAAGAACAATACCAGATGTTAATATACACAGCCAAATGATTATAACCATTGTTGTAACTCACCATATGTTTATAATCAGAGGACTGCTTCACACTACTTGATATGTCCTCAATAACTTCAATTAAGACTTTTCTATAAAAGTCACTTAAAATAAATCATAGTAATCTGATTATTGTAGGATTTGTGCTAGTTCACAGTTAGCAAGACCTTGGTCGATATATAAGCTTATTTTAAGCAACGATTTGATAGATATTAGTCCAAAAACCAGAATCTATGGATTTGTTCCTAATTTATTTCAGCCTAATGCATAAATTAATCTAGAAGTGAAAAATGGCCTTTAATCTATAAATTTGCATTCTAAGTCTTATTAAAAACTCGGCATAAAGACAACATTGTAGAAACGCAGTATAAAAGAGAAACCCAAAAAATGATGAGAATGATACAGAGAATTACCGTGCAATATACAAGGTTTCCTTAAACCTTAAACCTTCCATATCCTTACGTTGAATGTTCGTTCATTTCACATATAGCTAAAGAAAATCAACCATGCACTCAGGGTGTCAGAACTGTACAAAATACATAATCACCAACAGTTTCTATACTAAAGAAAAATAGTTTCTGATTATTTGTTGCATCAGTTTGGAGATATTCTGGTTAGATCGAGGTGATAAACTCTACAAGGACAACATTAAAAGTGGATTACTATGAAAATTCTCTATTGTGGGAACAAATACAGACCTTGATCTGTTTAACCTCTGTTTCACTTTACTTATCATGATTCATGGTGTAGACATTTAGGAAATGAATGATTGTATTGTGAGATATTCAATCCACAGGCAGATAACTCAGGTTGGAAAATAGAAACATCACGTTGTAACAGAGGTCTTGGGCATAGAACAGGGGACTTGGGTTTTTTGGAATCAAACTTCAAGTTAATATGCTCATCTGAAGAATGGCATGGTGAGCCTTAGCATGGAGTTGGGAGTACCAATTTGAAGTGCAGGTAGGGCATTGTACAATAGACCAGTTAGATTTCTGGACCCTAATACAAAAGTTTCTTCTTCTTTCAAAACATGTTTCTCGTTTTCTGTAACCAATGTGGGACCTGTTCTTGTTTCAATTGGGGATGGATCAGCATTTTTTATTGCTCCATATGATCACACTCTGGGTAGTTCTGGAGGCTATTTGGGGGTGATGAGTCCAATAGGTCTCAATGAACTGTTGCCCTCGCCGGGGAATACTATTGCAGTGGAATTTGATACTATTTTGGATGTTGAATTCCATGATCCTAATGGAAACCAGTACCTTCAACTCCAGTACCTGTTCACAAAAGAGGGTGCCATAGTCATTCATGCGTGCAGAGAGGGTGAATTGTAGGCATTGCAATAGGAGGTGTTTTTGTTGTTGCATTGGCCACTAGATTGTTTGTCTGGTTCTGTTACAAGCGCAGAGTATTGAAAAGGACAGACAAATTTAGTTCAGATATTGTGAAATTGCCTCGGAAATTCACCTACAAAGAGCTCAACAATGCTACGAAAGACTTTTTTTGAATGTGATTGATAATCGATAATTGCAAGCAAGGGTAATCCCTTTGTGAAACCCAAATTTCTGAGCATTTTCTAAAACCTGATGACAGAGTCATTGTAATGAACAAGCGCCTAGGTCCATATTACGTCCAAATCTACCAAGCACCAAGATATATAAAAAAAATCCACAATATCTGCGAACTAAGAAGAAGAGGTAGAAAATGTATTCTGCTTACCTGTTCGAATAGTGGTTGGGGTTTACCATAGCAAAAATTTGATAGAGCCCATGTAGCATTTCTTATCATTGAAATTCTGGCAGTATCATTCAATTGGGCAAGCACCTGCCTCAGAGCTCCATGACTGAGGGAAAGATCCCCAAATGTTGCAGAGTCTCCAGCAATATCTCCCAAAGCCCAAACAGCCTTACACGAACACCAGTTGAACTCAAAGTTGGGTACTAGTTTTTTAAATCAAATTCCAAAATTACAGACATATAAAGATAGTTGGGAAGAATAATCTTATGCCTCTAAAATAAACGTGCTACTTGTTCTCGAACATTATCATTCCCAGAGGTAAGAAGTTCCACAAATATAGGCAGTGCCCCATAATCAATCACAACCTTTGTATTCTCAGAGGTTCCTGAGACTATATTAGTCGAAGCCAAAGCTGCTTCAAACTACATTATCAATCACAAGGTATCACCATCAAAGCTATAATTTTAAGATAACAATTTATCTACCATTGAAACTATAATTTTAAAATAGATACACCTAGTGATATAGACACCTAGTGAGAGTAGAGGTTAGGAAATTATAATAAGAATTATTACAAGATATCACTCACAGTGCAGTTGATTGTTCATTGTCCGTTGTAACTATAATTTTAAAGAAGACACACTTAGTGATATAGACACCACCAAGTGAGAGCAGAGGTTATGAAATTATAATGAGAATTATTTCAAGATATCATATTACTCATAGTACAGTTAATTGTTTATTGTTTGGTGAAATAATTGTTTATTATTTATAAACACAATCAAACATATTATGAGGGACGATGATGAAATTGACAACGATCTCATAACAAACCATAACGGGCACATCCCCTGGCAAGATAGACTCTGAATAAGAAAGAAAGCAAAACAAAGTGATTACTTACAAGATCATAGGCTTCCTGAAGAACAAGATCCAGAGCAGCATCTGTAACCCCTAAAGCAACACCTCTCTCTGCAAGACGAATTGCCACATCTTTCATATGTAGTCTAGAAAATTTTCTGAGCTCATCACGAGAAAGAGGATAAAATACAACTATCTCATCAAGTCTATTCAATAGCTCTGGCCTGAAATGTCTTCTAACCTGCAAAAATATTCAAAGGCATGTCAAAGCACTGCAGCCAACTTCATGATAAAATTATATGAAAAATATGCATACACAGAGTCCAAGAGAATGAAACGGCAAGTGTATTGGCAGCTGCCGAAATGCAGCAACTAAAACGGCAGGTGTATTGGCAGTTGCGGAAATGCAGCTACTAAAACGGCAGGTCTGTCGATGGTTGCAGGTGTGTGGATTGTTGCTGGTATTTTTAGACCCAATTCCATGGAAATATACCAGAAACCAGTGGTATGTCAAACCTAGAAGGTAACCCGAGAGACTGTGACCGTCAGATTAAACAAGTAACAGGTGTCGTGCCTAGATAAGAAGTGTTGGCGAAAAAAAATTGATCTCTTTCATAACAGAAGGCCTATCAACCTAAATATCTAGGACATGTGGCACTCCATGATAAAGACACATGGTGTGTGGATTTGAGTTTTTCAGGTGGTCAAGTGGGCCGAAAATAGGTGAAATGTGGCACCACTCAGAGATTGACATGTGCCAATTGGTACAAGTGGTAGACAATTGGCATGCTCAAACAACGAGGTGATGCAGGAATGACATGAGGAAGAAAATATCAGAAAAGCCCCAAATCTAGAGAACTAAAGCTCATCACCAACCTAAGATTGACAACTTTACATGATGTAACCTATGAAATCGTAAATGGAGAAATCATAGTAACAATAAAGTAACCTATGTAACAATAAATTCGGATTCATCCTGGGAGTGGTAATGGGAGAAATCATAGTGAACAACAGGAAACATGCATAGTTTCTTACAATCAAATAGATGAAAAAACACATACAAAAAACCTAGATAATAATCGTGCACAAGCTTAATATTGAATTATGAACCGTAAAGGAACTTACAAAATGTGACATTACGAACCTAGTCAAGCGCACAAGCAAAAATATCCTGGACATGACCCTGGTTGACAAGTTGTATTGCTCATGATGCAAGAGGATTTGTACCTGCACTGCCAATTCAATCAAAATCCATCATTATCTATATAATAAATACAAGTAATTGATGTAGTATTTTTTACTCTAAGATGCATTCTTATGATAATGTTAGAACATATGTTGAAAATGTCAAAACATACCCGAATAAGCTCCTCTTCGTTTCAAGAACAATTTATTGGAGTCGCATGAACTTGGAACAAGCCTCCCACGATCTGAAAGAGTAGCAACTAAGTCAACAGTGACTTTTTTGTTGCTACGCTGGATCGAGGGAGGTTTGCTCCAAGATTAAATCGCTCCAATAAACTATTCTCTACTAAACAGGGCCAACCACGTGAAGGTGGAAGCTCTTATGGCCCCTCCCCCCCCCCCTCACATCACTCTCAATTCCCCAATACCCAATCTATATTTCATTTTTTACTTTCATGAGCATAAAAAAATATTCAATAACTAATAAAAAAACAATTCAACAAAAAGTATGCAAGGAAACATTGAAATTAATGCTTGACATAAAAACAGTATGATAAATGAGCTTTTTATATAACGCAAAAAACGTTCCAAGTATGGTAACGTTTGTCTTATAATAATACAATATTTTACATTATCAAAATTTCTTTTTCTTCTTCCTATTTCTAAAGCTCCTAATTACATCATCAATATCATCATGCTCTGCTCCTGTTTCGTGCCTTTCGACCCGCACTGCTGACCTAGTTGCGTAGTCACGATGTCTGATCTCATCCAGTGACGGGGCATCGCCTACAAAAACAGATAATATTAAATTTTAATTGTCATTTTTTAAATATCATTGAACTAGTTCAATAATATTAATCAAAAAAATTGCAATGAGATTATTTACTTGGTGCACCAGTTGTTGCCGTTGGGACTGTTGCCCTGTCTTCCTCTCTGGTGGTAAGATCCTCAAGGGAAAAATTCTCTGTCATTTAAACAAAAAACGTTATAAGGACAACCATCAAGGTATAATTAGAAAAAATTATAAGTGGAAATTAATTACCGTCACGGCCCTCACTGATAGTAGCATTGTCGGCCTGGTCCCCACTACAATGATCAGGTTGTACGTGAGGATCATCTACATCTGGCTCTAAAACTGGGTTATTTGCCTCGTCGGTAGTGCTGCTCCCCTGATTTAAACAAAGTTGTTAGACATTAAATTTATGGACGAAAAAAAACATATTGAAAGGTTAATGTTTTACCTTATCAGGCATTCTGGATCTTGGGACCTGCCCCAAGCTTCTGCGACGTTCAACTACGGCTTGATAGCCGAAATGGAAAGCGATATTTTTATCTTCCTCTGTAGTTTTTGTTACGAAGTCATAACCCTACATTACATATGATTGTGTATTTTTAATCATATTTGATAGGATTACAAAAACGTTGAATGGCGATACAATTAATTATAAGATGTTTAGCTACTTAATTACAATTCTTGCAGCTAATTTCAAGTAGCCTCCCTAGCCTAGCTTGTGATGGCCCTTTTTTTCAATCCTAGCTTTGGTTGCCTTCGAGGTGTCAAGCAACCTAGCATCAAAATATTGAAGTCAGATATGACGTAGCACACTTTTATTTTAGACATAGAGAAAATTAAAGCTATTGAACTAAAGTTGTAATTTACCTTACAGGTCCAGTTGGCATTTTTCCTTCTTTCTTTGCCCTTTTCTCTTTTCCGTCATGGATGAGTGCTCTCCACTCACTCTCTGGAACTGTGATAGGACGCTCGTATCTAGGGTTAAATTGCAATTGCGTCCTATAAGTGTCTCTGGTATATTTCAAATATTTGCCGGCTACCCGAGCCATCGTTGTTCTATCAAATGTGCCGACCCCAAAAAGGGCTTCTAGATAATCTAGAAGTTCTTTTTTCAGGTTGGAATTCTAGGAATTCCACCTTGTGCGTATGGTTGGGCCAAAAATTACCAATGCATGGCTCTCCAAAAACCTGTAGAACTCATTGTTTCCTACACAGAAAAAAAGATATTATCATTAATTTAAAAATAAAAATCATGATAAAATATGTTTTAGATAGAGTACATGAAATAGTTAAAATATTAAAACTTACCTGGGAGTTGTACGTGCTTTATAGGGACACCTTCATCGTTCACCAACAACGTGCCATTAATGGTCCCCGTGGAGCTGACACGTGTAGCTCCAGGAAACGCAATAATGTAGTTGGCCATATCAGCCTCATCACTGCCAACACGTTCAGCGGTTGGCTGGGTGTCTGCTTGGGCAGGGTGTGTTTCTTGGCTGGCACCTAAAGGAGTAGAAGGTGTACGAGAGGGTTTCTAGGCAATCTCTTGCCCTTGTGTCCCACTACCACCAACACCGGGTTCAGCAAGTGCCAGAAAACGCTACATACAAAAGAAATTTTTGTTAGTTTAGTCAATGTAAAAATTAAAATCAAACTATCACAATTCATCTCATGCAGAACAAAAAAAATATCCTTTTGACTTTTTATTATTACCTGATATCTTTCTAGCTGCCTCATAAGATGTTGTATCCTCTCTTCTTATTTCAAGTGTTTGAGGCGTGTCTATCAAAGTATTAAATTCCTACCTTGCATCTCATGCCTTTTTTCGCAACAAGAGCGTTGGAGATAGAGATGAAGAAAGCTCTTCCTCAAAGAGGGAATCATCAGGCATACCATGGCTAGGTGTCTACATATTTGAACAAAATTAATATTATTTCAATTATGTAAATAACTAAAATACCTGAAGATAGAGAAATGCTGGCACTTTACATGTTCTTCCGCTGGCCTCTTTCCGCGATCATCCCGTCTCGGGGTTGTTCCTGTACTACCCTGATCAATCTGCCACATTGCAATAAAATTATAAATGTAAAAACTTGAAAAAAATATCTAACTTGAAAACACAAAATGAAAACTGAAATAATTTCTAATAAGACACCGGAAGACAGAGTTAGAGTTTCAAATATGCCTTGCATTGAATTCAGTCCTGGAAACATGTCATTACACATTAAGGCACCCAAACAAGAGACGAGTTGACAATGAAGACCTTATTGAATAAATTGTTGGAGAAACTTCTAGTAAACTTGTTGTGAAGACCTTGAGGACATTTTTGGAGCAACATTGTTGAAGCTGATGGTATAGCATTGTTGGAGACGATCTTGAAGGGCCTTGAAGTGAAGCTTTTGGAGCAACTATTGAAAAATCCTTAGAGCATTTAAGTAAGGCACTTTCTATCTTCCATCACCTTTCCTTTCAATATCCTTTAAACGATTTTGTTGATATTTAATGTTTGAAATCACGTTATAATTCCTTGATTATATGTGTTTGGGGACTTTCCCTTTGAAATTACCCAAAAATACCCTGGCAATTTTATCTTCAGGATGCATGTCTGACCCTATTGTTCAATATTTTGATTGATAGTAGTAAACATAGAGAGTTAGGGAGCTCTTGACTTGGTTTGGTTGGGCCATTAGATCCCTAACATCTACTAGGGAGAACCCCCCTTGACTTGGAGGAGAGCTAGCCCGAAGTGAAAAGAGGTTGGTGAGGTGACAATGGGGCTATTGAATTACACATGGTATCACACTTTAGCTTTAGGACTTTATCTTGAGAAGTGCGAGATTTTGCTATATCAATTCTCAAATTGTTTACAACACTAATGTTAAGAACTAATAAGAAGTGATGTTGAGGGGTTTTTGGGTATAAGAAACAATACCATTTAAAAACTAGGGTTCTCAGTCCTTGGCATTCCTTCACCTGGGCCTAGGGGCACACTAGAATAATTTCACACTAAACCATACGAACTTAAAAGTAACTTAACAGATCCATAATTTAATAATAATCATAATTCCTAATTTCCTATTGTACGATATGATGCAAATTATTCAAACATGAAGCAATGAAGACATGCAATGTCTAAATTTCAAGATTGATGAACCAATACAAGAAGTTAGAAACTACAACTTTGATTCAATACTCTGTGTCCTAACTCCAGGAAGGAATCTAGTTTGTAGTACAAAACATGCATCGTGTATTATCAATTCTTAATTAACAACAACTAAAGGTCATCTACCTCATCAATTCCTTCCCATTTTGTGTTTTTATGTTATATTCCTTATAAAAGTGTCAAATTTATCTCAAAGTAAGCAACCACTGAATAAAATAAAAAATAGTTGAGATATGATTGAGAAATGGTCATTTATTTCTTGAAAGGATCTTCATAATTTCTTTGGTTGTTTTTCATCTCAAGAAACAAGAAATGACCTAAGAAACTATCGTGATGTAATATAAAAAACAACACGGTGCAATGGCCATTTTCAAAGCCAAATGATGTCCATTGAGGACATGGCCTTTATTTGGTTCCTGTTTCATAGGAGTTTCGGGTAGAAATGGAACTTTTTTGTACCATTTCCAATAGTAAAAAGGGAAAACCTTCTTTTTCCATGGGAAATAATTTACCTTTCTTTTTTCAAGATAATATAAATCACAAAAAATATGAACTATACTGCACACATTCTTGGATAATGTGAAAGTGGAAAAGGAATACCCTACACAAGTGATGCACACATGTACATTTTAACACTAATAGATTTTTGTAGTTGAAATGCAATGCTTGTTTTCATTTAAATGTAGGGTTTTTAAAGCAGGGAGAAATAATGGTTGCCAATTTAATAAGCGTTTCTTTGGGAAAAAATTAAATCTTGTATTGGGTGATGAAGATAATAGAGGGTATTGAATCTTGATTCTTGACATTGTGTTTAACTTGAATAACTCAAATGATTATAAATATCGGTGGATGAGTTCTTTTTTTCAAGTATGTCACTCAAAACTCTTATGTCAAAGCATTGTATGATGGCTAGCATTTTCTTGTTTCCCTTTCTTCAGTTCAATGTAAAAAGTATATTAATATATTGGAGCACGAATGATAACTACAATTGTTTTCTTTGTAGTATATCTAGCCCCAAGATTATGAAAAGTTTTCTCAAGTGGAGCTATTGGTTATTGATGAAGCAGCTGCAATTCCATTGCCTGTTGTAAAGGCTCTGCTCGGACCATATTTAGTGTTTCTGTGCTCTATTGTAAATGGGTAATAATTATAAATGAGCCAACCAAAATCACAGATTTTGTAACCATTCGGTTTCCATGGATAGTGATGATGATATTAACCCTATATATCAGTGACCTATATCTATATGAGAATGATCTCAACATTGACCTTGATATGGTTGTATGGATGTGACCTTTGGTATGTCATCGGAAAATCCCCAAATATCAGAAAATCCCCAAATCTGGAGAACTAAAGCTCATCACTTTCGATCTGGAGTACTACCCTTGTGATAAAGTTGATGACTTTCGATCTCCCATTCTCTACCACTTTGCACTTCACCTTCAATATAGATCAGACCAAGGGCAATTCATTACTGGGTGTTGAGATGGATGAGTTTGTCGAACTAAAATCCATAGCTTAAACTTCATGAAACTGGTGGAGTCAAATTCATGCAACCACAAACACATATTACACATCCTCTTTGAAACTCATCCGAAAGAAAAGTGGAATACATCTAGAGAGAACCCTATAGCCTAACACAATCCAATGGAATTGACCAAAAAAACCCAAATAGAGTCAAGCCTACTATAGGAGGAAGGGCCTGCAGTAAGAACTTACCATTTTGCAAGAGATGAGGGTGAATGTTGTTCTTCAAGAGCTGAGGACGAATGCTGAGGGCGAATGTTGTTTTGCAAGAGCTGAGGGCAAATGTTGTTCTGCAAGAGCTGAGGGCGAATGCTGAGGGCGAATTTTATTCTGCAAGAGCTGAGGGCGAATGCTGTTCTGCAGGAGCTGAGGGCGAATGTTGTTCTACAAGAGCTGAGGGTGCATGCTGAGGGCGAATGTAGAGGGCGAATGTTGTTCTGCAAGAGCTGAGGGTGAATGCTATTCTGCAAGAGTTTAGGGCGAATGCGCGCATGATATCAGACATTAATGTAGTTTTTAATAAAATCATTTGTATGTAGCGCGCATATAAGTGTCGTAGTTTTTAATAAAATCATTTTTATGTAGCGCGCATATAAGTGTCTTTATACCAACGGCGGCCAAAGCGTCGCTATTGCGACGGCTGCCTCCAAACGTCGCAATTGCAACACTTATACATTGTGTCACACTTGCGACGTTTGGAGGCAGTCGTCGCAATAGCGACGCTTTGGGGTATAGTGTCGCAATTGCGACGTCTTCCTCCAAACATCACAATTGCGACACTTTGTCTAAGTGTCGGTATTGCGACACTTTTCTCTAAATGTCGGTATAGCGACGGTTTCGGGCGGGATTGAAAAAATTTGGGGAAATTTCCGACATTTGGTCAAAAGCGTCGGAAACAAGTGTCGAAATTTCCCCCAAATGTACTAGTGCTTGCAATCTACAGTTCTATGCCCATGTTTAGAACAAGTGTAACAATAACCATGAAATTTTCATGAATACCTTGGGAGTATAGAGTGAAGATCTGCTAAAAGCACCTCACCCTTGATAATATCCAAGGCTTTGTTGCTCTTCACTTCTGAATGCTCTTTGATTATTTTGTGTTCTTAATGCATCATCTTGATTTCTTGAGGTATTGGTCTTCAATATTTCGGTGTTGTTTGATTTGTTCAGGATTTTTACTTTGGAATTCTCTCCATTTTTGGCATGAGGCTTCCTTTCATGAGACTTATTTTCTTCCTTGACATGTGGCTTATCTTCATCTTTGGGATGAGGGTTCTCTTCATGTGGCTACTCTATTAGGATGAGGCTTCTCTTCTTAGACATGTGGCTTTTCTTCATCTTTTGAGCATGAGGGCTCACCAACATATCCAAGACCTATGAACTCCTTAATTCTTGTTTCAACTTGTCCACTTTTTCTCTCAATGTAACAATTTATTGTTCATGTTTCATGCAATCTTCTTCCTTCTACTTCATTTGACTCCTTAGAACTTCTTCAATCCTTCTAGCTTCTTCAAGTTCCCTTTTCAAGGTGGTTATTGTATTTCCAAGTTCTTTATCTTACTTGTTCCATTTATTTGGCTTCTCATTTTCCTTGAGTTGGTTTGAGAGGGAACTTTATCTCTTGTTTTCCTCTTCCAACATACTTTTGAGATTATCCACTTCCTTCTTTGCTTCATCAAGTTCTTGATCCTTTTATGATGACTGTAGTACTTTAATTTGAATTTCAAGTCAGTTTATCTCAACTATGGCAAATCTCCAATGATCATAATACTTCGTCTTCTCGACCTTCATGCCTTCATGTTTTCTATAAATACTATTATACATACCTGTGATCATATCGTTGTCCTGATCCACTTCTCAAAGCTTTTTTTTAGGGAATTAACATCTTTTTTTAGGTTAACAACCATCTTATATTCAACTGCAGGCTTTGATGGGCCTCTAAATTATACGTAAATTAAGGCCCAGCTAACATTTCTTAGGCCCATCTACCTTTCTTATGCACATGAAAAGATATATTAAATATGTCCTTCTGCACTTAATAATGTTTTCTTATGCTTTAATATTTTCTTCGGAAGTTTTAAAGGTAATTGCATGTTTGTGCCTAATATTGGTTATTTTTGTAGAATATTGTGAGAAAATTTGGCAGATTATGCAGATTTGGAGGAGATAATTTAGGGACTTTCTCCCTGCCACTGGAAGATCAATATTGAAGAATAAATGAGCACAATATCAAGAAATTATTGAGAAACCTTGGACAGATTCAAGGGGTTTTTCCACCCTCCTTAACTATCAAAGGCAGCCAAGCAAACAGGAGACGATGTGCACTCAATGTATGGTTTACTTGGTGTCAAAGTGGACTAAACCACTATTTTCTAGGGAGCTATTGGTAGCATCCCTTGAGGATAAATAAATCTGATCAAGAGCTAATTAGGGTCGATTATAGGGGATGCCGGTCGATTTTCTGATCCATTCGATGCTATTCGATTCCATTTGCATTCCATTCTCTCCCATGCCATTCTATTAGGATTTTTCTATTTAAGACCTTCGGGATGTAATAATATTGTATTTTTATAAAGAAATGAGTAGTTAGATGTTGTTTTACTGATCTATTTTCGGGGAGTGAGGCTCATGGGTTAGGGCCCAATCCATGTGCCTCAGCTTCTTTGTTGTTTTCATTTTATTTTTTCAGTCGTTTAGCTAGTTTTATTTCTGATATTTTCATTTTTGTTATATTTTGCTACTGTAGATTTAATCTTCTTATATGTGTTGTATAATAGTTGATGAACTCCATAAAACTGTGAGGTAACCTTCCCCTCTCGTCTCTGTCAATAGAGCTCGAGGAGGGTAGACCTTCCCGCAGACCAAAAATGAATTATGTTTATGATTCGTTGCTTCTCATATTAGAGTAGAGTACAATAACAGCTTCAGTCTTTATTCCACTGTGTTATCACACATATTTTATGCTTTTTCCATGCATGAATCCGCAGGTTTGTTTGCAGTAATTAGTATTAAATTTCCGGAGCAGTTCACCCTCGCCTTCCCGCTTCATTTTCCATCTATATTTTCATGCTTCCAAACACCTTTGTTACGCTCTATTCCCTCCTTCCTCTTTTACTACAGTTGTCACCCTTTTTATTCACAAAAAACTTGAAAAACCATCAAATTTGGACCTCTGCCTTTGCTCCTCGAATCTCCCGCTACCATACTTTTCTCATCGCAAATCGCATTTTCTATTGATTTCTGTTAATACTTCCGCCTCCGAATCTCTATTGCGATATTACTGTAGCACTCTACCACGTCACCCATCTCATTTCGCACTTCATAAATTTCGGCCTTATCGCAATCGCATCGCTGCACCTTCCCATATCGCATTTCGCACTTCAAAAATTTCGACCTTATCGCAATCGCATCACTGCACCTTCCCGTATTGTACTTCGTGCTTCACAAGCTTTTCCTTTTTTTACTTTAAAAGACTTATCGCAATTCCTTTCATATCGCATTTTGCATTTCAAAACATTTTCCTGAAAAACACTTCTGCTACCCCTCCAGCTTTGCAATATTGCGAATTTTGATATCGCATTTCTCATTTCGCAGTATTTAGCCTGTCACATTTCATATTTCACAGTATATAGCCCATCGCATTTCATATTTCGCAGTCTTTATCCCATCGCATTTCGAAACCTTTTCATTTTTTTCCTTTTAAGATTTACTGCAATCTCAAATCACATTTTCATGTGGTTCCCATTAATACTTACCGCTCCCAACGCTGATTGCGATATTTTCATTGCACTCTGCCACCGGTCCAACCACCATGTTACCCATTGCATTTCACATTTCAAAAATTTCAGCCTTATCACCATCACATTTCTCATCACCTTCCCATATCGTATTTCACATTTCGCATCCGCCTCTCGAACAACACTTCTGTCACTTTGCCCGATTTGTGATGTTGCGATTGCGATTTTTCATATCGCATATCACATTTCTATCTACCAGTTATAACTCTGCCATCGCATATTTCAAGCCTCCCACTTCAAATAATATTTGCGATATCATAATTTTTAATGTAGTCTAAACCCATCTTTCCACCTCCAAGCCTTGTCCCATGTGTTAAGCCTTCAATTAGCATCTTTAGCCCTTTCTTCTCCAAGCTACAATTCGACACTTTTTCAATTAGAATTAAGTCATGGATAGCTTAGCTGCATGGACCCAGTACGCAGGAAGAAAAACTGATGGAAGAAATCCCCCCCAACGGCTAGGTGCAAACATGGGACAGCAGTATGCCCAGTCCCAAGCACATAACCCACCTCCACAAAATAATGCACAAGTGAACTTTGTGCAGCCATCCCAAAATCAACCACACCAGTATGATCAGGAGAACTACCCTCCTAACGTGGTTAAAAGAAAGGTAAAAAACAAGCCCAAAGGGAACCCTGGACAGGGGAGTAGCAACCAATAGTGCCCATTGTGATCCCAGGCTAGAGGTAACTCCAACCGGAATCAGAACCAGGAGCCAAGCAATGCCCAAAAGTAAGGCAAAAGGCTACCTCTACAAATAAACCATTCTTGTTGAATATGTGGTGAGTACAGGCACTATACTCCACTGTCCCGAACTCCCTGAGCTTAAAAAGCTTCAGAGTAACCGAGGACAAGGAGGATCTTCCTAGATAACTGCAGTTATGCAAGAATCCTTCCCCCATCAAGGAACGGTCAGCACTCAGCAGCAAAACCCCAACGATTCAGGGAAAAAATCCCATGAAATTTACATGGCAGGGGAAGAAATGTTTTTCCAAACTTGGAATTGCAGCTACGACACCCCTCCAGACACCAATACGTCAGGGGCTAGTACAAGTGCGCTGACTGCACCTTTAACAATTCCAAATATTCCTTTGGAGCCATTGTCAAAAATGGTAAAAGGGCCTAATAGGTGAATAGGTAACTACTCCAAAGCAGCCCACAATTACAACATCGTAGACGATTTAGCTCAGTCACCTGCTGCTATGTCCACATTGGAAGTACTACAATCGTGCCCAAAGCAACGGAAAGCCCTACTTTCCGCATTAGGCACCGTCGACCCTGCCGACACACACATGATGGCTTTTGACTTAGACAAATCCACCCCTAGGCTTCCCTCCATGGTCACCTTCCAGATACCAGTATCAGTACAGAATATCACTATTCACCGATGTGTCATTGACGAGGGTGCATCCACATGCATCATGTCAAAGAATGTATGGCAGAATTTAGGAGCCCCCAAACTCAAACCTTCTGTCATCACACTCAGAGCATACGATGGTCGTCCCTTGAACCCCGTCGGTCTCTTCCAAAATGTACCAGTCTTCTTATCCGGCAAGACGGTCCACATAGACATCGAAGTCTTGGATGCTCACTTGGATTACAATATACTCCTTAGGCGGAGTTACATGTACGCCATGTCTGCCATAGCATCCTCCATCTTCTACATCATGATGTTCCCCCACAAGGATCAAATCATCACAGTAGACCAGTTGACACACATTGAAAAGCGTCCCTTGACCAACATAGATATGGTTCTACCCTATGTAGATATAGCCACAGATGGTCTTTTATGGTATCAATAATATGGCTTTGACCAATTCAAACCGTCGTCCGTCCTAGGGTCATTCCTAGGAGATCCTCCTATTATCCCTGAGGTATCGCCCGATGCCACAGGGGCCCCGGTATGCATGATGTCCACATCAAGCACCGAGGTTAGTCAGGACACTAACTCAAGTAGTATTGACACTGAGGCATCAGCTACTACAGCCTCCCTAGTCTATGCCGCCTCCCAAACTCCTTTCCTCTACCCACCTCCTGGCTTCACCTCCCAGCAGGTCTTGGAAACACTGGTATTACCCGATATATCATTGGAATTTCTAGTATGGTATCTCGTTCCCCCTCCAAGAATGCCAGCTACCAATGTTACCGCATTTGGTTTAAAGCCTCCCGATCCCGAGGAGCCCCAACCTACCCAGGTAGCAGTCGAAACCACCTCTGCAAGGGAAATTCCCACTACGAAACTGGTGACCATGATAAATAAAATTTTCAAGAAAGGAAAGAAAGTGGTGACCCCCACCATGCAGAGGGAGTCATCAGCCTACGCTATATGCAATGTCACAAGACACCTTACTCACATATGCCTGGAGTTAGATGAGTTAAAACCACTCCTCGGCTGCGAGGTAGGCACCTCAAAATGGCATTCCCATAAAAAGGAACTTGCCACCAAAAGTACAGGAAAACCGCTACGTACCAATCACGCATGCGCCCTCTATGACACCTATGGGAATTATACCCACCATTGTCTAGAAATACCACGGTATAGGGATGCCTTACACGCAATCAAGCGATCCTATCAAGAGGATCCCACCACCCAGTCTATCAATGACGAGCCGCGTACCATCCTATACTTACAAGACGAGCACCGATACGTAGAGCGCCCCCCAGTAATGCCCATTATACGTTGCATGCTATGCGATGAATGTGGCCACTACCTCGAAGAGTGTGCCTCATTGAAACTCATTCACAGATGGTATCCAATCGAAATATTTTATTACTTGGGGCTACGGGAAACCCAATTTACATGCCCGTTATGCACCAACAATCACCTATTAGAGGATTTCCATTACATACCTCTCTTTCATCTAGCCCTTGCTAGCCTCCACTCAGCCATAATTTGTCTTTCCCAAGAAGACGATATGGATGTCAAATCCATCGGCATCTCCATGACCCAAGCAGAGGAGATGAGCAGCTCTATCATGTTCTTGTCAGCCGAAGAATGGCGTAGTAGGGAACCCATAGTTACCCCTACAAGCACTTCACGAAACCCACCCACATGCACGTTATGCAAGCAGACGGACCATATAGTAGTCCACTGCCTTGACTTAGCAACATTACGACGATGGTACCCCTCTCGACCTCAGACCATGCACGATGGGACCCCCATATAACGAATATTTTCCTGATATGTCAAGGTAATCATTATGACCGACATTGTACTTATGTATCACGGATCCGTCCCACTATCAACATGATTAATGTCGTAGAAAAGAGGACGAACGATCTCCAAGAATGGCATAAAAGATACATCACTGGTTCAACGTCCCCACCACCGCAGTGGTGTGTCAAGCCTGATAAGACCACACACCAATCACATATACCCCATACCAAGCCTAGGATAACATGTGGCCTATGTGATCTAAACGATCACCGAATCAACCAATGCAGAGAACTCAAACCCCTTGCAAATAGTCTCTGCATAATCTCGCCTCTTCCTTAAAAACCTCTCTCTAATCAAGAGAAGATCACACGCACTTACTGCCAAATTTTCTCACACTTTCATCATACATTTAAGTGCACGCGTCTTCCCAAGCTGAGAGCAGCTAGAGCAGCATTAAGTCAACCACCCACCAAAAAGGGAGGCAAGTCTCAACCTACGACGCAAAAATGGAAACAGAAGACGACCTGGTCTGCAACCAACCCTTTCCAAGCATCCACATCTGGAACATCGAGTAGTGTAGAATATCACACTATCTACTCTGTCAGCGCTGTGATACCCTACACCATTTGCACTAGTCATAATCATGCGCCAAAGGAATGCCTGCTGCTACAAGCGTTCAGGCACCTCTGTAATAAAAACAACTTTCACCTATCGGAAATTTACTATCCTAGCGGGAAAGCTAACAATCGGCTCACACAGGACTCCATTACTAAGATCTTTCCCCCACCGCACGCCAGCGACACAATTCATCACATACGACTTGTGTCATCGCACACCCAAAAGATGATTTCAACCACCTCCTCGTCACAGGAATTCCGCTTTATTCCTGTCACAAAAAACCAAGGCACTTTACGCCTTTGCATAGATTTCCGCAAGATCCCAAACTTGCATACCGCCATCAAACTCCTTGATGACACCCAGCCTCTAGAACAACACCTAGTACAACTAGAACTAGTTAACGAAAACAGGCAACAATCACTGCAACAGAATGAGGCCCATAAAAAAGGGTAAAAGCATCATTCGACCGCCACATCATCCCTCGCTCATTTATCGAGGGAGAGCTAGTCCTTCGCTATGATGTCACAAAAGAAGCCTTAGGGCCAGGAAAGTTTGAAATCTTGTGGAAAGGGCCCTATATCATCAAACATTGTCTCTGAGAGGGGGCATACATCTTGACGGAATCGGACGCGACCTACCTCACTAATGCCGTAAACGGCCTTTACCTCAAGAATCTCTACCCATAAGGGTCCCTGTAGCCCTTATGCCATAGAGTTAGATTACACAAAAATCCCATTACCAAAATATTTTTGACCCAAAAACCTAAATGCACTCAAAATATCACCATGGATCACCAACTTGAATCCTGACCGATCACCACTGTGTTCAAACGGCGCGTGCATCGGATCAGCAACCAACAATCAGGCCAAATATGACGTTGTTATTGGACTTATGTGTGAGGCCCTCCATCAGGGCATCCGCCATATGCATGTCTACCTAGATTCCCAGTTAGTGGTATCATAGTTAAACCAAAAATTTGAAACGAGAGAAGCAAACCTATTTCAAAAATATTTGTGTGCCAGAAGATTAAGCAGACAGTTTGATTACATTACATTCTCACATGTATCAAGGAATCAAAACCAAGCAGCTGATCCCATAGCTAACAATATCCTCGACTGGAATGCATCACGAATAAACCACCATACATAAAAAACCAAAAACATATATATCCATCAACATAACACAAAATGCATAAACCGAAATAGATAGCACACCATGTAGAGCCATAAAAAAAAAACTCTCATATATATATCAAAAAATATGTGTATCGCAGTACAAAATAGTATCACTGGCCCATTGGCCAGCCCAAAAATACAACGGTAGTCAAAAATAAGGGAAGCATCCTCATAATGGGTGCCTTCCCTGTGTACAAATCTACTCTAGGGGGGGTGCCCCCTCAAGAGGAGCACCTAGGCCCACCACTGCTCCTGGTGCCAACGCCGGAGCCGCTATCGCTACTACAACAGCTACTCGTCGAAGAGTAGGCTAGTACTCCCTCTCGCGAGCCATCACCGTCTCTAGCCAAACCTTCTTGATATCATCCATAAAACCTTGGGCAAGCACCCCGTGGGTCAAATGGTCTACTCGACCCCGGAAGTCCTCTAGAGTGACCACCTGAGCTACAAGTACTATGATGCACGCCTTAGCCGCATCTACACGAGCTCTTTCAGCTACTACCTCAACTACAGCCGAGCTGCTGCCCTCACCAAAAGGTCCAGCACCATCCCCGCTAGGTCCACCAACACCCCCGCCCAATCCACCTACGGCACCTCCTCCTCGACCACCCGGTGGTCGTGGTAGAGGATCGCGACCCACCAATCAGACCACTGGGCATCCCACCTCACCAACATCTGCACGAGTAACCAAAATAATTTCAATGTTAATAAAAAACACTCAAGTACACAAAAAATCGAGTAAATGTAGAAATATAGAAAATACCTACAGGACCCCAAACATAACCGAAAGGGAGACCAATATCTGGATCACCCTGAAAGTCCATCCCCATGTACGGGTATGGTAAAAACATCTGCGGATTGGCCTCAAACCAGGCCTCCGTCGTATCATTCCAATAACAACCCACCATGCCACCACCGTCGTGTGGCATCACCAGAGCCCACCTCCTCATGCGTGGTTCCCGCAGCCCCCCAATAGGCACAGCCACCACGGGCCTGAGCAGCACGACCCTCTCATACATTATTCTGCATAAGATGCTAACGTACGTAAATGATTTGGATCCACATTGGACCTTGTTCAGTTGTGACACCATACCATCAAAGCAGAAGCGGGAAAAATCGAAAAAATGCCCGTTCCTCAAATGGCATAAAACCCCCACCTGTGGGCTCGATGCCCAATGAGGCGCAAACGACCCTGCCAGTCGCAGAATAATGGCCAAAGCACACTGCTCGGCCACATCTGTCACTGATGCAATATTGATGCACCCCTCAGTAAGAGGTGCACCACCGCAATGCCTCCTCTGGAACCTATCCATGTTCACTCGTCCAGCAGGAAGTGGATACCTCAGTGCTTCTCCCTGAGGCAGTAATCCGGTCACAAATTATATATCTATCTCTGGATGGATAACCAATTTCATTCCCCTAAGGACAAACATGTTGCGCCTCCGGTGCCAAATGCTATATGATATAACGTAACAATCGGTCCTGTGACTGAAGGAACTTGTTTTCAGCAAATTTCAGAAGGCCCCATGTAGCCAACTGACGACGCACCCTAGCATTAGCAGCCAGAGCGGTCCGGATCTCAGGCCAATCTCGTTCTCTCCACACCAACCTTCCAAGAAATAGGCACCCATCAGTACAGAGGAGAAACATCAAAAGGGACAACAAAAACCCAAGTTTTTACAAGAAACCTGCCCCTTGCGCACCTATTTCGTTCACAGCTTTAATATTCCCAATTAGTGATAGCTAATTGGAAATATTAATTTTGATTAATTTTGCCTTATATAGTTAAAATATAAATAAAGTGGGTAAAAGGATAATGTGACTCACTTAGGATAAAACACACTCCCTAAAGTCACCTAGGAGACATAACGTTGTGTTCAAGGTGGGCCAAGGGGGGCCAAGTGACAATGAAGGGGGTGACACACTTAAACAGCATGGGCCTAGCCAGCGTAGATGAGTTGGCAGCATGGGCCAAAGAGAGACAGCGTGAAGTGGTGGGGCCAAGGAGAGAGGGAGGCTCACCAAAGATAATTAGAGGAGAGGCTACCTCATTTCTCTCATTGATGATTATTCATTTTGGAGTTTGTCTCTAGACATTGAGCATGCTTGCTGTTTAGCTAGTCTGCACGTACTGTTCAGTACACTGGGTGTCTCTGTGTGGAGATCCCAACCTCAGCCCCAGGAGACTTCGAGTTCTTGCTCGGGTGAGAAGTCCTACCATATTTTGCAGGGAGAGATCAAAGCTTTAGTCATTGAGGAGCATTCCTTGGAGAGACTACGCAGTCTTGGAGAGGGAGGACGCAGATCTAGTTGGGGAAGTTCTGGATTGAGGTTATTTCGGTGGATTCAGACTGGAGGATTAGGGAAGGGATCAGCCCTTACCTATTGGAGACATTTTGCAGAGGGAGAGGCCATATTTTGTAGTGTTGCCTTCAGGGTCAGCACTTTCCCTTGAGGGATAGCGTAGTGCCTCAAAGGAGGTATTTTTCGGGGTCAGCCATTCTTGAAAATATTTCTGGGCTTTTATGGGTATTGGGAGTAGAGATCGTTCCCAGAGTCTTATAATTTTTCGAGTTGGGGAGCAGCCCCAAAGACTCGTTTCATTCCAACAGTTGCTGCAACATGGCAGCATTTCGAGCAGCTTGGAGACTACGCAGTTGATAGAGGGAGCAGCCATTCCACACATTGTTCTGAGAGTATTTCTACACTTGCCTTGTGCAAGTCGAGGTTCCATCATTCCGATCACCTTTGTACTTATTTCTTCTTTCTTGATATTAATAAAATGGCTCAATGTTCTCCATATTTTGTATTTTGTCTCATGGTTTGTCTCTAGTTGTTGTGTACCCTGTTTGTTTGCTTTATATCACTATTTATTTCCCTACGGGATATTACAATGGTATCAAAGCTCATAGACCTAGCTCAGCCTATGGAGCAGGTTGTCTATGACACCGGACGAGAAGCCATATATTTGCTACAGGGGTAGGAAGTACCGTGACCGAGAGCGTAGGTTGCAAATCACCTACGGAGAGGGTGAATGCGCTCCAGTAGTGGACGTAGACCAAGAGGAACTGATGGCAGAGGAGAAAGATACCGCAAAGGAGTTTTCGGACATGCTCATCAAGTCAGTATAGGATCTGTCTAGGCGGATAGAGGAGATGGGGCAGAGATTCATAGCGGCAGAGTCCAGACAGCGTGAAACCCAAAGGGGTTTCCATATTGGAGAGGGATCGGGTACGTCCCATCATTTGCAGGGGCACTACGCAGCACAGCATGTGGCATCCCATACACCCCACGCTCCATGATGCCCACTTTTCTGGCAGTAGATACAGGGGTGGGAGTACAGCAGGAGTAGGAGCCAGCCCAGATGGGTGATTACTTTGCTGAGTACCAGGCCTATGGACAGGAGTTCAGAGATGCACCCACACTTCATGATTTTGTCTTGCTCAAGTGGGACAGTAGACCCTGCCATCATCACAGGGGGAACAGACATTCTCAGGACGGAGATATGCATCGTACTGTGGGCAGGTTTCACTTGCCAACTTTTGACGGTTCGTCAAATAGTTCGGCAAAGGCTTGGGTAGAGAAGATGGATATATATTTCTAGCTCAACTAGATGGCGAAGACGAAGGCCATCAAGGTGGAAGCGTTGCATCTAGATGGTGAGGCCCAAGATTGGTGGTTTCACAGGATGGCTACACTCGGACACTCGACAGTGACAACTTATGCTGAGTTCACTCGGAGGTTGATAGAGAGGTTTGATCGGAGGGATCCGGAGGAGCATTTTTTTGAGCTGACGAAGCTCAAGCAGACCGGGAGTCCAGACACATACATCTCATATTTCCTAAGACTCTCAGTGATGGTGCCAGATTTATCCGCAACACGGATGATCTACATGTTTATCGACGGGTTAGCAGAGCCTCTTCGGGGATTGGTCCGGTCCACTAGGCCAACCACACTTCATGATTCCATTGGCAGGACCCGAGATTTACAAGATGCTTTACCCCGGACTAGAGTGCCTTACCCTCAGAGAACGGCTTTCCAGCCCAAGGGGAGAGACGTGAGGGTTCCACCTCCAAAGGAGAACAAGAGCAGAGGACTGAAAAATAATGAGACCAGGAGGGATCTGAGGAGGAAGAGACTGTGTTTCACCTACCAGAAGCCATGGGCACTAGGACACCATTGTGCCGCGGGCAAGGCACATTATATTGAGGTCTTCTCTGAGAGCAGTGGAGAAGAAGATGAGTATGATGACATAGGTGCAGGGGATAGCCATGCAGCGCAGAGGGAGGATCGTCTACCACCTCCACCACCAGGAGTAGGAGGTGCATCTTTCTCACCTACCGGAGAAGCCCTTGCAGCCTTGCGAGGAGTTCCCAAGTATTTGACACTACGTGTCCAAGGTACAGTGCAAGGGCAAAGAGTTTCATTACTAGTAGACAGTGGGGAAACCCACAACTTTATTGATGCACAGTTGGTAGAGTGGAGAGGCATTCCGAAAGAGAGTTTTGACGAGTTTTCAGTGTTGGTTCCAGGGGGCCAGACCATGCAATGTTCCAAATACGTTCTAGTGTTGGCAATGACGATGGGCACTTACACACTGACCTACCACTTCTTTGTGGTGAACATTCCAGACACCAATGTGATATTGGGAGTGCAGTGGCTGATCACTCTTGGAAAGATCACCCCGGACTGGGAGGCCTTGGAGATGGAGTGGGATGATAAGAAGACAGGGAAGCACAAGAAGATACGGGGCATACATACTTATCCACCTCAGACAGTCTCAGTTCACTGGACGGAGGCATACTTCCGAAAGGGAGATATAGAGTGGGCAGTGGAGCTGCGTGCTTCAGAGGTAGAATCTATAGGGCAGGCCATGCACCCAGAGGTACAGACCCTTCTTGATAGGTATGTTATGGTATTTGGGGAGATACCGCCAGGATAGCCACCAGATCGGGGATTTGAGCACATTATCGAGTTGGAGCAGGGCATACAAGCCATCATCACCACACCCTATAGGCACCCCAAGGCCTATCGGGACGAGATTGAGTGGGCTATCCATGAGTTGCTAGCTCTTGGACACATTCGGCCTAGCACCAGTCCTTTCACTTCTTTAGTAGTACTGGTGAAGAATAAGGACGGCACATTGAGGATGTGCATTGACTATAGGGCCCTAAACAAGAAAACAATGAAGAACAGGTACCCTATCCCACGGATTGGCAAGCTGATGGATGAGTTGAGGGGGGCGTAGCTCTTCTCGAATATTGACTTGAGATTCAGATACCACCAGATTCGCGTGAGGGAGCAAGACATTCCCAAGACCGCTTTCAGATGTCACTATGGCCATTTCGATTTTTTGGTGATGCCCTTCAGGCTAACCAATGCGCCGACCACCTTCCAGTCATGTATGAACCACATCTTCTGCAGTCATCTGAGGAAGTGTGTACTGGTGTTCTTTGACAACATATTGATATACAGCAGGACATGGGAGGAGCATCTCCAGCACATAGAGGCAGTATTGCATATTTTGGAGGAGCAGCAGTTTTATGCTAAGCTCTCCAAGTGTGAGTTCAGGTTGACAGAGATGCTCTATTTGGGGCACATAATCGGGGTGGACGGAGTGAGGGTCCACGAGGAGAAGATTAGGGCCATCAGGGATTGGCCAGAGCTGAAGAACGTGATGGAACTTCGAGGGTTTGAGGGTATCTACACCTACTATAGGAAGTTCTTCAAGGGATTTTCCCAACTTGTTGCACCCCTTACAGATCTGACCAAAAAGGGGGCATTCAGTTGGACGCATATAGTGCAGAGGGCTTTTGACAGGCTTAAGGAGGTGATGAGAATCTGTCCGGTGTTAGCATTGCCAGACTTCACGCAGCCCTTTGTTTTGGAGTGTGATGCATCGGGAGAGGGGATAGGCATGGTTTTGATGCAGGGGAGGCCACCCCATAGCTTTTGAGAGACAAAAGCTCCTACCACATGAGCGGTTGTATGCCATATATGAAAAGGAGATGTTGGCCATCATGCATGCATTGGAAAAATTCCGGCAATACCCGGTGGGCAACAGGTTCAGGGTGAGGACAGACCACAACAGCTTCAGATTTTTCTTAGATTAGAAGCAGTTGCAGGAGAGGCAGTAGAAGTGGTTCAGTAAGATCCAGGCATATGATTTTTACATTGAGTATGTCAACGAGAAGAACAACGTGGTGGCTGATGCACTCTCACGCAGACCTGCAGCGTTGTCCCTGATGAGTTTAGACACAGATTGGAGGGCTCGGTTGTTGGTGGAGTACTCCAAGGACCGTTTTGCCTGTGAGATTTTGGATGGGCATGTGACGGATGACAGGTACAAGGTGATGGAAGAGATCATCTATTACAGGGATAGGATATTCCTTACTGAGGGCTCTCAACTCAAGAAGAAGATATTGCAGGCTTCTCACAATTCACCACTATTAGGCCATCAGGGGTTTACCAAAACCTACAAGGCCATCAGGGAGAGATTCTCTTGGAAGGGCCTCAAGGAGGATGTACTCCAGCATGTCAGGGAATGCAAGGTTTTCCAGCACAACAAAGGGGAGATGAACCATCCGGCAGGTTTATTGCAGCCTCTTCCCATACCATAAGGGAAATGGGAGAGCATTTCGATGGACTCCATCACAGGGTTGCCCACGGTGCAGGGCAAGGACTGCATATTTGTAGTCGTTGATCAACTGAAAAAATATATTCACTTCTTTGCTATATCTACACATTACACAGTAGCACAGGTGGCGGAGCTATTCTTTTGGGACATTTTCAGGTTGCAAGGTCTCCCAAAGACCATCATCAGTGACAGGGACAGTCGCTTCAGGGGCAGATTTTGGCAGTATATTTTCCGTTTGGTAGGCACAGAGTTGACACCAAGCACTAGCTACCATCCTCAGACATACGGACAGACTGAGATAGTGAAAAAGTGGCTGGAGGGAAGCAGAGGGCTTGGTTGAAGTGGATGCACTTAGGGGAGTACTGTTACAACAACACTCATCACATGTCTATCGGTATGTCTCCATTTTATGCATTGTATGGATATCATGCTCTATCTTTTTTTGACATGATGTTTGGTGCCAAAAAGGCTCCTAGAGCCAAGGATTGGATCCAAGAGAGTCAGGACATACTCCGAGCTCTTAAGGAAAACATGGCTACAGCACAGAACCAGCAGAAGCTGTATGCAGACAGGGGTCGGGTAGAGAGGCATTTTGAGGTAGGGGATTTGGTCTACCTACGCTTACAGCCATACCGACAGTCCAAGATGAAACAGAAGGGGGTTGAGAATCTCAAACCTCACTTCTATGGTCCATACAGGGTGATATACAAAGTAGGACAGGTTGCTTATGAGTTGGAGCTACCTCAGGGCAGCAAGATTCATAATATCTTTCACGTATCATGCCTAAAGAAGGCACTGGGTCAGCAGGTGACGGTAACAGAGGAGCTTCCACCTACAGATGATGAGGGGCACTTGGTGCTACAGCCGGAGGCCATTATTGACACCAGGGAGAGACAGTTACGGAGGAGGACAGTCCGGGAGTTCCTCGTGAGGTGGAGAAATTTACCGGATGAGGATGCCACTTGGGAGAGTGAGAATATCTTGTAGCATCCATCATTACAGTTGCTTGAGGACAAGAAACATTTTTTCGGGGGAGACTGTAATATTCCCAATTAGCGATAGCTAATTGGAAATATTAATTTTGATTAATTTTTCCTTATATAGTTAAAATATAAATAAAGTGGGTAAAAGGAGAATGTGACTCACTTAGGATAAAACACACTCCCTAAAGTCACCTAGGAGACATAACATTGTGGTCAAGGTGGGCCAAGGGGGGCCAAGTGACAACGAAGGGGGTGACACACTTAGACAACGTGGGCCTAGCCAGTGCAGATGAGTTGGCAGTGTGGGCCAAAGAGAGACAGTGTGAAGAGGTGAGGCCAAGGAGAGAGGGAGGCTCGCCAAAGATAAATAGAGGGGAGGCTACCTCATTTCTCTCATTGATGATTATGAATTTTGGATTTTGTCTCTAGACATTGAGCATGCTTGTTGTTTAGCTAGTCTACACGTACTGTTCAGTACACCGGGTGTCTCCTTGCGGAGATCCAAAACTCAGCCCCGGGAAACTTCGAGTGCTTGCTCGGGTGAGGAGTCCTACCATATTTTGCAGGGAGAGATCAAAACTTCAGTCATTGAGGAGCATTCCTTGGAGAGACTGCGCAGTCTTAGAGAGGGAGGATGCAGATCTAGTTGGGGAAGTTTCAGATTGAGGTTATTTTGGTGGATTCAGACCGGAGGATTTGGGAAGGGATCAACCCTTACCTATTGGAAAAATTTTGCAGACGGAGAGGCCGTATTTTGCAGTGTTGCCTTCAGGGTCAGTGTTTTCCCTTGAGGGATAGCATAGTGCCTCAAAGGAGGTATTTTTCAGGGTCAGCCATTTTTGAAAAGCTCTCTAGGATTCTCTGGGTATTGGGAGTAGAGATCGTTCCCAGAGTTTTAGAATTTTTCAAGTTGGGGAGCCGCCCCAAAGACTCATTTCATTCCAGCAGTTGCAATAGCACGACAACATTTCCAGTAGCTTGGAGACTACGCAGTTGATAGAGGGAGCATCCATTCCACACACTGTTCTGAGAGTATTTCTAAACTTGCCTTATGCAAGTTGAGGTGCCATCATTCCGATCACCTTTGTACTTATTTCTTATTTCTTAGTATTAATAAAATGGCTCAGAATTCTCCATATTGTATATTTTGTCTCATGGTTTGTCTCTAGTTGTTGTGTACCATGTTTATGTGCTTTATATTACTGTTTATTTCCCTACAGGATATTACAACAGGTGTGCACTTGCGCGCAAAAAGGAAGGAACAGCGCACCTTCGTGCGGCTGTACCTCGGAAATAGGCGCAAGGGGGGTGCCTCTTTGCCTAGATCACCCACACAATCTAGGAAAAAAAGCCCCTTTGAGTTTGTACGGCCCCCGGCATCACCAAACTGAAAAAATTGAAATGCAGGACGTCATGGAAGTTACCTTGGCATAATATCGTTAATCCTCGGTACACAGGATAACCGCAACTACAAGAAAGGCTCTGATATCACCTCTAATCCCCCAAAACTCAGCAAGTACAAATGAATAGGATTAGGGCCATAATCCCATATTTATCTCCCTTTTCTAGAACTTCGGAGGTCCATAACAGGAGATCAGAAGGTCCATTCTGCAAACCGTAAGTTGCACCATCATCAGTATACCATGACGAATGGAATCAATGCCCCACATTCGCTTTCTGAAGAAATATATTTTCAAGCGCCGATAGGTATGCACCCTCCCATCTTCCTTTCCAAAATTCATGTTTTTCGATAATATTGGATGAAAATAAGATGTTTTCACTTGAGGTAGTTGTGTTTTGCAGGAAGAACCCGCAAACCATTCACAGCACCACCCACTGAAAGTTTTGGAGCAGGTATCATTCTACCCTTAGCATGATAGAGTCTCAGAAAAATTTGCATATCCTGACATCATTTCTCCATTAGAAATAAACCATAGGGTCCTCATACCCGACCACATTTGTCATCACCTCACCCTGCATATGATAAACGTCCGCGATGGTCGATAAAGCCTCCCCTCCATGGCGATCGTCATCCAACGTAGACCATACATCACCCCACAAGTGACGCCATGGCCATACCATTTTAGTCCAGGAAGCACCTCATGCCCATCCACATATCATGCATAAGGTCAAGTTCACCATTTAAGCTCAACCCCCTCCCCAGACGATCGGCCCGTTGTACAAGCAGAATGAAAGCACACCTCCGTGCACCGCATTTCGCTCGCCATACCTCCATCAACATAAACCCATCTACGACATCTTCCGCTTCATCAACCCTACACATGAGACCAACCAATGGGACCCCTACCCCCAACAAATCACCGTCCCCACACCTTCAGTGAGCGACCCTCTTTCATGTTTTGCGGTACCCGTCTCTGTGTTTTGTACAAACCAAACCTCATTATTTTATTCTTTTGGTAAGTGTACAAAGACCACAAACGATGCCCTTTTCCACTTCACCCTCATATTTCACCTTTTCTCCCATGGAATTAGTCCCCCATCTCCCTTGGTCGAAGTATTTCACCCCCCCCCATGCACGCACCATTACAACAATCATAGCCGGTTCATACCCTCCCTGGATGTCCTACCGACTCCAGGGACTTTTCCCTTCAGAAATACCTATGACTGCCGCCAAGCTGCTCAAGTATACTTCGAACTCGGGCCACTGAATCCCCATCATCCGTTTTCAGCTACCGCTCACCAACATGCCTATGTTAAACCCATCATGGTTCGGTTAAGGCTTCCTTTTTGTCGACCTCAACGCCTCTTTTCCAAAAAGGAAGCAGTACCTTGGATGACCCCTCCCCATGCAAAGGGGTATCCTTGGGTGGCACTATGGGAGACATCATTTTCCATAGATGTCATCGATCCTCTTGACATTTGACTACAAGAAAAGCTTTCATGTCACGATGGTATTGTACCTTACAACCATTGCACTTTGATCAAGATCCTTTGAAGACACGTGCCTTCATAAGCATCTCTGACAACAATGCTTACACAAGAAGGTCCCAGCCATTACATACGTTTACATTGCGCAATGATATGCCATACCAAGATTACGCATATGGGTACCAAATTCCACCTATAGTCAAAGAAAAAACTCCCCTAAGGGCGTCAGCAATCGTCGTCAATAACCACCAGCATCACTACCACAGTAGTGACACAGACAGCACATGGATCTGTCAATTTTTTTTAACTAGCCATAGCATCACGAGCATGGGACAGGCCCGCCTCATTGAAATTTTGTAAATATGTTGTATATTTTGTCTTCTTGCAGGGGGTCCCTTAGGCTATGGTTATCTCGAAAATGATGCAAGGCATTTTCGATTCCAAATGTACGCGTAAGCCTCTCTCTCTCTCTCTCTCTCTCTCTCTCTCTCTCTCTCTCTCTCTCTCTCTCTCTGCATACGATACAAAAAATAAACTATAATGTATTTCAGCTATACAGTTCTTCCTAGACCTCACACATTAGTGGGAAACTATTAACAATGAAAAATTGTACAGCAGAAGAAGACATCAATTAATGTCGAGCCTAAGGATTTACAGGACAAGAATACATTATGGAATCAAGAAGTATTTAAAATCTCTAAGGTTTTGAGAAAATCATATTTGAACTAGTCATAAATGCTCAAATGCGCGCTTTTTCCTTTGAGAAGAGCACCTTCTGTGCGCCCTTTTGCCCAATAAGCGCACATTCCTGGAAAGGACCACAACAAGAAAAGGAAAATTATTCCTTATGTGAAAGCCGCCTAAGGACAGCCACCAGCGCCTCCTTAGACATTATGTGAGCAAACAAAAGAATATTTGAGCACACAATGGAATCACACCTCTCCCTTGGGTCACAATCCATCATGTACCAAGGGAGGGAAGGAGGATCTGAAGCTCACCTATATAAACTCACCAAGAGATGAAAAAATGGTGATCACAAGGTTATGCTGCCCAAAGTTTCCCAAGCAACACCAGCATTGTGTGTGACCCGGAGCTGGAGCTAAAGAGGACTCGATAGTTGGCCACCCAATATCTTAGTCCACCACAGCAGAGAGAGAGAGTTAGAATGCATCAGAGGTAGAACTTGGAAGGCAAAAATCCTTGCATCAGGACCTAAAGCCATTGCCTAGGGGCCCTTTGGCAAGTGGGTAAGATTTCCTTTTATTTCGAACATTTAATAAGAAGAGGCCATCGAGCAATCGTTTGCATTATTACTATTTGGAACTCTCTATATAGCTTCTTTTGTGTTTTTAGTTTTATTTTTTTAACCAGATCATACTTCAGCATATTATTTCAATTAATTTTTATGCTTTTGAGCTCTCCCCACATACTTCCTGTTACCAATGGTTTAGAGAGTAGACCACACTCTCTAAGCTCGTGTGATTTCATACACCCGTGTGTCAAAATCACCACAACAACAGCCAACATGTTTAAAGCACGTGACACTCAATAGAGAGGCTAGAAGTTCTTTGGTGTTAGCAGGATCAAGTCTGGGCACTCTTCCTCCTCTCTTTGACCTCCTTATCTTTGTTTCCTCTACTTCAGTGAATGATGTGTATTCCTCTTCTATTGCCATGGTGTTTTTGTTTAAAACCCTAGGGATTAGGGAAGGGAAATAGAAAAGGGAGATGGGAAAGGAAAAATGATGGAGATATTTGATAGGGATAAGTGATATGGGGAGGGGATATGGAGTAATTTTTAGGGATATGATGAATGGGGAAGGGAATATTTATGAAAGAGTGATGGGAATTGGGATTTAGGAGCCTAGGTCTAAAATAGCACCTAGTGCTTAGGGTGTTAGGAATTAGTAACTTAGGGATAGGTTTTATAATAACATGGTTTGGGGAATTAATTTTAATATTGTAGGGATGGTATGGAGTGTTAGGGAAGTGGAGTTTTGTGAATTATGGGTGCAAGGGAGAAAAACTAGGGTTTTACTTCAAGAAAATACCAAATTACAACTTCAATTGCAAAATTGAACATATAACTATAGGAGGTGATTTTGATGGCCAAATGCCTCTTACTAGATTGTTAGAGGTGAATGCCTGAATGTAGAAGCTTTGGAAGGAAATTTTGATCAGTTGGATGATTTGCTAAGCTTGATGGTCATTTGCGCCATTAGAAACGTATTTGTGCCCTCTACAATGTATTTGCACCCTCGACGACTGATTTGTGCCTTGTTCAGCACATTTGCGCCATCTCTAGACATTTGCACCCTCATGCACTGATTTTAACCCTCCAGAACATATTTTTTCCCTCCTAAACGTATTTGCGCCTACCAGAACTAATTTGCGCCCTCGCTTCAGGATTTTCACCCTCAATTTCTGCTCCTTTGCCAATTTTGCTCAGAATTTCAAAAATTTTGGTTGTTGGAGTGTTGGCTTGATGCTCCTTTGCCAATTTTGCTCAGAATTTCGAAATTTTTGGTTCTTGGAGTGTTGGCTTGATCTTTAGAAGATGCAAATGAATTTAATTTGATGTCTTTAGTCATTAATAGCAAAGTGAATTTGAATTTAAAATTTGAAAACCCACTTTTCTAATGTCTTTTTTCACTTTTCTGAAACATTTGTTGATTACCCTTTCATATGACTTTTCTCTCTTGCAGGATGGAGATGTTGGAGTTTGACACTTTTCTATTTCAGTTTGGCATATATATTTTGAGTTGGCAACTAGGGATTGAAATTATTACATATAGAAAACATAAAATTACATAGAAAAATAAAAATAAATTACATCTTTGTTTTCATATCAAAATGACATTTTGATATGAAAATCATAAAAAATCAAAATTATAAATTTAAAAATATCATATTTACATGATGATACTCTTCTGTATATGAAAATAAAATTTTTATTGAGTCACTCTCCACATTTTGCTGACCTTATTAAGATGAAATGGTGCATTTTTGGACCTTGAACCTTAAAACCTAATGACCTAATGGGACCTTGAATGACAGGAATTCCATGATTGACATTGACTGAGATAAGACATAGTGAAATGAGCTTTTCAAAAGTGTTATTATGATCAGCAAGACATGAAGGTGGGCCAACAAATGAGAGTTTTTGAGGGAGAGTGAGACTTTATGACTAGGACTACCATCAGTGAAACAATTTTAGCATGACCTAATGGAATGATATAAAAATTTCTGAGTGGGACACCTAAAATGAGAATCAAAAGAGTGATTTTGATCGTTGATGGTAGAATTCATATTCTGACACTAACAGGTTCTAATGAGACTGCATGACTTTCTACAAGCTGCTCATCCTTTGCTTTAGAGACATTATGAAAATTTTCCTTTAAAAAATGAAATGCTTCAAAACATAATGGAACAAAATCATCTTGCATCGTTTGATCATATGTTTCAATTTCCAAGCCTTCATCTGCAATTTGAAATTCAATGGAATTTGGTGGCTGCAAATCTAGAGTTGAGGAGTCTTGATCAAGGATTTCATTGCCCTCTTCATTATCAAGATCAAAACTTAATAACTGTTGATTTATGATTTCATGAAAGTTGTCTTTGATGAACTAAAACGAAGTAAAACAAAGAGGCAAAGATCCTTCACTTCCTTCCAAATTTCCTACACTTTCCTCCTGACTGCCATAGCTGATATGCATTGGCTGATCACAATATTCAAGTTGTTGAAACTGAACTTCCTCCTCCCCAAACCAGTTGTTGATTGCTCTGCAAGAATAGCTTATGTTTGGAGAACATAATTTTCATCATATTGATCATACTAAGGCAAATCATCAAATTAAAGAATGTCATCAAACATACACATTAGATCAGTATATTGTTTCTCCTCGGATTGATCTACAAATCCATTTTCTGATCTATGGAAGTTGGGATTACTAGGAAAGTGTTTAGGGCCAACAACCTCTTCTTTTTTGGCAATAAGTGGGCCATTGTGATCTTGAACAGAAAATTCATCTCTCATGGTGATCTTTTGCATCATTTCCTCTATTGTACTTACCAAAATGTTGAGTTTTACCTCTAAAGCATTAGGGGAATTTTGAGGTCTAAAATGGGCCTCCTAAGGATATTATAAAATAATAGTGGAAATAACAAAATAATATTTGATTACATCATCAAATTTTAGAGGGAAAAAATAAAAAAAACTACTTTTTCAAGTTGTATTTTCAACTTATCTCCCAAATTTTTTACTCAAATTTCGAGTGGGAGTACTCGTTGGATGCAAAATTTAATTCCTCATCCAAGGAGTACCCATGTTGCACACTTTCGATGGATCCCGCTACACAAAAAATGAGAAATGCATGAAAAACGGGATCCCCCCCCCCTTCAAAAGTATGCAATATGGGTACTCCTTGGATTAGTCATTAAATTTAGCATCCAACGAGTACTCTCGCCTTAAATTTGAGTAAAAAATTTGGGAGATAAATTGAAAAATTAGTTTTATTATTTTACTATTTTTTAATATTTTTACACTTTTACTTTAAAATGGTGAATCATTCCCCATGGTTGACATCATCATCTTGAATCCTATTGGTTCTTATAAAAATTATTTTGGTTGTACATTTTTCTTAGGAGAACCATTTTAGACCTCAAAATTCCCCTAATGGATGTCAGATGCTCTGCATTGTTCTCCCTCTCTTCCTTCAACTTTGCCCTTTTGATCAGCAGATTAGCCTCTACATCTACTGCATTATTTTGCATCTCTTAAAGTGTTGCAAGGTTCCTTTCTCTCAATTGAAACTCCATTTTCAAATCAAAGGCATCTGGGTAATGTAAGAGAGATGAGCCAGGAGGAGGTCTTATATTAGCAGGTATCGAACAATATACTTGATTGAATCTGGAAAAAAAAAATTGTGCTGTCTCCCCTAACTATATTTTTAGTTGGTCATACTCTTCTGGGATCAGGAAAGGGTTTTCTTTGACCACCCACTTGTCGAGGAAAACTTTGATGAACTGCGGGAAATCTTAGATGCTCGCAGCAGGTAAGTTTTTGAACTAACTCTTGACCTTGCCTTGCAAAGAAAGAGAAAACGGCATAATAATGACATCTTATTCATCAACTTCAAAATGGTTGAGGAAAGTGTCAAAATTCTGCATATGTCTCTCAACAGTGATGTTGTCACATTCACCATCAAACTTTGGCAGATATAGGTAATGACTTGCAGCGAAAGCATGGAGTATAGGAGGTAAGATGAGTGGTTTGTATCTGTCTAGAATTTTACAAGGTGTAAGAGTGTGTACAGAAGTTGTAGGATCAATCTTGATCTCTTGAGGTTCATCAATTTGAATATGGTCATCATATGATTCAGAAAAGGGGTTTATACCAAGATCAAAGGCATATGGGGAAATTGAATTTACAACCTTCAAAGGAAAGGAAACTAATAAAATTTTGTGATCTTTTCTCAAACATAATATATTCTGGAAAAATTTCACGACATTCTCATGAAAAGAGAAGAAATATTTCATGATAAAGAACATGATGTCTTGAATTAAAGTGCAAGTTGAACACATGATATTCCCATGTTTTCCTTTCATATTTCTTGGCAAGGTTCATACTCCAATGGAGTCTTTGGATTTGATTTCGAAACTGATTCGGAGTCATAAGGCGAATGATGCACAGCCTTCTTGTGCTTGATCATTATTCACCATCAGCAATCAGATCTTATATTTATCGTTCTTTCCCAAGGAATTTTTTTCTTTTCTCCTCCTCGGCAATGGTGCCATTATGTTATCACTCTGCCAAATCTCTAAGGCTGAAGAAGAAATCCCAATAGAGGTAACCACAGACCAATTGTTTAGCTTGTTAGCTAGCCCTACCAAACCGAAGAGGGATCTCTCCAAAAAATCATAGCCAAGAGGGCTGGATGAATTAGGATTTGAGGCTAGGTAGGATTATAGGGGTTTGATTTGGTTGAATTGGGTTGTTGGATGACGATTAGGTCAAAGAGGTTAGGTGAGGGAAAATAGGATTAAGGTTGCAGAGATTCAATAGGGCAAGGTAGGAAGAAAACTTAACACTTTAAGGTTTCTTGAGTGGGATGGATCAGACAGGTGAGGAGCTAGAAAGAGCAAGGTTAAGCATGAATTCTTTCTAAACTGAAGAAGATGAACAAACTATGAAGGTTTTCCAAAAGACAGATCATGAGAGATGAATTCTGCTTATTAAATTGAAAACCAACATATCATAGAAATGAAATGGATCATGAAACAAAACATTCATACATAATGAGACATAAGAGAAAACAATGCTAAATTTTCATAGCAAACATATCCTGAAGAAATAGCTGCAACCTTTTCATTAATTTCCTGCCAAATAGATTACACTAGAGTCTTTGATCAATGAATCCACATCCAACCTATGAAATGAGTCAAAAAGTACATGATATATACCTCAAACAACCTCTCCCAAACTCAAGGGTCAAATCCATGAGAGGAGGACCGGTTCCACCAAAAACTGAGCTAAATACCTAGAGTGTAGGGAGGTCAAACTGACTCATCCCTCACTTTTTGCAAATTGATTCATTACATGTCATCAAAAAATTTCACCTAATGTATTTACCCTAGGTAAGTGCAAAAAAACCATAATTAAATTTACTTCCATCAATTACATAACTAAAAACATGATTTCTCAAGGTGAAAATCAAAATTACAGAGAAAACTCAGAAAAATCATACACTAGTCAAGTGTGTAGTGCGAGTGTCAGGTGTGCCCTCCATCTTGCAGCTGATTTTTGGATGGGTTGACGGTGTCAAAACTGAGCTCAGGATAGCTCATTGGAAAGCTTATCCATTATAATTACCAAATATGTGCTTGGTTTTCATATTTGACTTGATTTTACCTCCCAAAAAGTGATTCTCCCAATATTGCTCAAGTGCATAGCGCCAAGGTGAAAAAGGAGGCAAAACTATAATTTTTTGAATGTTTTTTTACTTTTTCACCTACCAATTTGACCAAACAAGACTAGAGAAGTGGCTGAAATACATTTTTTCCCTACTCTGAATCCAATGGTGGTCTTCTTTTTACCAAAATCTTTCTCAAACAGGAGCACAGCACCTAGGGCGTTGTGCTCCTGATAGTCCAACTGTCACATGACTGTCTAGGAATGCACAAAAACTTCAAAAAAATTGCAAAAATGTATCAAAACTTGCCAAAAATTTTTGAATGGTGGCGGATGATGAGGTTTAGCATGGATTGAGGCTTCAGCAAGGATATCAAGCCTTCTTTTCTCTTCTTGCATGGTTAGAGTTTCAATTTTTGCATTGGCTTTTTTAAGTTTTGACCTTGCAATTTTGTTTCTCTTGGCATAGTGCTTTGCCATCCTTCTCTAAATATCATTGTATTTTTTTTCTTTCTCCAAGAGCTTCTCAAGATGCTGGTTGTCCATGTCAAGCCATTTCTTCTGGTTCTCATTGATTACAACTGCAAATTGCTCATTAAGAGTGAACTCATCTGCTAGTTCTCTTTCTTTCTGTCTTTCTAATTATAGGGCTCTTTTCAAACCTCTAGTCCTTGGCCTTCTTCTTGGCACTTGTTCTTATGTTTCATCTAGCACACCATATTTTTCTACTATCTCTTCAAGCAAGACTTTAGCTTTTTCTGCCTCTCTTTGAGATTTGATGAATTTCACTTCATCAATGAAGTGTTTGTCTTTAGCTGTTGGTTCTCCAGCTCAAGAAAGGTAATGAAAATTTTAGATCTATCAAGATAATTTTGTAGCTTTCTAATATTGGCTTCCTTTTTCTTTGATGACTATGCTAGTGATCTTAGAATCATCTTGTTGATCCAATTCAACGAGGTCAAACTCCATTTATGTATCATGAAGATTTACCTCCTCATGCCTAATATCTTCCTTAATATCTGCCTCTGTCATATTTTTCTTTCCTTCATCTACCTGATTTGCTGATGAAAAAGGCAAGCCCCCTTCCACAATATGTGGAGCAAACACTTTCCTATGACCTCTCTAATATGTTTTTGTCAATGTCTCTATCTCAGCCACTTTTGTTTTTTGAAGCTCATTGATCTTAGCTCTGATATATGACCCAATCTAAGTGTGAAATGGTGATGATGGTGGTGAAATGGGTGAAGTTTTTTGAGCTGATGAAGAAGTAGATATTGTGGGTTGATATGGAGGAATGTATGTGGAAGGATGAGATGGTGGAGGCACAACTTGAACATGTTGAATTGGTGGAGCAGTAAATATGTCATTATCTATGAAAGTGTCTCCTGAGATGTTCAATTGATCAAGGTGATGGAGGAAAATGATCTTGATGAGGGAGTGGTGAAAAATAATTTTCATCTAATGGTCATAATCTCTCTTTTTAACAATGTATGCCATTTTTTCAATGTTCCTTAATAGCTAATAAGGTATGTTGAGCATTATGACCCTTGTGAATTGCATTAATAACCGGATATGGTAGGTTTAGAGTTGAAAGAACCTTCCTTCACAAGAAAAGTACTTCATGATGATTTTCATCATGGGGGCATACCTTTCCAGGAGGTAAGAGAAAGGAAAGAACATTTTCCTTCATTCTTGTACCTTGGCTTGATGTATGGCTCATAGTAATGATTTTCCAAGTCTTTTTCCTTGTAGCACTTTTCACCAACATTTGGAATTCCAGTCGCAACTGCTATGATGGTCGTGGATATTGTGAAAGTGACACCAGCAAGGGTTACCTGGTTGTCATGAATATTAGAGATGAAAAGCCTTCTCAAAACAAGGTGATGTTGGACCCTTTGTATTCTTTCAAAAAGGTCAACGCATCCTACATACTTGAAACATGTCACACCCATGGAACAGGCCATGAGTTATTTGGTGTTTGTAGGTTCAAGTTTGAGGATCCTCTCTTCTTTGTGTGGCCTCCTCTCTTCCCTTTATTCTTCCTCACTAAATTCTCTATTTTCTCCTTCCATAGTGTCTTAGCTAGAAACCCTAGGGAGATGAATTGAGAGTGAAATGTAGGTTTATGGAATGGGGAATGGGATGGAAAAAATTAGGGAGATGGGGGAAGGGATTATTAAATTGAGGGAGGTGATAGGGAGTAGAAATATTGTGGGATTTGGGAATAGGAATTTTATTACAGGTATGGGGATTTGGGAGCCTAGGAACTTGAAATACCTAGGTCTTAAGGTTTAGGAGATAAAGGGCTTTAGAGAAAGGGATATAGTGAAATAGGGGTTGGGAAAGGTTAATTGTAATTTGGGAAGGGTAGTGGAAGTCTTAGGAAGTGTAATTGAAAATTAGGAATGGAACTAGGGTTTGCAATCTTTGAAAACTCCAAATTTCACACAAGAAACTTAACACCATGAAATTTGCATTCAATAAATGCAAGGAGGGTGTGATGAGGCCCTACTTACTTGCTAGGAGGTGGAAAATTTCTTTGTTGAAGGTTTGGATTACTTGTACATATTTTTGGAGCTTGCAAATGAAATTGGACAGGTGCGCAACGCCATTGATGCATGCGCAGTGCCTTTTATCTATGCGCAACACTTGTCCTAGGTGAGCAGCACCTTGCTCCAGGTGCGTAGCGCCTCCCAGAAACTCGACCTTTCGCCTTTAAAATTTGGTTTTCGAGTTGTGTGAGTGATGGATCGATGGAATAAAGAGAAAATTAATGTCTTTTTTATCTTTGGATGGGCTTTATGCTTGATGGATTGGATGTTTTGAGCTTTGGGACCCATTTTTCCTTCTTTCTTTCACTTTAAAATTTTGAAACTATACCTTTCACTTGACTCTTTCCTTTGGAAAATTGATCACTTGATATGCTTTGAGAACTCTTTGAATTTACATTTTGGTGTTTTGGAATCTTTGGAACACTGAGTTAGCAGATTTGGATGGTGAAATTACTACATTTGAAAGACATAAAATTACATAATGAAAATATAAAAAATTACATTTGAACTCAAAATTACATGCTGGAATGAGATTTTTTCTTTACAAGTCATCTTGACATAGTGAAAAGAAGTTTATTGGATCACCCTTTACTTATTGTTCTTATGCAATGGAATGGATTTTTATTGGACCTTGGAAACCCTACTGACCTAATAAAACCCTAAATGACCCTAAAGACCTAATGAGACCTTGAAAGAGTGGTTTTCATGATGACATTAGCTTATGGGTGATGTACAGTCAGCAAGGTATGAAATATGCCAACAACTAATAAAATTTGAGGAAGAGTGATGTTTTTTAACTATGGCTACCATCAGTGACTAATTTTTTACATGGCCTAGTGGAATGATAAAAAAATCCAGAATGGGACCCTAATATGATATTAAAAGAGAATTTTTTATCACTGATGGAAGGATGCAAATACTGACACTAACAGGTTTTACTATGCTAAGGGAATTTGAGAGGAAGAATGGAATAATTAAGTGAGTTTTTTATGCATTGGTTTTATTAGGCTAAGGAGAGCTGAGAGGACTCGCTATGCTAGTCCAAAAAACATGAATACCAATATTCACTATTGAATTGGAGTATAATTCTCATATGGAAGCACAAATTAATGGAGGTGTCAGATAGTGGTGGGAAAATATATGGAAAACTCATGGTCTAATTAAATGCAAAATTATTTTTTGGTTAACTCTAAACAACAAATTCTTAACATGGGACAATGGTGTAACATTCCTAGTTCCCTCAATGACATATATAGGTTACAAGGTACCCAAAATTTAATTTTTATTTATATTAGCTTTGACATAACTTTGCAACATACTTATCTAAATATACCACTCAATCATGCAAATTTTGATTTATATATTTGAGATATTTAATCAAATAGTTTGTATGAAAGTTGTAATAAAACATCCTTAACACAAATCTTCAATTGATTTGAATGAAAATAAGCATATATAAACTACAACAGTACTATAATACAAAAATTATAACATATAACAATATTATCCACATCCACAAGACAACATTTTCATTAGGTCATTTCATCAAATAGTTTGTATGCATTGAATCATTAAACCATTCAAACATTACTTCAAACACTTTGCATGCAAACTAATATAGAAAATCCCTTAGGGAATATATCCTAAATTATACCATTCCAAGTTTTGAAAAACAAACCAAATGATCAATGGGATTTCCCCTCACTCTGATCCAATTTCAGCATCTCTAACCTCCCAATGAAAAGTTATAGCAGAAATACGAAGATGACATTTGTTTGATGTGTGATTTTAGGAGTATCCAGTAAGCTTGAATTCATTTGATCATTGATGGGTCCCATTAATAGGTATATTTTAAGTTCATTACGATATCCTCTAGCCGTTAGAATTACCCTTTTCTCACATTAATTCACATTTTTAGTCATAATACTCTTCACGAGATTAAAATGTTTTTTTCATAGCATGTGGCCTAATCTGATTAAATTGAAGGAAAAAGAAGCCTTTTTGAGGCATTTACTATGCAGGGGCTTGATGTAGACAACCAAGATATAATATAGGGGGTTTTTACAGTGCTAGACCCACCAAAATTCAGGGGATCTTCCCGATATGAATTCCCAACTAGACCTCACACTGTTTGTAGTAGGAGTCCCAGTAGTGGGGTGTTAATGATCTACCCTGGTATTCAAAATGCATAGACTGGTGCCTAGTGTCTTTGGTGAGAACAAGAGTGTGACCCTGCGGAGAGTCAAGTGTGATGCATGACAGTTCTAACACATGAAGGGAAAAGGAAGTGTAACCCTTGGAAGCATGTAATAGTACGCAGCTTAGAAGGAACACACGAGCAAAATGACATCACAATAATTAACAAGTGTAATATTCCACAGGTTAAGGTGATGGATTAACACATCAACACACATCCAACAAGATTCGTACAAATGAAAACGAAATATTTCAATATCATATGCATAATTTAAATAACATATATTGCAAATACAACAAGAATAATCCTAATATATCCAAAACATATGCATGAAAGTGTGTTGGCTCTAAGTTTTATTAAAATTGATAGTTCCAATCATACATACAGTATTTGACAACCCACTTTCCCCAATAGTGAAATGTGAAGTCTACAACACTTTCTCCTCTAAATAAATATACTCCCTCTACGCTACGAAGAATCCAAGGCTCACACAAAAATCCCAAGCTCTTCCTAGGCCTAAGCGTAGCCAAAAGGTTGGCTCTCAAAAGCCCCCCACATGAGTTATGATGATATTATATGCTCTCAAGTGTGATGCATGACAGTTCTAACACATGAAGGGAAAAGGAAGTGTAACCCTTGGAAGCATGTAATAGTACGCAGCTTAGAAGGAACACACGAGAAAAATGACATCACAATAATTAACAAGTGTAATATTCCACAGGTTAAGGTGATGGATTAACACATCAACACACATCCAACAAGATTCGTACAAATGAAAACGAAATATTTCAATATCATATGCATAATTTAAATAACATATATTGCAAATACAACAAGAATAATCCTAATATATCCAAAACATATGCATGAAAGTGTGTTGGCTCTAAGTTTTATTAAAATTGATAGTTCCAATCATACATACAGTATTTGACAACCCACTTTCCCCAATAGTGAAATGTGAAGTCTACAACACTTTCTCCTCTAAATAAATATACTCCCTCTACGCTACGAAGAATCCAAGGCTCACACAAAAATCCCAAGCTCTTCCTAAGCCTAAGCGTAGCCAAAAGGTTGGCTCTCAAAATCCCCCTACATGAGTTATGATGATATTATATTTATAGTAAATGGGGATGAATGCTTGGCATGCCCTCTTTGTGACTCTTGGACTCCCCTCGTGACTCTTACACTTCTTTACAAAATAAATCATTGCATTATATATGACTCTTCACATTCTAACAAGGACACTTGTAATTTCACTTTTACAATAGTTACAAATAATATTACATTTTCCACTCATGCCCATATAATAAAAAATAGGGTAGAGACAATTTGACAGCCTAACAAGACAAAATACTATGATGCTTGAGTTTGGGTGAAGTCTAGCTCGGAAAATTCTACATGATTCTTCTCAATCACATATTGATGCCAAGCTTGGTACTGTGTGATGGTCTCCCGAAACTGCATGATGGTGTTAGGTTGGAATCAGACTCTTACCTCCATAGCATCAGGGTACAATGTCATGGAACTAGTTTAAACCTCTTTCTCAATCAGGAGAAACATTGTTCTGATTTGAAAAAGAGCACCAATGTAGGTTTGCATGTTATGTCTATTCAGCTCTAAGTCCTCCTAGGTGTCCATCTACTTTAGCTACTCCAAGTATTGATTGATCTCCTTCCTTAATTTTTGTTTGTGTTTAGTCTTAGTGAGTGTACCAACTGATGGGATCCTATCCTATGGGTTCTCACCATGAAATCAAAACTTCTATATATCCGTACATATGAGGTTTGAATATTTCCAATGAATGAGGTGAGTTTCTTGTTGTTCTGGATCAACACACAAACTCTCTATTTCTCTAGCTCTACCTGCGAATTCATTTTCTTCACTAAGGTAAGCGGTGCCCACTTGTATCACACTTTCCAATCATGCAAGGTTGTGATGGCAGCTTGCACATTCTTAAGTATCTTGATAAACTCTCTGACCTGTTGTTTCAAGTCATGTAGGTGGAAAACTTCTTTATGTACAGTCACGATCTCCTCATAGAGGTCCCGCATAGTGTCTCCCAGTGTGGATACTTCATCAAGTGTCATTGCTCTCATATCCTCCAGGTACACCTAAGAGGAAGGTGCATTTTACGCTGCTATGTGGAGTTGTTCAATCTCTTTTTCGGTAGCCTATATATTTTGTACCAACTATTTATTCTCAGCCATCAAATATTGAGTGTTAGATCTCACTGAACCTGCGAAGGCCAAGTTGGCTTTGGAAATAGTGTTTGGATTCTTGCTGGCGTCTGTCACTACCACCCTTTCTCTCATAAATGCAGGTGTTGCATGATCATCCTAGAATTTCTTTCTCCACGCTTGTGCAATATTCTTCCGGAGTTCATCAAAAAAAATATGATTTCATCAAACAAAATATTGTACACATCCATTATCGGATCATCATCCAGGGGAATTGTCTCCCCTTCCTCGCTCAAGGCTGGCTATATGGATGTAGGTGGTGGATTCTAACTGGTTACTTGTGGTGCACTGGGAATAAAGTCCACATCTTCATCCTGTGGCTCTCACTCCAACTCCATATTTGCAACTTCAATCAACTCCTCAATCTATTGAGAAATCTCCTGATCCTCCATCTGTTTGCTCACCCCTTATGATTCCAGATGATCTTCTTCAACCTGTATGGGTGTCGTTTATTTTCCTATTACACCTTTCCTTCCTTCTTCTTCCTTCTTTCGTTTCTCCTCTTATTCTCTTCTCCTTAGCTCTCTTTCTTTCCTTAGCTCTTGTTATGATTTCTCCACTCTTAGCTCTACTTCCTCCAAGCTTTGCTTCTCTCTCTTCCTCCACTCTTATCTTTGTAGCCTCTACATACTCTTTGCTTCGATTGCCAAAAAAAAATTTGCAACAATAGGATCTACCTATGTATTCCATCTTTGTTCCTCCTCTGCATCGTTAGAAACATTCCTCTTTCCCTTATATTGTACCAGGTTATTGTCTTTTGTTGTTGTTTCTTCTATAGCTATTGTCGTTTGTGGAGTAGCATGTGAGGTCCAAACTATACTGATCGGTTCGCAGGGTTTGGAGGAGTTATAACAATTCTTCCATGGTTCCTCCTTCGGCCAATGAAATTCCCTGCTGACCCAATTATAGTATATTCTCATACAACGGTCCTTGAAAATTCCCCTTAGATCATACAGATTGAAGTCTTTTGTACCAAACTCAAACTTCACTATGGCTTTAGCTTCATTATCTGAAACTTTTAGATTCTTAATCTCGTATAATGTGATATGCAAAGGAAGCGTGAGCCATGGCGCTTTCTTCTTCATGTGTAGTGTTGTTGACAACCCTATGGAAATATGGTATGATACTTCTCGCACGAAAAGTTTTACGGTAGAATATCTTGGAAAAATATGTGGTGGCTTATGTCTGTTGAACACTCTTATCAATGTTTGATCCAGTAAGGCGAACCAATTTGCAATCTATGATATCGCCTCCATCGCTCGTCTTGACATGCAAGGTGGGTCCTCCTGAAATATAAGCTTGTATAGCGGCATGATGAAGTGATCAGTTAGATGCTCCATAAATCCTCTATGGCTGCAATATGAAAGTAGCTTACAATAAATATGCACAAAATTTTCTCTCGGTGTCCACATCCATTTCATTCCAGGAAACTGATTTTGTGCACATATTTCCTCCAATAAGTGTGCATAAATATAGAACCTTTCTTTCTCACCCTTGGGATGATCTCGGGCTTGTGCTACATGGGCTCTCAGCTGATGAGACAAAATATATGACCAATCAAATGAATTCCCCTCGCTCACCTAGTTCAATAATATAACCCCCCCCCCTCATGAGAGGTCTATGTGCTCGGTTGGCCATATATTCTGAAAACTAAGATGACCAAGAATTGGTAGGCCTTCCTAAGTGAATTTTTCTTGTATGTCTGGGTGTGTATGCATGAGACAACCCGACTGATCACATATACACACGGGAAGATTGGATACCTGCATGCAACCCTGTATAGTATTGACTGAAGGATGTTGATATAAACCTATCAGTCCTCTAAATATGCCCCGAATTCCTTTGAAAAAGCATATTTAATATGATTCCATGTCAGTTTTGATTCCTTTTATACAAAAAATTGAGTGTCTGCATATACTGGAAAGTTAGTTGGTGCTTGCTCAACTTCTTCCCTAATACTTCTTTTAGTGGTTTATTTTGAAGTAGATCTCTTTGGTTCCATGGTAATAGTGACTGTTGGAGATTTGTTCAACAATTTTTATACATGTGGAACAGAAAAGACACTCGTGGAAATAAAACATCAGTCTTGAGCAAAAACACTTTCAAGGCATGTTCAAGCAACAAATTGGGCATCTTATGGGAAGGATTGCATAATTTTTACTAGAAAGAGGGGTTGGATGCCTAAGTGAGTTGCACATTTTTCATTCCTAGCAGTCAGGGTCTAAGCTTGAGGTTTGAGACAGCGCAATACGCAGTTCAGCGTCAGAAGTGGTCTGGGAGAGACTGCGCATTGCGTAGTCTCAGTGGCCAGGGATACACACTAAGCCCTAGAATTTTGCAATGCATAGTTGGGCTAGCCTGTACTATGCACAGTACAGTTCTATATTCCAAGCTCTCGTCTTAAGCCTTAAGATTACGCGGTTCCTAGGTGGGCAAAGTGAAAACCGGCCAATAGAATAGCAGATCCACCCAAAGGGAAATGTGAAAAAGGAATAGATCTAAGATATAGTGTTGAATTTAGTGTAGATATGAATAAGTGTGAATGAACTAAGACATGTCAAGTACATAAACTGAATAAACAGGAAGAAAACAAAATTTGTGAGGAGAGTCGCCGCAATAGCGACCATCGATGCAAAAAATGAAGAAACCAATGCGACACTTGTGAAAGGAAAACAATAACTTTAAAAAATATATATACAATATAAATCAAGTTAAAACGCCAGCATGCATGCAAAGAAACAAGAAAAGCATGACTCACACAAGTCAAACAAAAAAAGCGACAAAACGCAATAAATGTGAAACTTATCCAGAAAAGCAACTACAACCACACCAAAGATTCCTTGATCTCCTTGGGAATGTTAGTGATCCAATATCAAGTGTGAAAATGAGCTCTAGGGGCATATATCAAATAGATTTGATAAAATTAGAGTTTACAACGCGCATTCCAAAAATCAAGGAAAAAGCGACACATGGAGAAAGTTTCCAAAAATAACAAATGTGCCTTCTTCAGGTTACTAAAAATTGATCCCTATTTTTTAGGGACTTTTCTTCTTTTTCATATTCTCTACTTTTTTGAGAAAAACTTTCCATGCATATCACCAATAAATATTGTGCAATTATGGGAACTTGGCAACTTTCTGGTTCAGTGCACTGTGCATTTTCTGAGCTCAGTGAGGGATTGCGCAGTTTCTGGGCTTAGTGTTGGGATTACTTCCATGACTGTGAATTTTTTGAGCTCAACACTAACTGCAAGTCATGATTGTGCAATTCCAATCATCAAGGTCAAGCTTTCCCTCACGGATTGCATAGTTTCTGGATGCAAGCCTAGAACTGCTACAAGACCAGGTTCAGAGGTTAGCTTATGACTTAGAAAAATGACTTAAGTGGAAAATATAGTAAACACAAGCACATATGAAAATATAAGTTTCAATCAAAGCATGAATACCTGATAGCAGTGCAAGATAAGCTCCTGTGAAAAGAAGGTTAGGCTCAAAAATCTAAGTAAAGGCAAAAATTTGGAGGGTTGTTGTAATCGCTACAACAGGGGGCTTGTCCACCTCCTTAACTCTATAACTCAACTTGAGATCACATAATCCTCACTCACAAGATCGAATTCACCTACATCTGAGTAACTCCAAGTGAAATTGAAGCTTAAGAAGTGTTATGCGGAATTATGGATTACGGATAAAACATTGTTCCCTAAATGTGGTGCTCATTTAGAACAACAGGTTAAAGACTTTGCAACTACTTTTCCTAATATTAAATAGACATATAGAATAGATCAAGAAACTTACTTGGAGTCCAAGCACTTCCAAGTCTCCTTCTATCGCTCTTGCTGTACCTTCAAATCCAAGCTAGATTGCCAAGATATTTCCTGCAAGAATGAACACTAAACAGCAAATAGATAGAAATATACAGATGCCTATTCAAGTTATTCAATTAAATCAATGAAACATGAACCATATACATCAGATAATAATTCATAATATGAAAGACAAAAACTTAGACAAATACATATGTGGGAAATTAAGAAGCAATATTTATTAATGGATAGAATGGGAGGTTACAACCAGTGATTGATTTGATGTCACCATCTCCAACATCATCCCAGCCTCATCACAATGCACATCTCTCCAGTAAAATGTCACTCAAATCAAATACTCAATTGAAATTCTACCAGCATTTATCTACTCAATTTCTTCCTTCCAAGCACTAGGATCTCAATTTATAGATGAGCTGAAGGTATTTTTACAATCAATGACTTTCTAATAATAGGCAATACATGTTCCCAAGCTCAAAGATGTCAAATGGACACATGGATTTGAAGTTTGACACATATGCACTCTTCTAGAAGGCACTGGCCAAGTGGAGAGTCTGGAACAATAATAATTTGACTCCCAATTTGACCAACGCACCCTTGAGTGTCAGGAAGTGCTTTGCAGAGCACCCTTGAGTGGGGTTACCTGCATATGCAAAGCACTTAGCCCCTTTAGATACTGCGTTAGTGAGCTCATAGGTGTTTAAAACATGTACTTCAAATCTTGGAAACCTTGCAATCTAAGTCATGAATGATTTGTCTTGTTCTTTGTCTTAGGGCATGTAACAACTGAAATGATAGGGGATGATAGACCATATTCATTGGTTATGGGGATGATGTCTAGTTAACCAAGTCATTGGGAATGGTACCCAAATTGACCTATAACAATTTCCCCCTAAAGCATGAAGGCAGAATAATAATAACAATATTTTTTGAATGAGATGTTTTACACTGTGATTGTTGATCAGCAGTTGTCATTGATGTCAACCCAAGCAGCACCAGGGGCTAACCCAATATTTCATGGAAATTTTGACCTACCAAATTAATATATTCTGGGTCAATAATTCTTTTTATGGTTTCTACTTATCGAGATGTTTCCGTTGATATATGGCACGCCATGTAATTCTTCACGGTTTGAGAGATATTCATGTTTGAAGTTTGTACCCGCAGTTAGTGGGCTAAAACCCCATAGGGTTGGGACATGGGTCATTGAAAAGTCATAATTAATATTTTTTAAGCTCCTAAAATCCCTCCCACGTTCACTTGTTGAAGCCCCTCTCAACCTAATTATTTATATCAATTGTGATCCTCATTTCCTCCTTATGTAAGGGATTTCGCCATCTGAAACAGGTCATCGTGGAATTTTCGCTCTAACTTTTTTTATACAAAGTTTCAGAAGCTGAAATGTTTATGAGGTGAAGCCGAAATCCTTAGGAAGCTTCTATAAAAAATTTAGATCAAGTTGTGCAATATTTTTGGAGATATGATCTGTGGAAGTCAGGGTTTGTGCAGGCTCCTGAAATTCATCTCAAAGAAGTGACCTTGGTAAAATCATCATAACTCTCTCTCTGAGTATCGGAATGGAATTATGTAAAAAGTGACAGATATTTCACAGACTTTATTTTTCTCTCTATCAATTTTAGAGCCAAATGAAGAAACAGTGACACATGGATCATCGTACAAGTTCACTCTTCTGAAACAGTCCATAATTAGGGCATTGTGAGAGATTGGGTATAACTCTCTCTTGAAGAACCCAAATTGGGTCAGACCTATGGCATTGGAAATATGACTTAGAGGACTACTACAGGACAAAAAATTCGATATTGGGGATCTGAAATAACAGAGATACACCAGATTCAATATCAAACTCCTAGAAGGCAAAGAAAAAGCTAGATCATGTGTTGTCAAGGGTTGCAAAGGACCAGACTTTCTAGGGAAGCAAAGCAAAGCAAGGTGTAGCAGAGGGTAGCATGAAAATAGCATCAAAAAAGGTGCATAACAACAGCAAGAAGTTCATCCTATGAAGTCTTCAAGTGGGCAGCACTGCATACAATCATTGTAAAGGTATCATTGTACTTAGTCATTGTAAATACATTATTGTACAAATTGTACTAGTATCTATCTGCCAAGAGTTGAAGAGGCAGTGTCGGGTGGTCTAGGATCATCATTAGGTGGTTGTGTCATAGTTTGGGTTATGTTATAGTGTGTCTTCTTCTTCTACATCATTCTATATCATTGTAAAGTGGACCATTTTCCCTGGTACGAGAGTCCATTCTTCTTTTATTCTTCTATAGGGTGGTAGGGTGGTGCTAGGTTGAGTTGTAGCTCATTGGATGTTGGGGCATCCGTTCAATTGACTACTGAAGAATCTCAGGCATTGGAGCGTCCATCTAGTGGGAGCTAGAGAAGAATGCTTTTCTAGATTCTAGGAAGTTGGAGCTTTATTTTCGTTTGGAGTTGAATATTAAAGAATTATTAGAAAAGCGTTAGGTGGTTTTTTTCCCAGAGTGGGTTTCCACCTTAAAAACTGTGTGCATTTGTGTTCCTCTTGTTTGTTGTTATCATTGTACAAACACTGATAATAATTGAAGATTAACTAATGCTCTAATTGAAAGGAATACTTATTCACCCACCCCTCTCAGTATTTCCAACAATTGGTATCAGAGCTTGGTTCCTTCCATAGCAGTTTAACAGTTGGAAGGAGGTCATGGAGCATACCAAGAATGGTGCACCTCTATTCAATGAAAATAATTATGCACTTTGGAAAGGAAGAATGGAGGTCTATCTCTTGGTGCAAGGTTATGAAGTATGGGACACTGTTCAAAATGGATTTACATCAACCACATATGAACAAGGTAAGAAGAATTTGGTAAATGATGCAAAAGCAAAGAATATTATTATGAGTGGACTTATTGAATCTGTTTATCATAAGGTGTTGGGTTGTAAAACTGCCAAAAATGTATGGGACAAGCTTGAGAATATATATGCATGTGACTCAAATGTCAAAGAAGCAAAGCTTCAAATCTATAGAGAAAAATTTGAGCAACTCAGGATGAAATAAGATTGCAACATTGCTACATACTTCCAATACATTGATGAAATAACCAATACTCTAGAATGATTGGGAGAGCTAGTTGACGAGAAGACTATTATACGAAAGATTCTTAGAATGTTACCAGGGAGATTTAACCCAAAGGTATCGGTCTTAGAATACAGTGCAAATCTGGACAAACTCAGCAAAGAGGAATTACATGGATTTCTCATAGCATATGAAATGAGACTTGATGAAGAAGAGGGTACTTCGCATCTAGAAATTGCGTTCATTGCATCTAAGAAAACCAATAAGGATAAACAACCTTCAACTGAAAAGACATGCACCTACAAGTGTGAAGAAAAGGGAGATGATGAATAAGGTCTTTCAGATGAAGAATATGCTCACTTCACGAGAAAACTAAAAATTGGTAAGGAAAAATTCAAAGGTAAACTTCCATTGATATGTTTGAACTGTAATGAGGTTGGGCATTTTGCAACAAAATGTCCAAACAGAAGTGATGGCAACTCAAAAGGAAAGAAAGGCTTTAAGAAATTCAACAAGCAAGGATCCAAAAGGAACTTTCTCTCTAAAGAATATAGCTCATCATTCGATGAAGACATTGACAGTGAAGAAGAAGCCAATGGGAGAGTATTTTTTATGGCCAAGCACAATAAACAAGAGGTATCAAACAATGAAGAAGAAGGAATGACCATAGAAGAATTTTATAAGGAAGCAATCAAGCTTATAAAAGATCTCTAGGCAGAGAAGATTCATTCCAATACTCTTGAAGAACAAGTTCAAGGTCTCAAAATTGAAGTTGAAGAATACAAATGCATTGAAGAGTCACTTCAAAAGAATTTGGAAGAAAGAAACCAAGAAAGGGAAGAATTAGAAGCCGAAGTAGTCTCGTTGCGTGAGGAAGTGAAGAAAGGAAAAATTATCCAAAACTATGCCAGCAGCTCAAGGGCATTGGAAGAACTCATCAACAATCAACAATTTTACAACAACAGAACTGGAATCAATTACAAAGAAGAAGAAGCAGGACCTTCTACAAAAAAATGCAATGAACCCCTGAGATCTGACATGCATGTAGACTTCACTGGACAAGGTTCATAACAACAGCCTTGGAAGACAATTCCTCGATGAAAATTTCCATCCAGGTACCAACATATTTTTTATGGCTATTGTTATTCATGTGGAAAATTTGGTCATAAAGCTGTAGAATGTTGCACATACCCTAGGATATACAATTCCAGGAGATCTGTCAAATATGAACCTCCCAGGGCTCAGTGAAACATCAATAGATTTGAACATTTAAGAAATAATATTGAATGTTACAAATGTCGAAACTTTGGACACATAGCCAAATACTGCAGACTTGAAAATCCTCCAGAAGAATCTTCGAAGCCACAGAATGAACGAACATGGAAGAAGAAGAAGAATGATAATTGTGCTCTCACTTTCAAGGCTCAAAAGAACAAAGATGTGTGGTATGTTGATAGCGGTTGCTCAACCCATATGACTGGAGACAGAAATAAATTTGTATGTATGAAAGAGAAGAAGGATGGAACCATGTCCTTCGGAAATGATGGATCTTCAAATGTTATAGGATCAAGTACTCACTCTTGGAAGTAAAGATGCTCTAGACAAGAATGTTCTATTGGTTGAAAACATGAATCACAATCTGCTCAGTGTTGGACAAATGTGTGATCAAGGACACACAATACTATTCAACTCCACAAAATGTGAAATCAGGAAAGGCGTGAATGGTGAAATTGTAGCTATAGCAAGTCGAGCTCCAAACGACATATATGTTTTGGATGAAGCAACTAAAGCATGTCTAATAGCTAAAGAGTATGATACAATAATTGGTAGCAATTATGATCGACTAAGTAAGAAGTTTGCTACAAAGGTGCAAAGTGATTTTGAGATGTCTTTACTTGGTGAGCTGACATACTTCTTAGGGCTTCAAATATCTCAGCAAGAGAAAGGAATATGTATATGTCAAGCTAAGTACATCAAGGAAATGCTCAATAAATTTAAAATGGAATATTGCAAACCCATCCTTACTCCAATGGTAATAGGTTACAAATTGAGCATAGACGACTCATCTAAGGATGTGGATCAAAGGTTGTACAGATCTATGATTAGTAGTCTTCTATATGTAACAGCCTCCCGACCAGATGCTATGCAAGCAGTTGGACAAGTAGCAATATTCCAAGCAGCACCAAAAGAATCACATATTAAATATTCGCTAGCATTCGAATATCTTTGCCAGAAGCTTGGGATTCTCCCAATTTCTCATTAGATTTTCCTTTTTTTAGAATATAAAGGGGGAGTGGAAGTAGATTATAGGTAAGCAGGATGGTTATGTGTCATGGGGAGTGGAAGTGTGTATAGGTCTGCACGATGGTTGTGTTTCAGGGGGATTTACCCTTTCCATTGATCTCAAAGGGGGAGAGAATGTTGTAGGAAGAGATGTCATGATCGCAGGGGGAGTACTTGTGTTGCCATCAATGCCAAAGGGGGAGATCGTTGATCAGCGGTTGTCATTGATGTCAACCCAAGCAGCACCAGGGGCTAACCCAATATTGCATGGGAATTTTGACCTACCAAATTAATATATTCTAGGTCAATAATTCTTTTTATGGTTTCTACTTGTCGAGATGTTTCCGTTGATATATGGCACGCCATGTAATTCTTCACGGTTTAAGAGATATCCATGTTTGAAGTTTGTACCCCCAGTTAGTAGGCTAAAACCCCATAGGGTTGGGGAATGGGTCATTGAAAAGTAATAATTAATATTTTTTAAGCTCCTAAAATCCCTCCCACGTTCACTTGTTGAAGCCTTTCTCAACCTAAGCATTTATATAAATTGTGATCCTCATTTCCTCCTTATGCAAGGGATTTCGCCATCTGAAACAGGTCATCGTGGCATTTTCGCTCTAAATTTTTTATACGAAGGTTCAGAAGCTGAAATTTTTATGAGATGGAGCTGAAATCCTGAGGAATTTTTTGTAAAAATTTCAGATCAAGATGCGCAATATTTTTGGAGATATGATCTGTGGAATTCAGGGTTTTTGCAGGCTCCTGAAATTCATCTCAAAGAAGTGACCTTGGTAAAATAATCATAACTCTCTCTCTGAGTATCGGATTGGAATTCTGTAAAAAGTGACAGATAGTGCATAGACTGAAGTTTTCTCTATACCAATTTTAGAGCCTAATGCAGAAACATTGACACGTCGAACGCCGTACAAGTTCACTCTTTTGAAATAGTCCATAATTAGGGCATTGTGAGAGATTGGGTATAAATCTCTCTTGAAGAATCCAAATTGGGTCGGACCTGTGGCATTGGAAAGAAAACTCAGAGGACTACCATATGACTGAAAATAAGATATTGGGGATCTGAAATAACAGAGATACACCAGATTCAATATGGAGCTCCTAGAAGGCAAAGAAAAAGCTAGATCATGTGTTGTCAAGGGTTGCAAAGGACCAGAATTTCTAGGGCAGCAAAGAAAAGAAAGGTGCAGAAGAGGGTAGGATGAAAAGAGCATCAACCAAGGTGTATAAAAGCAGCAATAATTTCATTCTATGAAGTCTTCAAGTGGGCAGCACTGCATACAATCATTGTAAAGGTATCATTGTACTTAGTCATTGTAAATACATTATTGTACAAATTGTACTATTATCTATCTACCAAGAGTTGAAGAGGCAGTGTCGGGTGGTCTAAGATCATCATTAGGTGGTTGTGTCATAGTTGGGGTTATTTTCTAGTGTGTCGTCTTCTTCTACATATTCTATATCATTGTAAAGTGGACCATTTTCCCTCGTACGGGAGTCCATTCTTCTTTTATTCTTCTATAGGGTGGTAGGGTGATGCTAGGGTGAGTTGTAGCTCATTGGGTGTTGGGGCATCTGTTCAGTTGACTATTGAAGAATCTCGAGCATTGGAGTGTCAATCCAGTGGGAGATGGAGAAGAATGCTTTTCGAGATTCTAGGAAGTTGGAGCTTTATTTTCATTTGGAGTTGAATATTAAAGAATTATTAGAAAAGCATTAGGTGGTTTTTGTCCCGGAGTGGGTTTCCACCTTAAAAACTATGTGCATTTTTGTTACCCTTCTTTGTTGCTATCATTGTACAAACACTAACAATAATTTAAGATTAACTAATGCTCTAATTAAAATGAATATTGATTTAACCCCCCCCACCACCCCCCCCCGCGCAGTATTTCCAACAGTGATGGGCTGGAGTTGAAGCGGATTTACAACCTACATCAATCTTACAATACATTACATCATGATATATCCTCTTGATCACGAATTGCTGAGGGAAGGCATTCCCATGCTCAGCACATAAACTATCTAATAACATGTACATAGTTCAGAAAGTCGTCTATGTTAGATGTTGCCCAATACAGACATGCCTACAGATATAGGCCCACGTTCAGATGACGATCTGTATGTAAGGTCACCACACAGATGATGTGTACAAAAATCCTAAAATCACAACTCGGATGGCTGAAACTAGATCCAAGGTCTTCTTATCTCATTTACTCGATCATTCGTGTACAAGTATAGCCATGCGAATATATGATTTGTAGTCGAACATGGTAAGACATCATTTGATTACCAACCAATGATGTGAGTTGTTAACAAACGCGAGAGAACTACCATTTATGTAAATGGCCCTCAAAGTACTGTAGTACATTTTGTAAGGCATGAATAGATGATTTTATGTCGAAGGCCAACAAAATCTTTCGGTTAAAAGTTCGGAAGCGAGGATCTTGTCGATGTTGTAACAAGCCTCATGGTACTGGAATATGATGTTTCTAAGTGAACTTCCTGGATAATTATTTGTCGTCGATAGGAAGTCACTTTATTTTGAAACGGGAGTTAATGATTTCAAAGACAAAGGTATGACTTGATATAGCAATGTTCAGGGATGATTGTCATGAGAATTAAATTTTATGAGTATTCCAGAAGGATGATTATTCACTCGATGACTTCTCTTGAACATATCGGCGACACTAAGATGAGTTGGCAGCATTGACCCAAAACCGAAGTGAAGGTATGAATGAACCGTCAAGAATATTACCCAACCCAAACAATCACGGTGATGAAGTGAAGTGTCATGTTCAAGAGTGACCTGCTACCATAAAAATTTCTATTCACTTTCCCAAATTTTCCCCGGTCGTTTTTCGACGAGTACCTCTTTATTTTTTAACAAGCTTGAGGAGGATAACATATACTTGATCTATAATTCAACCCTTCGGGTGAATAAAGTATCGCTATTTAATAATTTAACGAGTCTAGCAATGAATGAAACTCAATTCTTTCCATGATCGACAAGTCTGTCGCTATGTTATGTTTTAACGAGCCTAACGAAAATGAAAGCCTGGTCCTTTTTCATATTTAGAGAGTTTGAAAAAAAGGATGAAAGAAAACTCCATAAGTAATTTTTCGTAAAAATGTCGCTCAGACCCGAAAAAGTGTAAAATAATATCTGAGAGAACCTCTTTAGTCATGTTTGACCAATATATTCCTTTTTCATAAATAATCTATCTTAGTTCGGAAAAGGGTTAAATTTATACTGAGTAGATATCAATTCAGTTACTTTTACAAACTTGAAAAGACAAGTGCTCGAAAATCTTTTCACATTATCAAAGTCTGATAAGAGCTAAAAGAAAACTCCGGGGATTCCTTTTTCGTTGTTATTGAAGATCGAAAAAGATATAAAAGTGTGCTTTAAGTCCCTTTTCATTTTTAAAAAGCTCGAAAAATAAGGATAAAAGTATGCTTTATGGTCAAATCATTATTGAAATAAATCTACACGACTAATCTGCTCATTAGTTGTAAACCTATTCAAAACAACATCAAATGGATTAAAAATACCTGTTTCATGATCAAAATTGAATAAAACCATAGCCACAACAACAAATATTAATTGCAAATAATCAAATGACTAATTAAAAAGAGTTTTACCATTCATTTTTACCATTTGAAAGTTACCACTTGCATTTTTGGAGCTCTGAACCTATTTTTGTCCCCGAACTTCAGCAGTTGATTGGGTGAAATTGGTAAGACTGTTTTGAATGCCCCCTACAAGAGCACGTGTTGAATTCCCCCTGCAAGAGAATATTCCCCCCAAGCTTCATTTCATTCACTTAAATAAACTATTTTTTACTAATAGCTGGATGGAATGAAGGTTCATCTACGAGATCAGATGGAAGACTCGTCGTAATTAGGATAGGATTTGTTTCATTTTTTAACGAGCTTGACATAGGAAAAGAACTATGCTCATGGAACCTTGTTTCATTTTTTAATGAGCTTGACACAAGAAAAGGAACTATGCTCATGGCCTATTTCATTTTTTAACGAGGTTGACACAGTAAAAGAACTATCCTCATTGTGCATTTGGACTAGTGAGTGTGCTCTGGAAAAGATGTAGTATAATGGAGTAATCATTTAAGGAGTTTGATGAGCACCACAAATGATAATTTATAACATGTGCTGACAGGTCCTCTCTAGGGTTTTCATTGAATTTTGGAATTTCAAAGGGTAATTTCTGTGAAATCACCGGCCACCAAGGAGAATAACTGATGGGACCAGCTTGATATTGCACTAAATATGTGAATAAAGGATCAAGCCATTCAGTACTCATAAGGGGGGAACCAGATAGGATTCCATATGATGACATGGGTGAAGTCAATGGACAAAATATTGAAGATGAAACAACAATAGATGTTGTCGCAACTAAAATAAATGGTTCAGTCTGGGATGTTATCTCAGCCATGGTCAAATGACCCAGTGTATACCCTATATAATCTATGGGAACTCGAAGTGAAATAGGATCAACAAAAGTAGAGGAAGGTGATTGAGGAAAAGAATCGTACAGGTAAATATCCTACCGAAAATGAGCTGGAGTCAAAGGTGTCTCATGTTGTGATATTTCTTCAATCAAAATCAAACCAGGTGGAATAACTTCATCGTCTGGCCCGAAGTATATTTCAAGTGGTTGACTACGTGATATGGGAGACCCAAATGCTACAATATATTGTGGAGTGACCAATACAGGAACAACTTCCGGTTGTTCGACTTCGGGATCAAGATTTTCTCCAAAAAAGAGACAGGATTTGGATCAACTTCTGGTTGAACAACATCGGGTTCAGGAGGTATAGTCTCATTGATTGGATGGATTGTGACCATTGGTAGCTGTGAAGACTCCATATCGACAACAGTAGACGAACCAGGATGTGTAGGAATAACTTGTGTTGGCTCTGGTATATGGGAATATGATGCTTCACGAGATATACCAATAGTATTGGTTTCGGTAGAGTGATGTCACCTTCGCCTACCAAGAGTAACTTCTGGTGGTAAAGGTGGTTTCAATGCTAACCTACGCAAACGACAGGGAAAAGGATTTTTTCCTTCCACGATGACTGATTTATTTTAACCAAAAAAAAACAAAATAAAATGTGTAATTATAGGTAAAATGTTTACCAAGAAATTGTGAACTGCAGAATGCCTCCTAGCAAACCAAGAAGTACGAGCAGGAAATCTCCCCGAATGTTGTGTTCGGTGTATCACAATTTACAAGGCAGTCGACTTAGTTCACTATGGATGGATAGCAACCTAAATTTTTCCTCCCAAATATACCTGAAGGTACGTGGAGGCCCAAGTCTGTATTAGCGTTATCTAATGCGAAACCGCACAGTGAGAGCACCCACTTATACTTTTCGTACTGTAACACCGCCCGATATACCCGAAAGTACGTGGACGAGCTACGATATACTTACGTACGTGGAGTGAGGTATCACACTCGGAATGTATCACAGACAATGAACTATAGCTGCTATGTTTTACAACGTCATAACACGTCTCTAGCCTAGACTAAATGTTATCGTTATGGTTCCAATGCTTTGTTAGGTAAATTGATGTAAATTTTAAGTTGATCTTGTTTATCAATTTTCCTTTCAAGGTTCACCACGATGATGTAATGGAAATTCCTAAAATTCAAACTAAAATGATAAGAAAAATTTTCAATTTTAGATTTTTCAATGAAAATCTTAGCTACTAAAGGGAAAGAGAAATCAGTTTTGATAGAAAACAACAAAGAACACAAACTAATATGCAGGTTTCCTAATTTTTCCTATGCAAAACACACAATCCACTATATGAAAATGCAGGTTTTTCTTTTCAGTCCCCTTAATGTGAATGCAAAAAAGAAACTAAATGCATCAAATCAACAAAAACAAATGCTTTCTTATTTGAGAAATGATGAATTTAACAACAATTTCTCTTTTAGGAAAAATGAAGAATGGAACTACATTTTTTCCTACAGGAAACAAATAATTTAATGAAAACTTCCTTTACGAAAACAAATGGATATAATGCAGAAATAAAATACTTTGAATTTGATTTGTCAATGATAAATAAAAACACTTAAAGAGACATTGAGCAAACTTACTTTTCAAAGGAGGAAGATTCAGGTAGATTCACTGGTCTCTATGAGGCATCAGACATTTGAAAACACAGTAAACAAAAGGCTGAAAGTAATGGAAATGACAAATTCAAAGGGAATTTGGTCAGCTTATGGGGCAATGCAGTCTCTAAGGGGAGAAAGTGTGTTACAAAGCACCCCTGAGTGGGAGACAGTGCTCTGCAAAGCATCCCTGGGTGGGAGAAAGTGCTCTGCAAAGCACCCCTGAGTGTGAGACAATGCACTGAAAAGCACCCTTGAGTGGGAGACAATGCTCTGCAACACACGCCTGAGTGGGAGACAGTGCTATGCAAAGCACTGTGTCATTTTCAACAGTACATTGGGTGCAGCAGAGAACAAAAAACTCAGTTGTTTAACACACTTTTAATGCAAATTTTTATTTCAAAAAGCCTAATATTTGAGAGTAAATGCTACTGGGTGAATAAACAAAGGAAAACAGAGGCAAATACACCAAGGATGAAGGGTAAATTCCCCAGTTGAGTCGCCAATTTTTTATGCGGAATTATGGATTATGGATAAAACATTCTTCCCTAAGTGTGCTGCTCATTCAGAAAAACAGGTTAAATAATTTGCAACTACTTTTCCTAATAGTAAGTAGACATGCAGAATATATCAATAAACTTACTTGGAGTCCAAGCGCTTCCAAGTCTCCTTCTGTCGCTCTTGATTTAGCTTCAAATCCAAGCTAGATCGCTAAAATATTTCCTGCAAGAATGAACACTAAACAGCAAACAGATAGCAATATACAGATGCCTATTAAAGTTATTCAGTTAAATCAATGAAACATGAACCATATACATCAGATAAGAATTCATAATATAAAAGACAAAAACTTATACAGATACATATGTCGGAATGTAAGCAGCAACCTTTATTAATGGATAGAAGGGGAGGTTACGACCAGTGATTGATTTGATGTCACCATCTCCAGCATCATCCCAGCCTCATCACAATGCACATCTCTCCAGTAGCATGTGACTCAAATCAAATCCTCAATTGAAATTCCACCAGCATTTCTCTACTCAATTTCTTCCTTCCAAGCACTAGGATCTGTGCTCAATTTATAGATGAGATGAAGGTATTTTTACAATAAATGAGTTTCTAATAATAGGCAAGACATGTTCCCAAGCTCATAGATGTCAAATGGAGACATGGATTCGAATTTTGACACATATGCACTCTTCTAGAAGGCGCCAAGTGGAGATTCCGGAACAATGAGAATTTCGCTCCCAATTTGAAAAACGCACCCTTGAGTGTTGGATAGTGCTTTGCAGAGCACCCTTGAGTGGGGTTACCTGCATATGCAAAGCACTTAGCCCATTTAGAGAATGCGTTGGTGATCTCATAGGTGTTTAAATCATGTAATTCAAATATTGGAAACCTTGCAATGGAAGTCATGGATGATTTATCTTGTTTTTTGTCTTAGGGAATGTAGCAACTGAAATGATAGGGTATGATATACCCTATTCATTGGTTATAGGGATGATGTCCAATTAACCAGTTCATTGGGAATGGTGCCAAAATTGACCTATAACAAGAAGGACCAGACCCACAATTTTCAAGATCAAGGAGGGAATCGTACAACTTCCTCTCAAATCTGATTTTGCTTGCTTCAGAAGCCAAACAAGGTCTCATACAGAAACTAAACTATAGCTGAAAAAAAGGAAAGAAGTGCAATGGAAACAAATGAACGTGAAACAAATCAAAGCAAACAACAAAGAAAAGAAAAACACTACTCCTACTCCTAACCTAAGCAAAACATAGGCAAAACTCACGTGAAGTGATACTTCCAATGCAACCACCAACGCATTGGTTGGCTTATATAGCCAAGGGAATGCATGTTAATAAGGATATACGAGCATAATAGAAAAGAAAAAATATAAGGCAATGTAAACCAAAACATTCAAAGTCTGAATGAACACGCAGAAAAGTAAAGATGAAATGTGCACGAAAGATGAAAATCACGGTTGTATCATGGTGTCATGACACACTGCGAGTCAAAGACTTAAGCAAAATTTCGAACAAAGAAGGTGAGAAAACATAAAGAAAGAAGAGAATTTTCATTTTTCCATAGTGCTTGCTACGTACGACTCCTCCAATGACTGAGCAATAGGATCGTGTAATATATATGGAGGATGTGAAAATTGTAAAACATGTTGACCTTCAATATGTACAATAAAGTGATGAGGAAAATCAAAATATTTGGCACTCTTCTAATCGAAGGTGGAACTGACCTCAAGGATACAAGATCATGACATAACCATCAGCCTGGGTTGAATTGCCTTGACATCTTAAGGAAGTTCCAACTCATCGGAAGGTAGATCATCAAAGATCGGTGGCTTTGAGAAATCAACAATGGAAGAATCATGATCATGAACAACTGAATCAATGAAAATTTCACGATAACCCCGATCAGAAAATTCATGATCACAAATGGAGGTATCCTCATGATTTGATGAATAGTAAAGAGGGGGAGATGAAAAACGATAAATTTTACCCTCTATGTTTTCAAAAAGGTAAGATGAGATATTGGGAAGATCAAGAGTAGAATATTGGCCCCCTCCACATCTAGATGAAAAACTAGCATCCCACATGTTTTATGAATGATTAGAAGTAGTAAAATCATCAGATCAGAAGCCAAATTTTCACAAGAATCAACAGAAGTGTCTGAATCATGGAAAATGGCACGATGATGTGGGAGAGGTACGGAAGGAAGAAATTCATCTTCCATTGCATATTATTGTTCAACAATGGGCTCCCAAACATACTCATCGTAAATGGTATCGTAAGATGGCTTCTCAACACCCACTCCATCTAACACTTGATCCTCATGCATATGCACTATGCACTAGAAAGAGGGGTTGGCTACTTGAGTGAAATATTCAATAAGCAATCCCAATAGTAAGGGTCTAATATTGAGGTTTGAGACTCCACAATGTGCAGTTCAGCATGGGCAGTGGTCTGGAAGACATTGTGCATTACATAGTCTCAATGGCCAGGGATGCAGGCAGAACCCTGGAACTACGCAATGTGCAGTTGGGCCATCCTGTACTATGCACTACGCAGTTCAAGAGGCCAAGCTTGCAGCTTGAGCCTTAATATTGTGTAGTACCCAGCTGGGCAAACTAAAAACCGACCAAGGGAATGGAAAATCTGACAAAGGGAAGTGTGAAAAATGAGTAGATATGAGATATAATGTTGGCTTGAGTACATATATTAGTAATTTTGAATTAAATAATACAAATCAAGAGTAGAAACTGAATAAACGAGAAGAAAATGAAATCGGTGAGGAGAGTCACTACAAAGGCAACCATCGGTGCAAAAAACGAAGAAACCGATGCGACACTTGTGAAAGGAAAACGATAACTTTAAAAAACACTTCTACAAGCTAAATAAATTTTAAATGCCAGAATGCATGCAAAGAAACAATCAAAACAGGACTCACATAAGCCAAAGAGGAAAAAAAACGACACAAAAAGTGACAAAAATAAATAAAAGCGAAACTCACATGGAAAAGCGACGACGATCACATAGAAGATTCCTTGATCTCCTTGGGAATGCTATAGCTCCAATATTGAGTGTTAAAATGAGATCTAGGGGCGTCAATTAAATATATTTGAGAAAATTAGGGTGTAATATCCCAAAATGGAAAAGACGGGAATATAGAACATAAGCTGGAAAATGAAGTGATACATCAACACATAAAATGTAATCAGATCATATAGCCATCACATTAACATTATAACAGAAAAAATTTTACAATATCTTGAGGAAAAATACACTCAAGTTAGGCAAAACAAGCCTCAATAGACCAAGTACATGAAATATGAATAACATTGTTATACAATAATGCCAGAGGCTAAGACAACGCAGTTTTAGTTGGGGTTTACTGTTGCTGTAAATGTAAACACATGGATCTGCTGATATGGTGCTTATAAATTCCCAGGATCAAATATCTATGCCTTCTAGCATTATTCCAAGATAACCCAAAAGGGGTTTCTGGAAATACTCAAAATGCAGAAAATACAAAATGTGGCCCTAGGGATGAATAATGCTTTGCAACTATAAACTAATAGGAGGTGGCTGATTTGATGTATAAATAGATGGAACTCCTCCAATAGATCTCCGGGATGAAGGTTGATCCCCTCACTAGAAATATAACTCCTCAACTAGGGCACTAAGCCCTTCACTACAGCTGCTCACTTAAATAACGCAATTCCTAAAAGGAATTATGTTGTAGCTAATGGTAGTAGCTTAGCCTAATGCTAAATGATGAAATAAAGCTCGGGGATTCTCCTTTATAGCTTCCTAATGAAGGGCTGCTCCCTCCACTGGAAAACAAGCTCAGAAATTGGGTTTCTCAACCCTCCACTACTGCAACCCTGCAACACAACACAATCTTGAAGGAGAATGCACTGGGAATAATGGTTGAAGCTTGGCCAAATGCTAGATGGTGGAAATGATGCTCAATATACCTCTCCTAAGTAGGCACTCGAAGTCCCTCAAGAATGAGGGTGGTATTTCCGCTCGGAAACACCCTTGTGCTAAACAGCACAGCAAACTTAGCTAAATAGCTGAAGCGTGCAAATAGTCATACAAGACCAATAAAATATCAATAATCCAAATCATGTATTCTATGGTTTCCATCCCCTTCCTTTTATTCTTGTTGAGCTTCCTCACCCTGTGTCCCACTCATTAAAGGAGTTACTCTCATGCATACACTCCTCCTCTATGATTGTTTTGTCCTCCATTAATCCTACACTATATCCATAATAGTGTTGTTGATTTGGTCAACATTGACCTTGTCCACATGCTTTAACCCTTGTTCACACCTCAAGGTGCTTTATACAGCTAATACAATGACCCACATTCACATGAGAAGTGTTTTTTATTCCTACTAAAGAGATTTATGGGTCTCTCTACCCACTTATTCACCTATCTTTTAATCAAAAGAAAAAATTAATATTCCAACTAGCATAAAGCTAATTAGGAATATTACAGTACTCCCCTCCCAAATGTTGCTTTTCCTCAAGCAACTGCAAGGATAGACACTATAAAGCCTCCTCTCCTCCTCCTTTAGCATCCTCATCTGATAATCTCCTCCACTGAACAAGATGCTTTCCAATCAATTTGTCCCCTAGTTGCTCCTCCCAAGTGTGCAAGTTAGCCTTTGGTGATAAAACCAATTGGCCCTCATCATGAAGAAGTGGGATATCCATGGACGAAACTACATGTTGTCTAGAGGCCTTCTTGAGGCATAGGATCTAAAAAAAATTGGGAACTTCAATCCCCATGAGAAGCTCCAATCCCCAAGCTATCATCTAAACAAAATGGATCACCCACCAAAATGGTGACTCATAGGAAAACTCCTCCATCTCTTGTTCCTGCAATGTAGATGGGTTGTATGGCTGAACATGGTAGACCAAATTTTCCATCCCACATTGTCTCTCTCTCCATTTATGATATGTATAGAGATTTTGCTGATCTTGGGCTGCAATAATGTTTCCCTCAATAGGTAAAGAGGCATCTAGATTCTCAGATATCCACCCTTTGGTTCTATGAACCTTGCTTGCCCAAGCTATTCCACACATAGTGAATAGGACATCATCACAATATGGCATCCAAATTAGAAATATACTGAGTGTTATGTGAAATTTTGGATGGTGCCAATAGTTCCCCAAGTGGTCACAGCGCAGTTTTTCTACCTGTTGCCTCTTATCATAATGTGGCAAGTGGTATTTAAACCATTTGCTAGTTGTGCATGTTTGCTCATCTACTAGAAAGTAGTAAATGGCATTGTGTATCAACTGAGCATACCATAAATAGAATAATACTTGCCCAAAGCCATACAAGAAATGGCCATCTCCATCACTGATGTTGGTCTTAGAAATACCATGAAGTCCAAATAGAGGCTTCCCCTCTTGTGGAAAAATGTATTGTAAATGTATGGCAAAGGAATGAAAATACTTGGTTAGTTGATCAATAAGCATAAAGACACAATCCTTACCATATATTGTTGGAAAGCTGGTGAACAGGTCCATATATGATTCCTCCCATGAGAATCTCTCCATAATTTTCTGATATGTCTCCATGAGACCTTGGTGAAGGAATGAATCATGTGATGCATGTAGAGTCTTCTTCTTGAGCAAGAAGATCATGTCATGGTAATAGATGGCTCCTTCCAGCAATATATACCTCACATCTTCTACTTTCCCATCAAGTACCTCATATGTGAAGTGATCCTTGGAACACTCCATCAATAGATCCAAACTCCCAAGTGACGGCGTTGTTGGCCTTTGTGATAAGGCTCATGCCATCTCATAACTCCCCTCTTTTACATGCCAAATGCCAAATTCACATGCTAGAATGCTGCCAAATATAGAACATTCCTTCCTATGTGGAAGTACCTCCTAACCCTCCAAGGCTGAGGAGTATCCCCTTTGCACCATGATTGTACCACCATCTACTCCTGAAACAGCATGAAAGGTATGGGAGAAAATCATCCCATACTCTCCCAAGAGTAACCACAGCAACAATGACTTTTGTTGCCTCCTCATCTCATCATCATACAAGTCATGAAGTAACATCATGATGATTGACTTGTAGAATGCCCCATACAAACAAATCCTCTACTTCCATATCATATGGGTGCCATGCAATGCCCCAAACCATAACACACCCTTTCACATAGGATATGTCACATGATGGCCAAACTCTTTCAAGAGTAGCTAGTGCAGCCATGCCTCCTGTTGCCCTGTGTCATAGATTTGCAAGTGGCTCACAAAACCCTTGCTCATCAACCTCACTCATTCATCCAATTGTGAGTGTCTCCTATCATGTTCCAAATTGGCATCCATCCAATGGAGAATACCATCCTCCCAAATCTGAAGACTATCTTTGCACTCCATGATATATTGAAGTGCAACCTCCTAGAGATCTCTACATAAGGACCACTCATCAATGACCAAGTTGAACCCATAAGGTTCCAAATATGTTGTAGGCAAAAGCTTCTCAATGAGATATGAGGTTCTCATCGAGAAGGATCTATCATAATAATGGGAGATGTTATCCATCATAAGATGTCTCTCATCAACCATCTTCCTATCCAGTGCTACACAAGTATAATGGTCATGGGAATGATCCAATAATAGTTGGGCCCCCAACTCATAATTGTTGCTCAGTGACAGCACTGCTAATCTCCACGGTGGTGCATCTGCTGTCTCATGGTCATGCACAATTCTCAACACACAGTTCTGCATTGGTTTTATTAGGATTATGATCATCATATCCTCCAGAACTCTACACTCCAACCCAAAATGTTGTGTATATAAACAATGAGAAACCAGGATGGCTATGCATCTCCTCCTTGGACCAGTCAAGGGTCCTCTACACAGTGATAGTATGATGCTCCAAATTAGCAATGTGATTCAACTCTTGGTCATGCAATTGCCCTGATGGCATGTCCCCACAACTCTCCATATGATGTGCTGAAATAATATGGGGTGAAAATGTTTTCATACCTTAGATAAGTTGATACTTGGGAACATCTTGTACAGCTACAAGGGTTCCTCCTACCGGTGTAATGACTCCTCCAACTATTGGTGATGATGATAGTTTCTCCTCTACTACTGCACCAGTGCTAGTATATGTCTCCTCTTCCTCATGCATCTACTGAATAACACATGGGACTATCAATGTCAAGATATCAAGACCATCTTTCAAAGGTGCAAGTGTTCATTCTCCTAATGCAAGTACTCTTGCAGCTAAAAGTGGTGGAAGTTGCTCTTCTTCCGGAGTGATAATGCTTACATCTCCCCTTGGCTCCTCATGTGATTTCTCCTCTATGTCAGGAAATTTCTCAATAGGAATTACCTCTGGTTTCCTTTTATCAAAATTTTTGATCAGCCTTTGAGTAAAATCTTCATAAGCAGTTACTCTTGCATGTTTCAAATGGTTGAACCACCAAACATTTGCTTCACCCTCAAGGTGCAGCACTGCAATCTCAATAGCTTCTCTTTCTGCTTCTGGATGTAGCAGGAATAGTGCATCTAACTTCTTCATCCAAGCCTTTGTTGTGATTTTGGATGACCCATCAAAAGTAAACAATATAAATCTATTGTGTCTTTTTCTTCTACTAATGTTGCAAGGTCTCTGCTCTTCTTTAATCTAAATGAACTGCTGAAGAGTTAGATTCTCCTTGAAAGCCCTTGATTGAGATTTGTACTCTAAAATATAATCACTTAGAGTCTCATGATCTAAGTTTCCTCCATCTCCATGCCTTTCACCATCCTTTCCAAAGAAAGCAGACATAGTAGATTTCTTTGGAACTCTATGCAATACCGGTTTCTTCTGATGCTAATAGGAAGTGCTTGAACCTTCCTCATATGAAAACCTTCTTGAGGTCTCCTTGCATCTCTCCCTTCTCATTTTTTTGACCTCCTTGGAGAGGTCCTGCATATATATGAAAAGAAATGAGGAAAAACTCATTCCCTCCATCATTATGGATCTCTTATTCTTGTGTCATAATATGTATTTCCCACAAACTGAGCCAAATATCATGCTCTGATATCATTGTAATATCCCAAAATGGAAAAGACAAAAATATAGAACATAAGTTGGAAAATGCAGTGATACATCAACACATGAAATGTAAGCATGTCATATAGCCATCACATTAACATTATAACAGCAAAATATGTACAATATATTGAGGAAAAAGACACTCAAGTTAGGAAAAACAAGCCTCAATAGACCAAGTACATGAAGTATGAAGAACATTGCTATACAATAATGTTGGAGGCTAAGAAAGCACAGATTTAGTTGGGCTTTACTGTAGATTTAAATGTAAACACATAGATCTGCTGATGTGGTGCTTAGAAAATTATAGGATCAAAGGTCTAGGCCTTCTAGCATTGTTCCAGGATAACCCAAAAGGGGTTTCCAAAAATACTCAAAATGCAGAAAATACAAAATGTGGCCCTAGGGCTGAATAATGTTCTGCAACTGGAAATTGATAGGAGGTGGCTGATATGATATATAAATATATGGAACTCCTCCAATAGATCTCCTGGATGAAGGGATGATCCCCTCACTGGAAATCTAACTCCTCAACTAGGGCATTAAGCCCTCCATTGCAGCTGCTCACTGATATAATGCAACTCTTGAAGGGAACTGCATTGTAGTTGATGAAAGCAGCTTAGCCTGATGCTAAATGATGAAATGAAGCTCAAGGATTCTCTTTTCTATCCTCCCAGATGAAGGGCTGCTCCCTCCACTGGAAAATAAACTCATAAATTGGGTTTCCCAACCCTACACTACTACAACCCTACAACACAACACAATCATGAAGGAGACTGCATTGGGAATAATGGATGAAGCTTGGCCAAATGTCAGATGGTGGAAATGATGCTCAATATACCTCTCCTGAGTAGGCACTCAAAGTTCCCCGAGAATGAGGGTGGGATTTCCGCTCGGAAACACACTTGTGCTAAACAACACAGCAAACTTAGCTAAACAGTTAAAGCGTGAAAATAGTCATACAAGGCCAATACAATATCAATAATCCAAATCATGTCTTCTACGGCTGCCATCCCCTTCCTTTTATGCTTAGTGAGCTTCCTCACCCTGCGTCCCACTCATTAAAGGAGCTACTCTCATGCATACGCTCCTCCTTTATGATTGCATTGTCCTCCATTAATCCTCCATTATATCCATAACATCGTTGTTGATTTGGTCAACATTGACCTTGTCTACATGCTTCAACCCTTGTTCACACCTCACGGTGCTTTATACATCTAATACAATGACCCACATTCACATGAGAAGTGGTTTTTATTCCTACTAAAGAGATTTATCAGTATCTCTACCCAATTTTTCACCTATCTTTTAATCAAAAGAAAAAATTAATATTCCAACTAGCTGAAAGCTAATTAGGAATATTACATAGGGTTTATGATGTGCATGCCCAAAATCAAGGAAAAAGAAACACATGGCAAAATTTTCCAAAAATAGAAAGTGTCTCTTCTTCAGGTTACTAAAAATAGATCACTACATTTTAGGGATTATTTTTTATTTTTCATATTTTCTACTTTTTCGAGAAAAAATTGACATGTACATCACCAGGAAATATTGCACAATTCTAGGAACTAGGTAACTTTCTGGCTCAATGCACTACACAGTTTTTGAGTTCAGTGAGGGATTGCACAACTTTTGGGCTCAGTGTTGGTTTTCCTTCCATGACTGCGAATTTTATTATCTCAAGGTTGAATTCCAAACATTACTGTGTAATTCCAACCATCAAGCTCAAGATTTCCCTTATCGATTGTGTAGTTTCTCGAGGCAAGACTAGAACTGCTACAAGACCAGGTTTGGAGGTTAGCTTGTGAATTAGAAAAATGACTTAGGTGGAAAAGCGAATAAATACAAGCACAATGAAAAGATAAACTTCAATCAAAGCATGAATGCATGATAGCAGTGCAAGATAAGCTCCTGTGAAAAGAAGTTTAGGCTCCAAAAACTAAACAAAGGCAAAATTTTGGAGGGTGGTTGTAGCCACTACAACATGGGGTTTTTCAACCTCCTTAACTCTCTAACGCGGCTTGATATCACCAAATCCTCACCCATGAGATCGAACTCACCTACATCCAAGTAACTCCAAGTGAAATTGAAGCTCAAGAAGAACCAGATCCAAAATTTTCAAGATCAAGGAGGGAATCACTCCTATTTTCAAGGGAGCTGCTATCAGCTACCTTTTTGTATAAATAAACCAGTTGAAAGGCTCATTAGGATTCGCATTTTTTATTCAGATAATATTAGATACTGGTCCTAATGCTTGAAATTTTTATCGTTAAATTTCATGTGATGTATGAGACCACTATTTTCTGCTAATGAGAAGTTTGTTGTTGAGCTGCATATGAGCTAATAGGGATGAAACCCTTGGGTTTGGGCCCAACCCAGAGGATTTAGTCCCTCTTTTGCATTTTTATCTTGTTCTTGTTTTCAAGCATTTCATGTCTTTATTTTGTTGTAGTAGATGTTAATCTGTAAAATCTTGTGACTGCAGGCTTCCCTATCACCTCTCTTGTGGGAAGAGTGGTTGGAAAGATTTATAATCTTAGTCCAAAAACACTTGTTTATTATTTCTTGGAAATATATAGATAATTAGTTATCCTTTTTCATGTTTATTTTATGCAACTTAGGAGTTATTTTAGTTATCATAGTAGTGTTTTTGAATAGAATATATGTTATTCAAATTCAACTCATATTTTCCATTTAAATAGTGTATCTCATTGTGTTATTGGTCATTTGATGTATGTATCTAGTTATTTACAGGGTTGTGTTTATATGTAGGGGTGGGCACATATTTCCATCTCCACCTGGACCTTTCCGTATTATCCCTTTACACCTCACATTGATCCCAAACTCTACTCTCACAGTCATTTTGTTTAGGTAATTAAGGACACCATGGGAATCCAACTTGGTGCAATACAGACCCCCGAGAGGTCGTATGCTTGGCTAGGAGGCTTCCCCAACCTTCATTCACTCCATACCTTCATCCATAATCTCCTCCCCTCAATACACTATATATGCCCTCAAAAGGCTCTTGGAACCCCTCCTATAGCAATACATGACCTCCTATAGCAACACCTGTAGTAGGATTGTAGCATTATTTTCCTCCACTTGTTTTTCTCCAAACTTTTACCTTAGCTTATTCAAGATGAATAATGACCCCCAATTGATGATTTTATGATTAATAAAAGCTCTTAGACCACTCCAACCTGTTATTTTCCTCACATCAAAACAAAGTTAGAATTAGTTTTTCTTACAAGCATGCTAAAAGTTAGATTTATAAGTTTCAAGCAAATGCAAGTAGTTTACTAATTTTACTGAATGTGAAAAATAGATTATATTTACTTCTGCAAGTAGACTAATCCTTTCTTTTTTATACAATGTTAATTAGCATCTACATTTGAATGAATGGAATTTTCACTTTCATAGTTAGAATCAGATTCAAATATGCTTTCATAAGAAGTTTTCACTATAGTTAGGTTGGAGGAATGGTCTTTGAACACCTTGATATGATGTCATGATTGAAGGTGACATGAGTATAACCTAACCTACTATACATATAGCACTATCACCTCTAAGTTTGTATGAACCCCAAGTTGATAATCTGAGTTGAAGATCCCTTGGGAGTTGCAATACTCTTGGTGCAATACTAGGTCTCATCACCTTTTGGATTCGTTTTTGGGGAGGTGTCCAAGTAGGTGTTTTTTCTACTTAAGTATTTATTTATTTTTTGCATCAGACTTATTGCTTTGAAAAAGTGAAAAATCCAAAAAGAATGTTCTTTCATGCCTTGTAGGAGTAGGTATAACTAAGGAAAATTATTACCAAAAACCCCCACACTCTCACGCAACCAACCTTCATTCTTCTTCGGTGATTGTGGAATTTCCTCTCAAACTACATGGGATTTAGAAGACCCTCTAGGTAAGCAACCTGAAATTTTTGAAGGACCTATTGGGAAATAAGAAAAACCCACTTCACCTACCCAAATCATGGTTGAAAACAGGAACAATGAGATTTTCTCCATCATAGAATACAATGGAGAGGCTAAAATGAAGAATATAAGCCTTGTTTCCCTTCCACACTTCCATGGATTGACCTCTGAGGATCCTAACACCTTCATGTTTGAGTTTGCTGTTGTTTGTAGGAACTATGACTATGCCTCTTGTTATCACTCATAAATTTTCAAAATTTCAATGATAGGGTCACTCACATCACTCACCTAGGTTTCATCTTGTCTTCATAGAATGGTTCATGAACTTGATGGAAAACCCATGAAATAAGCCTTACCCTAAGTCTAAAACCCCCAATCAATCATGTCATGTAAGTCAAATCCACTCCATTCCTTTTAGTTTTCTCATGCATGCCCTCAAATCAAACATATGCCACTTGTCTGTTTTTTCACCATTCAGTAGCGAATATAACTATAGAATGGTGGATTTCACTACGGAATCACTTGACAATTCTGTAGTGAATCTGCTAGGTTTTTAACTGTCTTCGCTGCAGAATCTTGTTTCTCTATAGAAAAAACAGATCATGGTGAGGTGTCAAAATTCCGATGTTTAGGGGTCAAGGTGAGGTCACCCAATTAGTTTTCGTGATCACCCAAGCATGCAAGATCATAATTACCCTCATTATTATCTTTTGTTCTCACATTTGGAATCATTCTCCTAACTTTTGAATTACATTTTAAAATTCATATCTAAGCATCTCTCTGTCATCTATTGTTCGAGCATTGCATGTATCAACACAATGTCATATTTGAAGAGCTTATTCACAGTGCAAGAAGCTTGTTGTCTAGATTTTTTATCTGCAGATGTCACGGTTAGGGAAATAGCGAGATTATAAAGTAGAATGGAAATGAAGAAGAAGGTGAAAAATGGGGGCTCTTGTGTGAGATATGAGCCTATGGACCTCAAGCTATTGAATGAAGACCCTAGTTTCATGGATGCTTTCAGAAATGTTGGATGTCTACAATTCTGTCAGAAGCTTCAGCGATTTCATGCCCAGATATCAAAATATTTTGCAGTGAACTTCAGAGGGACAACCTCAATGGTAGGAGTTTTAAATTTCACAGTATCACCTGATATTATTCTCACGCTACAGAGATACCAAGAGAAGGTGAAGAGTGCTTCAAAGCCACCAAATTAAAAATGCAGAGCTGTGAGGAATTTTTCAAACCAGAGCACATTGGAGCTGACATGACATCTGTCATTCCCAGGAGTTTTATGAAGGATAATTATTCTAAGTTGTTTTTTGTGATCCAGAAGTACTTTACCCATGAGGGGATGTTTCATATGGTTTACCTATACCATTTTAGGCTCCTTTTACATTTCATTGGTAAGCAACCCCTTGATTTTCCTTTCTTTTTGTTTAGGAGCTTAGGGAAGATGTTTGATAAGTTCCAAGCCAGGGTTGAAGGCAGTGAGACATCAGTTTTCCACCATGGCCTAAGTAAAATCTTAGTGTTGGAAGAATTAAATAAATTAAACAGAGATTGGGCATCTTTTCTTTTCCTCGATGGATATGAAGTTGATTCAGTGACACCTAAGAATGTTTCAAAGCCAAAAACTACTTAATCTTCAGTTGTGACAGAAGGTGTTAATGAAGAAGGGGAAGAGCCTATCTTGGAGCCAATGGATGTTGAAGCATAACCTATACCAGAGGTAGATATCCCACAGCCATCACCTGCAAGCCACAAACAGAAAATTAGCAAACATGGTAACAAGAGGATAACTAGAAGCCAAACCATTGCCAAGGGAAATCTTGAAGACATCCTCCAAGTAGTAGACATTAAAGAATCTCCAATTGTCCAAGCAGAAGACATTGAAGGGGACAAAAGGAAGAAACAAAAAGGTAAGGCTATCAAAAAATTAGATTTTGCAGGAGAAGATGCAAGTTTCATATTCCAGCCAAGGAAACCACTGACTATATTACATCTTGCAAAGGGTGTCATGGAAAACAAGATGACAGAAAATGTTGACAAAGGCAAGAAGTCTATCACATAAAAAATCATAGATCTATCGCCAGCAACAGAATAGGTTTTTGTGCAAAGGAAGGGAAAGGAGCAGATGGTGGAAAAGAATGAAGTACAGATATTGCAGGAGCAGTTAAGAGAGGTGAGAGAAGAGTTCATTGAAGTTAAATTATAACTACAAGAGGCCAAGGTAGACAGAGAACTGATGGAAAATTTTGAAGGAAAAATGAATGATCAACTGAACCAATATGATAAATCACTGACAAATGCCAAAACGTTGTTGAAAAGAACACTTCCTTTAAGGAGAGTAATGAAGAACACCAAAAAAATAAACCTTTGGTTACAGTCTAAAAGGAAAAAACTTAAAGGATAGGTTAAAGAGAAAGAGGACCAAATGGAAATGATTCAGGAAGAATTGAAGAAAAGAGGGCTGAAAATTAAAATGATAAATGAGCCTGAAGAGGTAAAGCCTTCTATTGCTAAGGATGAAGTGCCCAAAGTTTGAGGGGTTCGCCTAAACATTTTTGATAAATTTTACAGCATGCAGGAAACATCATTTTCAGTTTGGAAGCTAAAATTTTCAAGAAAAATGAATAATCTGTGTTTTTCAGCCAATTAGGCAATTTCATAGCGAAGCCCAGGCTTGAAGGCCAGATTTCGCTATGAAATCCTTGTAGGATGATTTTTGCTACAAAACTCATTTTTGTTGGAATTCAAAGGGGGGCAAGAGTTGTATTTAGCTCATATTGTCTAGAAAACATATCCTAATCAGAAAAAGAAGAAAAAAATGATTTAGATGGCTGAAATGAATATGCTACTAAACTACGCTGCAAAACTGCCTAGCGCACTCTGTTTTTGCAGCGAAGTGTTTTTAGAGATATTTGGCTCTTCAGAAAGTATTTTGAAGAGCAGTTAGCCACATAGAGATATTCAATATGGCAGTGGGCCACTCCAACAGATATTCACTACTCGAAAAAACTGTCACCTATCCAGCTCAGCATGAGGACATGATCAAATTTATATTTATATTTTCCTAAAAAGTAGGGGTGTTAGTTCCTAAATCTATTAGGGTATGTTATCACTCCACCAGATCTCTAAGGCTAAGAAAGAGTTCAAAAAAAGGTAACCATAGACCAATATTTTAGCTTGGTAGCTAGCCCTACCAAACCGGAGAGGGCTCTCTCCACAAAATCATAGCCAAGAGGGTTGGATTAATTAGGGTTTTAGGCTAGGTATGACTGTAGGGGTTTGTTGTTTGAATTGGGTTGCTGGATGAGGATTAGGTCAAAGAGGTTGGGTCAAGGAAAATAGGATTACCATTGTAGAGATTCAATGGGGCAAGGTAGGCAGGAAGGAAAAAACTTTAGGGTTTCATGTTGAGATGGATCATACTAATGAGGATCTAGAAAGAGCAAGGCAAAGCATGAATACTTTCTAAACTGAAGAAAATAAAAAAAATACGAATATTTTCCCAAAACAGAGCATGAGAGATGTATTATGTTTATCAGCTTGAAAACCAGCATATCATAGAAATGAAATGGATCATGAAACAAAAAATTCATAAATAATGAGACATAAGAAAAACAATGCTAAATTTCCATACCATAGGTATCCCAAATAAATAGCTGCAATTTTTTCATTAATTTCCTGCCAATACTCATTACACAAGAGTCTATGATCAATGCAACAACATCCAACAATGTCCATCTTGTGAAATGAGTCAAGAACTGAAAGATATAGGCATGAAACAACTTCTCCCAGCCTCAGGGGTCAAATCCCTAATTTGAGGAGTTGTTCCACCAAAAACTGAACTACATACCTAGAGTGTAGGGAGGTCAAACTGACTCATCCCTCACTTTTTGGAAATTGATTCATTATATCTCATCAAGAGTTTTTACCTAATGTATTTACCCCTAAGTAACTTAAAAACATGATTATTAAATTTACATCATTGATTTACAGAGGCAAAACATCATTTTCTCAAGTGAAACTAGAAAAAACTGAGAAAATTTTTCAAAAGCGCAGCACCAAGATCAAAAGTGCAGCACCATTCTTCAGTTTCACTTTTTAGAGGGTTCCCGGTGTCCAAATTGAGCTATGATAGCTCATTGGAAATCTTGTCCAGTCTATTTTATAGATATATTCTTAGTTTCCAAAATGGTGCTGATTTGACCCTCCAAAAACTGATTCGGCCAAGACTAGTCAAAAGCGCACGCCAGCCTCCAAAACAGGGTAGAAATGTCATTTTTTGAGTGTTTTTTGACCTTTTGACTGCCTCTTTGACCCAAAAAAACTTAGATAAGTTGTTTTCATAACTGTAAATTTCCTTCTGATTCCAATGGTACCTTTAGTTTGGCCATTGGAGATCCCTAGGAAAAGCGCAACACCACTTTCGCTAGTGCCACTGTGCAAACTTGCCAAAAGCACAAAAATTTCCAAAAATTTCAAAATTTGCCCAAATTTCTTCAAATTTTCTGTTGTAGGATGTTGATGAGGTGTGTTAGGAAATGAGTGATGCCTCAACAAGAATATCAATCTTTTCCCCTTCATTTTTCTTGGTTATGGTTTCAAGTCTTGATTTGGCCTTTTGGAGTTTTGAGCTTGCAATTTGATTTTTCTTGAAGTAGTGTTTGGCCCTCTTTCTCAATATGGAATTGTCCTTCTTTTCCTTCTCCAGGAGATTCTCAAGAAGTTGGTTGGCCTTATCAAGCCAATGTTTTGGGTTCTCATTTACCATGATGGAAAATTGTTCATTCAAAGTTAGCTCATCAGCAAGCTCAACCTCCTTTTGCCTCTCTAGTTCTAGATCTCTTTTCAGCCCTCTAGTCCTAGGTATTCTTCTTGTAAATTGTTCTGTTGCCTCATTTTTTTCACCATACCTTTCATAAGCCTCATCAAGAAAGGCCTTTTCCTTGTTTTCTTCTCTTTTTTTCCCTCAATTCATTTGTGTTGGTGGGCTCCAGCCTTAGGATTCTTCCTCCTTTGTGATGCCATCTCTATTCTTTATCCTCCTCTCTTTGTCTACCCTCCTCTTCCATATAGTTTATCTTCCTCCATCGTGTTTAGTGGCTATTGAAACCCTAGGGACAAGGTGGATGGGAATTGGGAGTGGAAATGGGTCTAGGGAATAGGGATAACTCTAGGAAAATTTAGAGAGATGGGGGAAGGGATTATGGAGCTTTGGGAGGTGATGGGAGGTCAAAATATCTAGGGAATTGGAAATGAGAATTTAATTACAGGTTTAGGGAAGCGGCTGCCTAGTAATGTAGAAGCCTAGGACTTAGGGTTTTTAGGGAAAGGGACTTAGGGACTAGGGAATGATATTTTAAGGGTAGGGATAGGGTTTTTAGATGTGTGGGAAGGAAATTCAAGGTATTAGGGCATAAAATTTTAGAATTAGGAGAAGATCTAGGGTTTCACTTAGGAAAAAATGCCAATTTTTCTTAAGAACAAAAACACTATAAAATTGATTTTTTAGGAGTGCAAGGAGGCAAAAAATTTGATGTACTTACTTGGTAGAGTGTGTAAGAAGCACTTACTGAAATTTTAGGAGAGTTTGCAAGTGATTTGGTGAGTTTTGTGCCTGGAGACTTCACTGAGCAAAAGCGCAGTGCATCGCGAAAAAGCACAATGCCTTGCCCAGAAGCACAGTGATAGTCCAGAAAAAGAACAGTGTTGCCTACTCTAAGAGTAGCACCACTGCTCTAGGCGCAGTGCCACCCTCTTAAAGTGTAGCACTAGTGAAAAACTCAGCCTTTGATCCTGCAAATCAATTTTTCCGGCTATGGGAGTGCAATCTCAATGGATGAAATGACAAATAAGCTTCTTTGTGATGTCTTGGTGGTCTTTATACTTCATCATTTGAATGAATTGGGCCTTGGGACCCATTTTTTCTTTCTTCACTTTCACTTTAAAATCTGAATTTTTACCTTTTCACTTGACTTTCTCTTTGACAAATTGATCATCTAATGACTTTGAAAACTCTTTTATTTGACATTTTTTATGCTTTGGAATGTTGCAACTTTGAGTTAGCAGCTTTGGAATCATGATACTTATTACATTTGAATGACATAAAATTACATAATGAAAATTAAAAATTACATCTGAAAACCAAAATTACATGTTGAAACAAGAATTTTTCTTCATAAATCATCTTCATATGGTGAAGAGATGTTATTGGATCACCCTTTACTTGCTGGTCTTATGCAATGGAAATGAAGTTTTATTGGACCTTGGAAACTGTAATGACCTGATGGTAACCTTGAAAAACCCTAAAAGACTTAATGAAGCCTTGAAGGACTGAACTTCATAATGACATGACTGATGTGATGACATGATGATTTTAACTTTATGGATGGTGTACAGTCAGCAAGGTATGAGACTATGCCAGCAAGTAATCAAATTTGAGGAAGGGTGATGTTTTTTGGACTAGGAATCCCATCAGTGACTAAATATTTGCATGACCTAGTGGGACCCTTAAAATGATATGAAAATGTGAATTTTGATCACTAATGGTAGGATGAAAATACTGACACTAACAGGGTATATTTATGTCTTTGCGATGGTGAGTTCCACTTGACCACCTAGTCATTATCAATGTAATTATCCTATTCTACAGATAAGTGAATGTAATAAATGATAGATAGAGTCCTAATAGGCTTGTAAGTCTTAAGTTATTAGGTGTCTTTTGCAGTTCCAGGAATATATTTTATGTTTGAGATAGGTGTCAAGATTATGGTTTGTTGATCTACCTAGCTTGGCAGATCCAATGTAAGGAACAAAAGCCTATTAATAGGCAGAACTTTGAATGAGAAGAGGTTGGAGAATGTTACTTGACACTACCACTATTGTAAATTTTTATCATCGATAATATACATTGACTGTGTTTCTGCTTCACGTGATATTCTTGGAGTGTTTCAATGAGTTTATGTATTATGTTTCTCTTTATCTTGTTTCCTATATCTTGATGTTAAATTACTCACAATTCATGTTATGCATGCGCTGACTTCATTTTAACATTGAGCTATTGAATATTAATGTGTGTTAGTATTTTCTTTTCATTGAAACAGTAAAAGCCTCAGTTTCCACAAGGAGATCCATTTGTCATTGAATTCCTTCATACTGACTCCATAATCCCAATGGTAGTGAAACCTATTTCATTTTTCACCTGCAATAAAATACATTAAGACACTTATCATAGATTTAGCCATCTCATTGAATCCTAATTGAGAAAATCATAATTTTATTTGAGAGATCCCTCTTAGGCTGAAGAGGCTAATCCTCAGTCAAAATATGGTTTGAAAGAGTTACTTTAAGTTGCCTGGTGAAGCAGCCCATCAGTTCCAATTTAGAGATAACATTTTGGTGCGTTTTCTGGGAGCCTGAAGACATAGTTCTTGAAGCTTGTGCTCAAACTGTGAAGCTGAACTCTTGGAGGTAGCAGGAGCTCAGAACATTTCGTGGATGCAGAAACTACCTTGGCGACTCCAACAAAGATTTTCATGCTTAAAGGTGGCTTCGAGAAAGAGATACACAAGGATAAATCCAAATCCTAGCCCACCTACAATTGTGGATAATCCAAAAAGGATCCTCAGAGGCATTGGAAGCAGCTCTTCAAAATCAGGTATTCCATCACATTCAAGAGCTTTGTCCTCTGAAATTATTCGAAGTCCTGAAATAGGCAATTTGATGATAAAATTGAAGAAGTATTTTTTAGGTCTAAGACTGAAAATGAACTGACTGACATAATACTAGACCTACAAAGACTAGGTATTGACACATCATCCCTAGTATCTAAGGAGGAAAAAGAATAATTCTAGAAAATAGTCACATCATAGTTGTTGTTAGAGAGGGGGGTCTTTTGAAAATTTAAAAGAGTTAGATCCATTTGAATTTTTGTTGAAGAGAAAATTTGGTACACCTTTGCCTGAGTGGATTTCATTCATATCTAGACGTTAGATGCCATCTACACCATCTCCTAATAGTTCAGCCTCACCTATTGTTTTCTCCAAAAATCAAAATTTAACCTCATTTGTTGTCCTTCCACATACCACAGTTCCTGTCATCATGGCTGGAATTGTTCCTCCTCCTCCTCCTGTTGGACCTGAAAGGTATGCTCCACTTATCCTCCCTGATGTTCTTCATGACCTCCCAGATGGATACTCAAGTAGAATTAAAACCTTTGGGAGTGAAGAGGAAATATTAGCTTAGGAACATGTAGACCAATTTAATGATTTCATTGAAAAAGAGGAGGTAGACCATGAAGATGTAAAAATGAGATTATTTTCTCATAGTTTCACTAGTGAATTAAGAAAATGGTTTAAGGCCTTAGCTCCAACAATTTTGCAGAATTGGGACCAGCTAGAAGATATTGTTTTGACTAAGTGGGGGATTAAGGTGAATCCAGTACAAGCCCTGACATAATATAACAATTTGAAAAGAGCCTTAGATGAATCTTTCCAACACTTCTCTGAGAGGTTTAACAAGGTCTATAACTCCATACCTTCCCATATTAAACCTCCTTTAGGAGCTACTCAATTACACTATGCGGAGGCATTTGATTATGAGTTTTCCATCTTGCTAAGAGAAAGAGAGTTTACTTCTCTAACAGAAATGCAGAATGATGCAGTGAAAGTGGAGGTAAACATGGCAGCTGCCAAGAGGCCTAAGATGGGCAAAAGAAAATTGAAAGAAGAGGAAAATCCTTCATTCTCAAATGCTAAATTTGATTCCATGATGAATACTATGGAAAAAATCATGGATAGACTTGTTCTTGGAGCCACTCCCTTGCCTCCTACACAACAAGATGCACACATCATAAATCTGCAATTTAGGAGGCCTCAAAATCAGCAAATACAAAGAGAAAATAGAAATCAGTTTGACACACAAGTGAGGCCTCCCTTTCAATAGAATTTTCTTGATGAAGAGGAAGCTCAACCTGAGTTTTAAGAGGATATTATTCATTGTCTAGATGAAGATATGTCTGGGATGTTTCTAACTAAAGAGGAACATGATGAGTCTATTCATGACTTGGAGAAGAATGAGGGTCAATCCAATTACCTAAAGGGTTATCAACATGCCATATTTGAAATGCAGAAACAATAAAATTTGAGAAATATGAATGTCCCCATTACCACAAACAAAGCTCAGCCAAAGAAATATGTTCCTAAACCACCTCCACCTCCTGCCAAAGAAGTTGAAAAAACCTCATCTACTTTTAGTCTAGAAAATGAGATCTCCAAAATCAAAATTCATGTCCCCTTTCGAGAAATTATCAAGGTCACTAAATATAGAAGAAAAATTTTCAAGATGTTAAATTTCCAGCCAGGACCTTCAAACATCCTAAATCTTTAAGAGGATCATCCCACCATTTTCCTAGGACCAAGGGTATAAGATGAAAAAAATGAAGAGGTTCATCCATTTTATGTGAGTCTAAATATTCAATATGCTATGACTTTTCACAATGCCATATTGGACTCAGGTGCTTCTCACAACCCTATGCCTAAAGTAATCATGGAGAGGATGGGTTTATAAATCACTAAACCTTACAAAGATTTGTTTTCTTTTGATTCCAAGAGAGTTCAATGCATAGGTCTTATTAAAGATGTTTTTGTTGGCCTAACACAAGTACCTGCTAAAATAGTGGTGATGGACATAGTAGTAGTTGACATTCCTCTAAAGTTTGGTATGCTTTTATCTAGATCTTGGGCAACCAAAATTAAAGGGACTATGCAGATGGATATGACATATGCCACCATTCCTGTTTTTGGTGAGAAAATAAGGTTGTATAGGGAAATTAGGATGGCCTACATGGTGATTAGTAAGGATAAGCCTAAAAATTTTCCAATTTATTTTGTTGAAACTGAATTGGGATCCTCAATTTTATTCAATGAACTCACTGATGAAGCAGAAATTGAAGGAAAAACAGAAAATCAGCAAGCAGAAAATCAGGGATGTGTTGAGGAAAAAGGAGAAGGTTGGTGGATTTTACACTTTGATGGCTCTGCTAGAAGAGAGGGGGCTAAAGAAGGCATATGGATCACTACTCCTAATGATGAAAGTAAGTTTTAATTTTTTAAACTTAACTTTGATTGCACAAACAATATGGAAGAATATGAATCACTGTTTTTGGGTCTAGAATTTTTGAAAAAACTACGTGCCAAAAAGATATTAGTATGTGGTGATTCAAAGTTAGTGATTAAACAAGTTTAAGGGTCATACCAAACCAAATATGTAAGAATTGGGGCATAAATAAATTTGATCATGGAAATGCTTGAAATTTTTCAAGAATATGCTTTCATTTTGAAAACTAAAGACCAAAATTCAATAGTTGATTCTCTAGCTATCTCTACAAGTTTATTTGTCATCCCTACACATTCTATTGAGAAGTATTATGTTGAAGTCAGACATAGGCCAGCAATCCCTGACAACATCATTCACTAGCAAGTTTGAGAATGATCATCAAGTCTGAAATTTCCTTGAATTGGAGGAGTTTGAGAACATCCAAGTGGATCAGCAAAATATGTTTGTTAAAACCAAGGTCAATCCTAAAGTCTTGCAGTTCAAAAATAATTGTGTACCAAAAGGACTTATTCCCCTTCAAAAACCTTTTGATCAAAATGATTTTTTTAAGCCTCTTAGAATGCAGGTTGATGATGAAGAGGTAGAGACTTGCAATCTTGGTACAAAAACCATGCCTAAAATGGTCAAAATTTCTAAGTTTCTTTCTATGCAGATGAGACATAAGTATGTGGATATGATGAATAAATATATTGGTTTTTTTGCATGGAGCTATGTTATTGTGAAATGGTATGATCTTAGCATTATAAAACATACTATTCCTATCAAAAAGAATGAAAACCCTTTCAAATAGAAGTTGATAATAATTAATCCTTTTCTCATGCCTCTGATTGAGAAAGAGATTAAGAAAAATTTTGATGCAAAGATCATTTTCCCTATAAGGTTTTCAAAATTGCTTTCTAATCTAGTACTTGTCAGAAATAAGAGTGGTGAGATCAGAATTTGTATTGACTTAGGAAATCTGAACAAGGATTCTTTGAAATACAACTATCCTCTTCCCAAGATGGATCAGATTTTGTAGAATATTGTTGGCTCTCAAATAATGTCCATGCTTGATGGCTTTTCAAGTTACAACCAAATATTGGTACATCTAGAAGATCAGAAGAAAACTTCCTTTACCACGCCATGGGGAACATTCATGTACGCCAAGATGCCTTTTGGTTTGATGAATGTAGGGGCAACCTTTCAAATAGAAATGGATATTGATTTTTCTGAGGAGAAAGACAAATTATTTGTGGTCTATTTGGATGAAAAAACTATGTTTTCAAGAAAGGAGGAATATCACTTGAAACATTTGGAGAAAATTCTGCAAAAATGCAGAAAATTCTGTATCTCTCTTAATCCCACTAAAAGCATTTTTTCTCTTACGTGTAGAAAATTTCTAAGACATATTATATCCAAATATGGGGTAAATATTGATCCTAATAGAGACAATGCAATTCAAAAGATATACCTTCCTAGGAAAAGGAAGGATATTCTGTCTTTTCTTGGAAAAGTAAATTTTGTTAGAAGGTTTATCCCAAACTTTGTTGAGATTGTCAAAGACATTACCAAGATGTTAAAAAAAGGATCTAATATTAAGTGGAATTTTTAAGCTAAGAAATAATTTGAAGAGATAAAGAAATCCCTCACTCGAGCCCTAGTGCTTATTAGTCAAAATTTCTCAAGTGAATTTCTGGTTTTCACGTTTGCTTCTGAAATACCATTGTTGGAGTTTTATTGCAGAAAGGGAAGCAAGGTGGTGATCAGCCTATTTAATTTTTAAGTAGGACTCTTGCAAACTCTAAATTGAAGTATAATATCTTGGATGAACAGGCATATGCTTTAGTCAAAGCTCTTAAAGATTTCATAATTTACATTATGCATTCTCATGTAATTACATTTGTGCCTAACACTATGGTTAAAGATATTTTGACACAAGATGATCTTGATGGAAAAAGAGGGAAATGGATCACTACCTTGTTGGATTATGACATAGAAATCAATCCTACCAAGTTTTTGAAAGGGCAGGGATTAGCAAAACTAATGGCACAATCAAATTTTGAATGCCTAGACATGAATTTCATTTCAGAAATTTCAGAGTTGATAGAAGAAGAAGAAGAATTGGTCCCTATTGAAGAGAAATTCATTTTGTCTAAATGGTACATAGATGTAATATTTGTCCTACGTCATCACAAAGCTCCTCCTCAGTTGACTAAGTCTGAACCAAGGTTTGTGAAGCTGAAATCATTGAGATACTACATTTTGAATAAGAATTTGTATTGGAAAGATACTGGCGGAATTATTTTGAATTGTTTGCTGGAAGATGAGGCTAAAAAATTCATTGAAGAGTTCCATAAGGGAGATTGTGGAGGACACCATTACTGGAAAGCCACAGCCAACAAGATACTCAGGGTAGGGTATTATTGGCCTACTATGTTTAAGGACATCTACAAGAAGATCGTTGCATGCCATGAATGCCAAGTCTTTTATGGTAAGAATAATTTGATTCCTTTACCTTTGATGCCAATATATGTTGAAGTGCCTTTCCAACAATGGGGGTTGGACTTCATTGGCAAAATACACCCAGAATCCTCAAGGCAGCATCGCTAGCTTTTGACAGCCACATATTATTTCTCTAAGTGGATCGAACCAATCCAACAAGGCAAGCCACTGATTCAATCATCATTCAATTCTTGGAGAACAATATTTTGTCTAGGTTTGGTTTTCCTATGAATATTATTACTGATAATGCACAATATTTTAAATCCAAAAAATTAATTATCTTTTGTCATTAGTATCATATTACACTTGGACATTCAACAACCTATTACCCTCAAGGTAATGGCCTTGCATAATCATCCAATAAAAGCATAGTGACGATCATCAAAAAGGTGTTGCAAGAAAACAAGAGATTATGGCATCTAAAGCTGAAGTTTTCTCTGTGGGCTGATAGATTTTTCACAAAGCGATCCATTGGTACATCTCCCTATGAATTAGTGTATGGAGTTGAAGCTATTTTTCCCACTTCTTTGGGAGTTCTGGTAATGAAACTGTTGCAAGGACTTGAAGAGGATCCAAATGATATCCAAAGGAGGATAAACCAGCTTATAGCTTTGAAAGAGAAAAGAGAAGAAATATATGACAACCATCTGCAATCACAAAACAGAGTTAAGAAAACCTTTGACAGAAAAGCTAAAGAGCAAATTTTCCAAATTCAAGATGTAGTTCTGAAATGGGAAGCCAGAATTGAAGAAAAGGGGAAACATGGAAAGTTTGAGAACATTTGGAAGGCGCCATTTTTGATAGATTCATATCATGGAAACAACACTTTTCTTCTTCAGGAGATGGATGGATAGTTGTGTGGAGGAGGACCTGTCAATGGCAGGTTTCTAAAACACTATTGCTCCTAATTCCTTTTACTGGATTTCACTCCATTGTATATATTTCATTTTTTGTTATGATGTTTTGCTAATAAATATGATTTCATCATCAAGCTTGAGCCTGAGGAGAAGGCCATAATATTTTGAATAGGTCTTCATCAATTTCAAAAAAAATTGTTTTCTTTGAAATAAGGCACTGGAACTACAAGTTCTTTGTTGTACGACAAGGGCACACCATCCCCAATGGAGCCATTGTTATCACTCATAAATTTTTGAAATTTCATTGATAGTGTCACTCACATCACTCACCTAGGTTTCATATTGTCTTCATAAAATGGTTCATGAAATTGATGGAAAACCCATGAAATAATACTTACCCTAAGTCTACAACCCCCCATGAGTCATGTCATGTCATTAACATCCACTCCATTCCGTTTAGTTTTTGCATGCATGCCCTCAAATCAAACATATGCCACTTGTCTATTTTTTCACCATTCTATAGCGAATATAACTGCAGAATGGCGGATTTCGCTAAGGAATCACCTGAAATTTCGTAGCGAACATACCAAATTTTTAATTGTCTTCGTTGTGGAATCGTGTTTTTCTGCAGAAAAAACAGAGCATGGTGAGGTGTCAAAATTATGATGGCCAGGGGTCGAGGTGAGGTCACCCAATTAGTTCTCATGGTCACCCAAGCATGCAAGATCATAATTACCCTCATTATTATCTTTTGTTCTCACATTTGGCATCATTCTCCTAACTTTCGAATTTAATTTTAAAATTCATCTCTAAGCATCTCTCTATCATATATTGTTCGAGCCTTACATGTAGCAACACATTGTCATATTTGAAGAGCTGATTCACAGCGCAAGCAGCTTGTTGTCTAGATTTTTTATCTGCAGGTGTCACAGTTAGGGAAACAGCGAGGTTATAAAGCAGAGTGGCAATGAAGAAGAAGGTGAACAAGGGGGCTCTTATGTGAGATATGATCCTATGGACCTCAAGCTATTGAATGAAGACCCAAGCTTCATGGATGCTTTCAAAAATATTGGATGTATGCAGTTCTGTCAGAAGATTCAAGGATTTCATGCCCAGATATCAAAAGATTTTGCAGTAAAATTTACAGGGAAAGCCTCAAAGTTAGGAGTTTTAAATTCACAGTATCACCTGATACTATTTATCATGCTACAGAGATACTAAGAGAAGATGAAGAGTGTTTCAAAGCCACCAAATTCAAAACGCAGAGTTGTGAGGAATTTTTCAAGCCATAGCACATTGGGGTTGACATGGCATCTGGAATTCCCAAGAGTTTAATGAAGGAGAATTATTCTAAGTTTTTGTTTATGATCCAGAATTACTTTACCTGTGAGGGGAGGTTTCATATGGTTTACCTATACCATTTAAGGCTCATTTTACATTTCACTGGTAAGCAACCCCTTGATGTGCCTTTCTTTTTGTTTAGGAGCTTAGGGAAGATGTTTGATAAGGTCCAAGCCAAGGCTAAAGGTAGTGAGACATTTGTTTTCCACCATGGCCTAATTAAACTCTTATTTTTGGAAGAATTAAAGAAATTAAACAGAGATTATGCATCTTTTCTTTTCCTCAGTGGATATGAAGTTGATTCAGTGACATCTAAGAAGATTTCAAAGCCAAAAACTACTTCATCTCTAGTTCTAACAAAAGGTGTTAATGAAGAAGGGGTAGAGAATATCTTGGATCCAATGGATGTTGAAGCAGAAACTATACCAGAGGCAAATATCCCACAGCCATCACGTATAAGCCACAAACATAAAATTAGCAAACATGGTAGAAGGAGGATAAATAGAAGCCAAACCATTGCCAAGGAAAATCTTGAAGACATCCTCCAAGCAATAGACATTGAATAATATCCAATTGTCCAAGCATAAGACATTGAAGGGGACAAAAGGAAGAAACATAAAGGTAAGGATGTGAAAAATTTAGATTTTGCAAGAGAAGATGAAGGTTTCATATTCCAGCCAAGGAAACCACTAACTAGATTACAGCTTGCAATGGGTGTCATGGAAAACAAGATGATATAAAATGTTTACAAAGGCAAGCATCTCATCAAAGAAAACATCATAGACCTATCTCCAACAACAGAAGAGCTTTTTGTGGAAAGGAAGGGAAAGGAGCAGATGGTAGAAAATTCTGAAGTACAAATATTGCGAGAGCAGTTAAGAGAGGCCAGAGAAGAGGTCATTGAAGTGCAATTGGAACTACAAGAGGCCAAGGTAGACAGGCAATTGATGGCAGTTTTTTAAGGAAAAATGAATGATCAACTGAAGCAATATGATAAATCACTGACAAATGCCAAAAGTTTGTTGAAAAGAACACTTCCTTTAAGGAGAGTATGAAGAACACCAGAAAAATAAACCTGTGGTTACAGTTTGAAAGGAAAAATCTCAAAGGACAGGTTAAAGAGTTAGAGTACCGAATGGAAATTATTCAGGAAGAATTGAAGAAAAGAGGGCTGAAAATTAAAGTGAGAAATGATCCTGAAGAGGTACAGCCTTCTACTACTAAGGATGGAGTGCCCAAAGTTTGAGGGGTTGGCCTAAAAAACTTTGATAAATTTTGCAGCATGCAGGAAACATCGTTTTCAGTTTGGAAGCTAAAATTTTGAAGAAAAATGAAAAATTTGTGATTTTCGGCCAATTAGGCAATTTCGTAGTGAAACCCAGGCTTGAAGGCTAAATTTCGCTACGAAATCCCTGTAGGATGTTTTTTGCTACAAAACCCATTTTTGCTAGAAATAAGAGGGAAAGTGTTGTATTTAGCTCGTATTGAATAGAAAACATATCCTAATCAGAAAAATAAGAAAAAAATTGATTTAGATGGCTTAAATGAATATGCTACTAAACTACACTACAAAACTGCCTAGTGTACTCTATTTTTGCAGCGAAGTGTTTTTAGTGGTATTTGGATGTTTCAAAAGTATTTTGAAGAGCAGCCAGCCACGTAGATATATTAAAGATGGCCCACTCCAACAAGGATTCACTACTCGACAAAACGATCACCTATCTAGCTCAGCATGAGAATAGTGATCAAAGTTATGTTTATCTTTTCCTAAAAAGTAGTGGTGTTAGTTCCTAAATCTAGTAGGGTATATTTATGTCTTGGTGATTGTGAGTGCCACTCGAGCACTTGGTCAGTATCAATGTAATTATCCTATTCTACAGATAAGTGAATTTAATAAATGACAGATAGAGTCATAATAGGCTTGTAAGTCTTAAGTTAAGATAGATGTCAAGATTATGGTTCAATGATCTAGCCAGCTGGGAAGATCCAATGTAAGGAACAAAATCCTATTAATAGGCAGAACTTTGAATGAGAAGAGGTTGGAGAATGTTATATGACACTACCACTATTGTAAATTTTTATCATCAGTAATATACATTGACTCTATTTCTGCTTCACCTAATATTATTGGAGTGTTTCACTGAGCCTGTGTCTTATGTTTCTCTTTATCTTGTTTCCAATATCTTGATGTTAAATTACTCATCATTCATGTTATGTGTGCTCTGAATTCCTTTTAATGTTGAGCTATTGAATATTTATGTGTGTTAGTATTGTCCTTTCATTGAAACAGTAAAAGCATCAGTTTCCACAAGGAGATCCATTTGTCATTGAATTCATTCATACTAACTCCATAAGCCCAATGGTAGTGAAACTTATTTCATTTTTCTCCTGAAATCAAATATGTTAAAAAAATTATCATAGATTTAGCCATCTAATTGAATCCTATTTGATCAAATCATAAGTTTATTTGAGAGAGCCCTCTCAGGCTGAAGAGACTAATCCTCAGTCAAAATTTGGTTTGAAAGAGTTACTTTAAGTTGTCTGGTGAAGCATCCCATCAGTACCAATTTACAGATAACACCTCTAATTATTAGAGTTTGAAGTTGTTTCCTTCTACCCGTAAAGATGTAGCCTTGCACTAGTTTATGGGTCTACCTAAAGTTAGTATCACTACCTAGGCCCAAATGGATCGAGCCTTCAATGAAAAGTATTGAGACTACTATAGGTCCAAAGAAACAATGGAGGAAATTTTTAGCATGACTCTTGGACATGATGAATCCCTAGAGGACTATGAGGAAATATTTCAACTCAATTATAAGAGGGCCAACTATACCCTTGATCCTGAATCACTCAAGATAGTTCTTCTTTAAGGGATAAAAGAATATTTGATGGAAACATAAACATGTTATCTGGAGGATATATCTACTAATTACCTTATGATGACATCAAAATTGTATTCAAAATTCACTCTAGGGTTGCTAGGAAAAAGGGTAGGTCCACCCAAAACTTGGTTAGTGCATCTCCCTCCACAACATCCATCAAGCATGAGACAGGGAATATGTTGGAGGATTTCAAGAGTGAAATGTTGGATGCATTTTCCTTGAAAATGGATACTATGAAAATCAAAAGAAAACAAGAGGAAGCAGAAAGGGCACTATTTATTTTCTTCCCTCGATGTAGTAAAAGACATCCTAGGAATGAATTCCCACTGAATTTCATAGAAGTTTTCCTAGTCTGTGAAGAGAATCATGCAATAAACAAATTCCCCTCTCTTCCAGGCCTAAAATTTGTATACCAAGGAGGAGTATAGATTGGGTCAGAACAGTTGTGTTTAATTAACCAAAGGAGACCCCCAGGACCTCAGTCATATCAACAAGGCATGCAAGGTGCACATTATCCTCACTACAATCCAAATTAGAATGCACCTTTCCAGCCTTGGTACCCTTCCACTCATCCATCATGGTCCACACCTCTTCCTTTACCTTATTATCCTCCATATCTGCCTCATCCTGTCAACCATCACTTTCAGCCATATCCACCCCAATCTTCCCAATGGGGCAACCCCTCACAGGGGTATATGCCTCAATCAAACCAACCTCCTCAGTTACTTCATACACTCCAACCTCGACCATAGCTAACTCATCCTACCCTACTTACAAGCTCCTTCTCAACCCAATATGAACCTAAATAATAATCAGGCACAACATGTCTATAGTGGAGAGACATCATATCCTGTTTATGTTGTGGAAATCCAAGAGATCAACCTTCGGTCTGGGAGGGTGCTCCCAGATAATCACCCACCTTATCCACTTGAAGATATTGAAGAAGAGAAGGAAGAGAGTTCTCCTCAATTCAATACACCCTGTATCCTGAAAGGTTGTTCCACCCTAACCATCACACCCCATAAGAGGTTGAACTTCTGGGAGAATTGAAAATTTTGTGTTAATATACCCCTTCTCCAAGTCATTAAAGATGTTTCCATCTACAACAAGTTTATTAAGGGAAAATGTTTCAAAAGGCCTAGGAGAAGAAGAATATATATCCCTGCCATAAATGTTGTTGGAAAATTGTCTAATCTGGTTCTTGGAAGGGTGATCTCCCCAAAGTACCTAGACCCTGGTAGTCCAGCAGTGGATGTGCACATCGATGGGATTATGTTCCCTAATACCCTTATTGATCAATTTTATGACTAGGGAAACCATGTTGAATCTCAATATCCTATGGGCTTTGAGAAATACCATCAAAGTGATGTATCTTGTAGACAGATCCATAGTAGCTCTTGAGGAAATTATTGAGGATGCCATGGTCTACATTGACTCCTAGAAGTACCCTACTGATTTACCGGTCCTCCAGCCCAAAACCAAGTTTAATGGCTATCCTCTCATATTAGGAAGACCTCAGTTGGACATTGTTCATTCCTACATTATTTCTAGGGCTGGGAACATGAATATCAATAGTGGAAATTTATCAAAAAAACTTGTGTTGTATCCTCCGGCTCAACCTTCTATTGAACATGATTTATCCATATGGTTAGAGGATGAGGAAGAGGATTAATTGTATCACACAACCCCCTCCACAAACTACAATATATATTGTTATAGGAGGGGGAAAACTAGATAAGATGAAAATATTGACCATATCCTACAGAATCAGCCTCCCACTCCCATACTAGTTGATGTATCGCTAAAATAATCCGAGATTAGTCCCTGGACTGACTTGTGATCCATTGACTCTAGCCTTGAACTTGACAAGATTGTAGAGTTTGGCCCATCCATAACTCTAAATATCAACCCATCCATCTCGGTCAAACAGGAAGAACAGTTGTGCAATGTACTAAGGCAACACCTGGATGCTTTTTCTTGGGATTATAATGAAATGAAATTTTTGCATCCCTTAGTTTGTACTCATCATATTTACATCAAACAGGGATGCAAGTCTGTGTGCAAATCCTAGAAAAGGATGAATCCAACTCTTAAGGACATTTTGAAAGAATAATTACAAAAGCTATTAGATGCATGGATCATATACCCCATTTTATATAGTGAGTGGGTGTCACCTCTTGTTTTAGTTCCCAAGAAGAATGGGAAGTGGAGAATCTATGTTGATTATGGGGAACTTAGCAAGGCTACAAAGAAGGAACATTTCCCTCTTCACTTATTTGACCAAGTCCTAGATGGACTTTCAAGAAATAAATTCTTCTCCTTCCTAGATGGATTTAGTGGATACAACTAGATTTAGATCAGTTTTGAGGACCAAGATAAGACCACATTTACATGTCATTGGGGTAAATTTTCTTATAGAGTTCTTCCATTCAGTCTGTGCAATGTCCCTGCTACTTTTCTGAGGGCAGTTCTAATTATATTTGATGAAATTTTTCATGACTCTGTTGAGATATACATGAATGATTTCACTCCTTATGGGTGTGATTTCCAGGAATCTCTCTCTAATTTGTGCAAAGTCTTGAAGAAATGTATTGAAATGAATCTCTCATTGAGTCCTAATAAATGTTAGTTTTTTATGAATGTAGGGACTGTCCTTGTGTTGATTTCTGGTAGCATCTGATGTGCTCTAAGTCTCAATTTTGTAGGTAGGCTTGGGCACATGTATTGCAGAATACCCATAAAGCATTTTGGGAAATTTCACCCAAATGTGGTTTTATTAAAATAATTAATTATTTTTAATGGCAGCCTAAGTATAAACTTAGGGAATTAAAAAAATTAAGGTATATTAGTAGAACTGGGTGTAAATATTCTAGAAAAAGAAGAAGATCAAGTCAATTTAATCTTAGCCCTTGATTATGTTTTTATCTCGGCAATTGATTTCTCAACGAAAATTTTATAAGAGAAGGCTTGATGGGAATTTGGAAAACACATCGAGAGAGAGTCTAGAGATCGATTTCTCAAGTGAGCAGCATAGATAAGTCGGAGAGATCATCGAGTTGATTCTTACAGTGAAGGGCAGAGATAGTTCTGGTTCGATATTTATCTTGAGGTGAGAATACATTTCATAGAAATAAGATAGAGGATGCATAATAGGCAGTGTAAGGGCTACGCTAGGCAATGCAGTGCCACGTAGAGGTAACGCTGAAGACTTGAGGAGATCGGAAAATTTGTGAGGGTGAGATCAATTTCAATGTAAGGAGTCAAGGTGTGAGATCGTAGGGACAAAGATTGAAACATACATCTAGCACAAATATCAGGCGAAGGAAGTGACGCAGTTCCCATCCAGTGTGACACAGAGATGCATAGAGGCAGTGTGGGGCTTGTCAGTTTGGGGTTGGATCAGTGTCTGTTCTTCAGTGATAGTGTGAGGACGTTTTCTCACTAACTCTATGCCAGTTATTTTCTCAGTCTGGATGGCCAATAAGGCATCCTATATTGTATTCATAATTATTGTTTAATAATACAAACCCTTAGTTGTTGCACTGCTTTTCCCACATTGGGTTTTTCCAAGGACATTTGTCCAAAAATAACGGTATCATATGTGTGTTTGATTTCCTTCTTGCTCAGTTCTTGTTTCTGAATATTATTTTATGTAGTGAAGGTTGCAGTGTGATGTATTCGGTGTTTTTCGTAGAAAAAATGCAAATAAATTGTTAAGTAATGAATAACAATTAGGTGAATATTTTCCAGTTGTTGCAATAGGATTCCTATTTTAAGAAATTTTCACACCTTTGCCACTCCATATCCAATGAAGGTATACAGGTTGACCCAAAAAATATTTCCATTATCAAAAGGGTCCCTATCCCTCAAAAACAAAGAGATGTTAGGATTTTCCTTGGATTAATTGGGTATTATAGGAGGTTCATTAAATATTTTAGTAAATTGGCTTCACCCTTTTTTGTACTGTTGGTTAAAGATTCAGATTTTTTTTGGAAAAGCAATTGTCAAGAAGCTTTTGAGGTAATGAAAGAAAATTTGTATACTGCACCCATCCTTAGGCGTCCCAACTGGGAATTACCTTTCCATATACACACAAATGCATCAGACAGAGCTGCATGGGTTGCCTTAGGACAAATAGAATATAAATTGTCTTATGTTATCTATTACATTAGTAAGAAACTTCCAAAGCTTAACTCAATTCTACTATCACTAAAATGAACTCTTGGTTATGGTGCATTATTTGAACAAGTTTAGGAATTATATCACTCGTTATAAAACTTTGGTTCACACTAATCATACACCCCTTAAGTATTTAATGAATAAACCTGATGTCAATGTTAGGATAATTAGAAGGATGTTATTATTGCAGCAATTTGATTTGACTATTGTTGATAAACGAGGGAAAGAGAAAGTGGTTGCAAATTTTTTGTTAAGACTAAACTTGCATGCAAGGAAGGAAGATATGATAGGTGATAAACTTCCATATGAGCATATCTTTTCCATATTTGTGCTTTCTCCTTGTTTTTTTTATATATCCAACTATTTTGTTGTTGGGAGATTCCCTCCTAACCTATCCTCCAGGGAGAAAAAAAAAATATTGTTAGGAAGAGTGCCCCATTCACTTGGATTGGGGGGAATCTTTTCATATTGGGTCAGATCAGATCTTGAGAAGATGTGTGAGGGAAAAAGTTGTCTTTAACATCCTCTCAGCATGTCATGATGGACCCTTTTGGGGGAACTTTGTTACTAAGAGGACATCCTTCAAATTTCTACAATTGGGTTATTATTGGCCCACTTTACATCACGATCAAGGATTTACACCACTAGGTGTGATCAGTGTCAAAGGATGGGTAATCTGACACCCAAGGATGAAATTCCCTTACAACCTCAAGTGACTCTAGAGCCATTTGAAAAGTGGGTCATGGATTTCATTTGACCTATTGATCCCCCATCATGACAGAAAATATATATCATTGTATGCATTGATTACTTGACCAAATGGGATGAACCAAAAGTACTAAAGGCAGCAACTAAGCAAAAGGTGGTTAAATTTCTAAGGGAGAATATCTTCTACAAATTTGGTTTTCCAAGGAAATTAGTCATCGATCAAGGAGCACAATTTACATCAAGTTTGACTGAATATATTAGGAAGCAACACCACATCAAGCACCAAACATCCATTTCCTACCACCCTCAAGAAAATGGGCAGGTGGAAGTCGCAGACAGAGAATTGGAGAGAATTCTTACCAAGATCATTAGCAGCAGTAGAAAATATTGGGCAAGCATACTTGTACAAGCCACTTGAGCCTACAACACCACTTGAAATACCACCACTGGATTCGCTCCATTTGATTTGGTCTAAGGGAATAAGGCCTTGTTTTCTATTGAATTTTAGTACAACACCTTGATGATGGAAGCTCAGATAAACTTGGATCTCACTGATAAAAAGGAAGTTTAATATTGTTTCTACCACCGAGATTTCTTTGAGAAAAAATTTAAATTCACACCTGAGTGACACCAAGAAGGAATCAGTAGAAGAAATGGGGGTGGGGGGGATTCAATAGAAGAGAACCCACAGACACAAAGAGAATTCACCAACACCCCCTTGTACTAAAAAATTTTAGAAGACATCAATGGTTGGGTTACTTTGAACTATTAAAAGGGTATGATGATGATATCACTCATGAATTTTCCATGGAATTAGATTCTCAAGGAGAAGATAATGCCACCACTATTGTCATAGGATTATAAATCTCTTTAAGTCATAAAACCATAAGCGGAGTTACCACATTGCCCTTGGGAATTTGGTGGAGCAAAGAGAACAAAGCAGTGAGTGCCATAGCCAGAAATAACTTATTCATTCTAAAAGAGAAACCTGTAGAGGATAAAAATGGAGTGATGAGGGAAATCCTACCTTACCCCTAGGGTGGCTTATCACATCCTCAAATATATATTTTATGAAGAGAGGTTGAGTGTTGTATATGCCTACCATTTCATATTTCTCCATGAGTTAAGATTCAAGGCAGAATTACCTCTCCCTCAAAGACTTAGTGTTCCCCATTTCCTCTTGCAATCAATCATTGAAATGAGCTACAAGGTGAGGGAAGGAAAGCATCAACACATAGCCCACCATGGCCTCATCAATTTAATTGTGATGGATGATTTAAGTCACTTAAGGAACCTAGTGCTATGCACCAATTTTGTAGACATGGACATGGAGGTATTCATTGAAACCCAAGCCATCACACCTAGAGAAACACTAGCCTCTAGCAATGGATGTAGGGGAGGAAAAATAGAGGAATAAGAGGCAAAAAAAATAGAGGAAGAAGAGGGAGAAGAAATAGAGGAAGAAGATGTAGCAGAAAAAAAAAGAAGAAGAAGTAGAGATTAAGGAAGAACCTATAAGAGAAACAAGTATAAGAAAAAGAGAGCCCTGAGGAGACTTCTAATCTGGGCCCAAGAAATAGAGAATCAAGGACATAAAACAAGTCTCTCTCCATGAGAGACTGAGAAACAAGTGGCTGCAACATTAGCTACATTGGGCACAATTATCAAGCCCAAAAGGATGTAGTCAAGGCAAGGTCCCCAATATTCCAAAACAAGGATGAGCACTAGGATCAAACAGGGGAAACGACAACCTCCTTAAAAGTTCCCTATCACTATTAATGATTCTCCAAGTGAAAAGGAAGAAGTGGGACCTAGTGAATGAAATATTGAGGTGAATACCTCTCCTAAGGCCAAAACCAATCCACCTATGACATATGTGGGAAGGCCCACCACCAGTTCAGTGACCTTCAAGAGACCCAAGACATAAACTGCCCTTGAGCAAGCATGAAAAGAGGAGCTACAGGAGAAATAGGGGTTTCGATAGGAGAAATAGGGGATGCTACAGGAGAAGAAAGAAGAGATACAGGAAGGAGTAGCCACCTTAAAATCATACGAAAAAGGCCTCAAAGAGATTCAACAATCTGATCCATAGCCTAGCATAGAGTCCTACTACAAATTTGTTGAGGAAGGTAGTATTATACCTACAAAGTTTGAAGTACCACTCCTCTATGAGTTGGAGATAGAGAGAGGAAGAACACATAGATGGATGCAAATTTCCAAATCCATAAATGTAGAATATGTGGGCCTCGTGGAGGATAAAGTCACTGAAATGGGAAAGGAGTTGAGTGACTTGAGACTAAGAGAGTAAATTATGAGGGAGAAGCTATAGGTAGAAAACAAAAGGTTGAGAGAGTAACTGCAAGAGAAATAAACACAACTTTCCACTATGGAAAGTCTCTCTATGGAAGCCATAAAATGCAGATAGCCATCAAAATCATATGCTCTTTTCCTCAAGGAATAGTGGCTACAATTTCAAATAAATACACTAGCACATTATGGGCATTTCCATTTTCAAGACAACAGGAAATTTATTGAGTTTTGTAAATAGGAAAGTATGGAAGATAGGGCAAAGCTAGCTGAGTTTTAAATGCACAATTTCATTCTAACATATTTGAATTTCTAGGACGTCGATTCAATATTGGCACACATGCAACTAATGGAATTGGAATCTTGGTTGACTCATGAGGAGGCAAGGGCTAAAGAAGTGAAAAAGGTGAAGAAAAAAGAAGAGAATGATCCCTTGTATATCATAGCAGAGCTAGTAAGTGTTACACAGTAATTTTTCACCTTGTTCACTTCTCGTCCCCGATCCTAAAGTGCCCTGTGATGAATATTATGCAGTATATTCACCTTGTAAAAGTACATCAAGATATCCTTTAAAGACTAAAAGAAATTTTCCTTGAATAATTTCTGAAGAAGCTTAGCTCAAAACCTAAATTTATGGGTCGGTACTTTTCTCCAGTTATCTTCCCGTGATGATGCCAGTTTGTGCATTCTAGCCTAGTGTTTTCAGTGCTCTTATGATTGGAAAAATTGTGTTGAACCCTTTCCAGCAGTGTTTCCTCAAATGGAGGATAAGCTTAAAGCTCTAGAAGTTTCCAGGATGGCGCGTTGGATATTGTTTGGTGAAGATATGGTCGAGCTCTCTCATTTGGAGCTCTTGATATTATCAATAGGGGATTATCCCTTGATAAGTGGGCCTTCCTTCTTTCATGGGCTCTTAAATCCCTCTCCCTTCCTATAAATTGATCCCCATCCCTCTACTACTAGTTGTTCATTGTGGGGTTGGTCTGATCATTGATCCTTTACATCCCTATGTTTTGTTAATGCCTAAATTTCCATTCGCGAGAAGGATCCCTTGAAGAGCCTCGGTTTGGACTCGGACTACACCAAAGGGAGGCCTCCAACATCAAGGCCATGGTTGTAAGCTTCCTATTTATATTATCAATAATACATTTGGTGTTTCACTTTCTATATTTGTTTGTATGTCCATACAAGTAGCTTAATTATCCTTGATCTATTAGGTAGTTGATGTTCAATGTATGCTTTGTACTGGAACACATTTTTTGTTGTCTTTTGATCTCCAGTAGGTATTCAAACGCCACAAGTAGAGAGGATCGAGCCTGAAGGATTGTGGATCAAGGCCTTCATCAAAGGGTTGAGCATAGCATCAGCAAGATATAGGTCATTTTCCCTTTCTCATCATGTTTTGAATATTAACTAAGAAAGTGTCCATTAGATAGTCTCGTATGGTGCTAGACTCACTTTAGGGCTAGAGAGATCGCCTATGTCCGTAGAGGGGATTTTCTTCACAACAATAAGCCCTAAGGTTGTCATAAGCAATCATAACCTCATATCCTCTAATTATGCTTTAGTACCTAAGTACATAACAACCCAAGAGAAATTCATTCTACATTTTGAGGGAATTTTTAGAATGTTGGGAACATAAATTCCACAAGCTTGTCAGAGAAGATGGCATGCCTTACCCCACAATCTACAAATTATAGAGTATCACTCTCCTAAAAGTCTAATAAATGCCTTGGAAAAAACCCCATTGTACAAGAGAATCATGAAAATAATGAAGATCAAATGGATAGGACTTAAACTCAATCCACCCTTGATTTTTGGCTTGCAAGAAAGAAGAAACCAAGTAGAGGAAAAACAGTTATGGATAGAGATAGAGACGAAGGTTTTTATCCACCAGAAAGCACACCATTTGAGGTGCCTTGGGATGTCAGAGAGGCCACCAATGCCATGAATGAGCTTCATATGGATGACTAAGTTTCTCAAAGGATGAGAAACAACTTCAGTAGGGGGTGATGATGGGTCCCATTAATAGGTATATTTTGAATTTCAGTATGCTATCCTCCAACCCTTATAATTATCCTTTTCTCACGTTAATTCACATTTTTAGTCATAATATGCTTAGAAAGAAGAGTAAAAGGTGTTTTTTATAGTATGTGGCCTAATGTGATTAAATTTCAAGAAAAACAAGTGCTTCCGGGGAATTTACTCTGTAGGGGCTTGATGGAGATAATGAGGAGAGAATCTAGGGGGCTTGTCCAACTCCTTAACTCTCTAACTCAGCTTGAGATCACCAAATCCTCACTCACAAGCTCAAATTCATTGACATCTAATTAATTCCAAGTACAAGTGAAGCTTGAGAAGGACCATATCCACAATTTTCAAGATAAAGGAGGGAATCACTCATATTTTCAAGGGAGTTGTTATCAACTGCCTTTTTCTATAAATAAACCAGCTGAAAGGCTCATTAGGATTCAAATTTTTTATTCAGCTAAGAGTAACTACTGATCCTAGTGGTTGAAATTTTTGCTTTTAATTTTCATGTGATGTATGAGACTACTATTTTCTTCTAAAGAGAAGTTTGTTATTGAGATGAATTTGAGCTATTTTTAGAGGGTTGAAACCCTTGGGTTTGGGCCCAACGTAGAGGCTTTAGTCCTTCTTTTTTATTTCTGCCTTGTTCTTGTTTCCAAGCATTTCATGTCTTTCTTTTGTTTCAATAGATGTTAAGCTATAAAAACTTGTGATTGCAGGCTTCCCTATCACCTCTCTTGTGGGGAGAGTGGTTGGAAATATTTACAATCTCATTCCAGAAACATTTTTTTATGATTTCTTGGAAATATAAAGATTATTTCATGTGTATTTTCTACAAATTAGGAGTTAGCTCAATTATCATAGTATTGTTGTGTAATAGAATATATGTTATTCAAATTCAACTCATATTTTCCATAATAGTTTATCTCACTATGTTATTGGTCATTTGATGTATGTATCTACCTAGTTTCAAGGTTGTTTTTATATGTAGGGGTGGTCACATCTTTCCATGTCCACTTGTACCTTTTCATATTCTCCATTTACACCTCACACTGCTCCCAAACTCTGCTCCCACATTCATTTTGTTTAGGAAATTAAGGACATTGTGGGCATCCACCTTGGTGCAATACAGACCTTCGAGAGGTCCTAAACTTGGATAGGAATATTTACCAGCCATCATTCACTCCATCCTACCTTCATCCATATTCTCCTACCCTCAAGACACTATCTCCATCCTCAAAATTCTCTTGGAACCCCTCCTGTAGCAATACAGGGACTCATGTATCAATATAGGACCTCCTGTAGCAACACATGTAGCAGGCCTATAACACTATTTTCCTCCATATGTTTTTCTCCACACTTTGACCTTAGCTTATTCAAGATGAATAATGACCCCCAATTGGTGATTTTATGATTAAGAGAATCTCATAGACCACTCCAGCCTCTTCTTTTCCTCACTACAAAACAGAGTTAGAATTAGTTTTTTTACAAAGATGCTAAAAGTTAGATTTATGAGTTTCAAGAAAATGTAAAATTAGGTCAATGATACATGTAAGTAGGTTACTGATTTGATTGAATGTTAAAAATAGAGTAGCTTTACTTTTGCAAGTAGACTAGTCCTTTCTCTTTCATGCAATGTTAATTAGCATCTACATTTGAATGAATGGCATTTTCACTTTCATAGTTAGAATTAGGTTCAAATATGCTTTCATCAGAATTTTTCACTATAATTAGGTTGGAGTAATGGTCTCTGAACACCTTTATATGATGCCATGATTGAGGGTGACATGAGTAGAACCTAACCTACTATGCATATATCACTATCACCTCTAATTTTGTGCGAACCCCGGGTTGATAATTGAGTTGAGGAGCCCTTGGGAGTTGCAGCAATCTTGGTGAAATACCAGGGCTCACTAATCATATCTCCTAAAATATCATGACCCAAGATATGAACATTGTACTAGATTATTAGTGGGGTTTCCCCTCACTATTTTCCAATTTTTAGATTCTAGAACCTCCCAGAAGAAAACCTATAGAAGAAATTCCAAGATGGCCTATTTGATACATGATTTTAAGAGCAACTAGGAATCTTGACTACCTCTGATAATATCTCCTAAAATATAGTGACTTGAGATGTGATAGTTGGATCATATGATCAGGGGGATGTTCCCTCACTATGTTCCAAGTTTTAGATTTTGTAACCTCCCATAAGAAATGTTACAGCATAAATTCCAACATGACATATTTAAAAATGCATTTAGGAAGAATAACATCCTCTTATCATATTTCCTTAAATTTTGTGACCCAATATCTGAAACTTCGACCAAAGAATCAGCAATATTTCCACTCACTATGGTCCAAGTTTAAGCTTCTTGAACCTGCTAAAAGAAAAATTATTGCACAAATTCCAACATGACTTGTTTAAACAATAATTTACGAAACCTATCTTCCTCAACTAGTTATATTACAAAATTTAATGCATATTAAAAAATACAACTAAATGGTATAATGATTATAGCCATGATAAATTTATTGGAGGGTAAACTCATGTACATATAAAATTGTTGAAAAAAACATTTAAATAATCATACATCTCAGTAAACCATCTATTCCATAAATACCATTACAACATAAATAAATATTTATTTATTGCAACCAAAAACAATATTGGAAACTGAGGTAGGGTGAGCCACATTCTACCCCACCATAGGCTCAATTGTGACGCAATTTTTCTCATAGTTGACTACCCCCATGCAAGATATTGATGTCTTTAGGAGAACTTAATTTATGGGATTCACACCAAAGAAACTTTGCAATTACGTACCTTACAATTTTAGGCCTCATGTTCTCTACCTCCCTAGTCCCTCAGGCGATCCATTCCTTGGCAAGAGTTCCTCGCATAGGAATGGTTTCAAGAGTTATGGAGTCTTACAACCAAGGAAACCCTCTGGCTTTCTCTAAATAGCACAACACATTTTCCATAACATAATTAATAATGATATATGTATGTCATAGGGTTATGATGTTGCCACAATAGCTTTGTCCCTAGGATTTTATGCTTCACAATCATCATTTATTCTTCTATATAGGTCATCATATCACATGTATCATAAGCATAGAGTTTCCATGATATTAATCATAATAATTTAAATCAAATATTCTTCCTTTTTCTTTTCTTTTACAACTTGCTTCATATAGGAATCATATTTTATAAACATCATATTCTTCTTATGATGTTTGACTCTTGCATATTGTAGTACTCAACCTTCATCATCATAACCAAGTCCATTTCAATTGCAATCCATACTTTCAAATAGCCAAACAGTAGTTAATGCTAATTCATAAAATATTTTCATTGCAATATTTATAACATCCCTTGTCGTGATCTCAGAATTATTGTAGACATAATAATTCAATCACTTTCAATTAATTTAAAAGTAAATTGAAATGAATACATCATTGTATTAATTATTTGCAACACAATCATTCCAAGAATTCCATAGTGCATTCAAACAATTATTCCAACAAACAAAGGTAAAAACTAAAAGTTACATATTTCTAAATTCACGATTAATTAACACCAACTTTTCTTGCAGGTTGTGGGATCCATTCCACTCATTCTACGTGACTCTACAATTCCTCAAAATTATTAGATGTTACTTTTTTTCATGACACTTGGTCGTGCAATTGATTGTCTCATACAGTCATTCATGCACTCAATGTCCCAAGCATATTACCATCATTATTCATAATATAAGTGTCACGACCAAATCATGCCATAGTAACTCATAAATGTATCACGAAGATTCTAGAAATAATAACCCACTTGGTATTAATGACAAACTTTCTTTCTTATATTAACAACTCCATAGAATTTTCAAATTAACTAGGAAAAACAATCCTTTAATAACATGTTCCTTAGAAACAAGATCAACATTATAAGATAGAATCACTTGTTTGAATCTTATAAATTATTGGACCAATACTCATGGACTCGTGAAAAAAATTGTAGTCCCTACATTTGCTCCATATATCCCACATTTTCATGCATTATTTCAATCCATTTCCAAACATATTTTATCTCATGAGTGAATTATTCATTCATTTAATATTTGTTCAGCATGATAACTCAATGCATACACACATTATTTATATTTTAATAAATATTTTTGCAATGACAATTGTCTACCTTAATCATACCCATTCTTTGCATCCCTACAATAAATGCATTAATTTGAAAAACAATAGGTATCAAATTCAACTTTAATGAAATCTAACCCAATTACTTTACCTTTTTACCTTTGCTTTTTACTTGCCCTACTTACTTGGCTACCATCACATGCATTCTCAGCTAAGATATTTTCAAGGAGTGCAACTGGATTCTTATCATAGTTGATGTTGCAACATTCAACAACCCCTGAAATTATATCATCCTCACATATTAGTCACAACTCTATCATTTCATTTTCTTACATAAAAGTTTCAATGGATATTCATAAAGGGCATTTTCACTATGCATCCAATTTACAAATTCAAACGATGTCTTCAATCATGCACCCAAACATATATATATATATATATATATATATATATATATATATATATATATATATATATATATATATATATATATATATATATATATATATATATGTATGTGCCATACTTACACATTTATTTTTAAATTTAATATTCAACCTCTCTTTTTCCCAATCATTCACATTACAAGTCTCATAAGCATAAACGTGAGCATACTACTTTCTTTCATGTGGTACTTAACTATAATAGATAACTCTTGCACACTCGCCATATGAAAATTCCATGTGACATGGAATTCATTATGTAACATTATTGTACTACCCAAAATATTGCAAGTACCAGTTTATCTTTATTTACCATTCACGCATTCATATTATTTTCATACATAAAATATAATAGCCAAGCATAATTTTTCAGATATGGGAAACTCTATTTTCAAAATTGTGACTGCACTATCCATCTGGTTCATATTGGCCTAGTCAAGTTCTTTATCCACATCTGGCCTCTAATGCAACTCCAAATTTCTTCCTTGTAATGGGAATGGTGTCCCTCCCCTTGCACTCTGTGCATATCAAGTGTCTCAACACACATTTTATCAATACAATTGTCTTAGAACATTAGCATTCCTTCATGCAATATCACAACCATGTACTCATATCATGCACTTAATCAGGCATTCAAGCAATGATTTAAGTGTGCATAAAATTCAAGAGTCATAGTCAATAACTCTTAAAACTCTTATCTAGAGAAAACCGCTAACTGGCAGCAAACCTGTTATTTTCTCTTATCCATAGGCTCTACTACTCTTGTTTTGTTCAATAATAAGCCATTCTCAGGTTAGGTCATGAATCCACAAATACATTGGCTTACCAAGAGCCAAGTATGATACATAATTAATATTGAACACAAACAAGTTCAAGGTACAAACCCCGACAAACTCTAACTGAAAATCTCAATCCACCCATCAACCCACTCGACCTAAGGTAGTGCACCATATTCTTTTATCACAACAATAATTCACTTTGTTCCATTATCCCTCCAGGGAATCCAAATTGGTTGGGAAATTATGTCCCAAATCCATGTACTGTATAGTAATTTCATCTACCTTCAAGACTCCAGGTACTCTCCAGACCCTGCACACAAACACTTCTCCTTACATTCCTCCCTCCACAACTCCAACCTTCCACGAGACAACTAATGGAGAAGTGCACACACAACACTACCACCACATGCATAGGTGCCACTTGGACCATTCTCTCATCAACACCTTATCTTCCATAGCCTTCATTCAACCAGACTACATGCATGCACATTCATTATTGTATTCACCTAGAATATCATTATTTAATATATATTCAATGGAAATGCATCTTTGAACTATTTCATATCTCGCATTTTTATCACGTGTATGTTATTATTCATCAGCATATGACAACTTCTCAAAATATTAAAGAAAAATATTAAAACTAACAAGATATAAGTTAAGAGATCCACCCTCGTAGTCATGGTTGCATCACTCGGCCATAAACATTTTCAATTATGTTGGGCTGCTATAGGGAATCTAGTCAACATCCTACATATTTATCTTGTTGCATCAAACACAATTCAATCTTCAAGTAATATTAGTTTATTCATATATACAGCAAAAAAAAATCACACAAGTACACATGCACGCATATATATTAATTTAAAATTTACATTCTTTCTTATACTCGAGCCCATCTAGGTTAAGTCTTGAACCTTGGATTTGATACCACTTTGTCATACAATATCAAAGTTTCCAATTCATCTATTCTTGATCCCATCTAGGTCCAATGTTTAACCATGCTATGATACGATTTTGTTACATACCCATACAAAATTTCCCTTACCCGCACTTGTAAAGAATTTATTTTCATCTCTCTTACATTTTTTTCAAACACTTTACATGTAAACATTCCTTCAAATACTTTGCATACAACCAATTAAGTAGTATTTTTGTTGTATACATTGTGTCAAACATTTTGTATGAAATCAAATAATAAACATTGAGTTGATTCCACTTTGTAACATACCCATTTTCTTCAATGACTTACAAAGGTTTCAGGGTACCCAAATTTTCTTTTTCTTTTTATTATCATGACAATAAGCTCTTATACCACTTTGGAACATACTAACTAAAATATACCACTCAATCATGCAACTTTTGATTAAGTATGTGAGTTATTTTATCAAATATTTTGTATGAAAATTGTAATAAAACAATTTTAACATAGTACTGCAAATACTTTGCATGCAAATAGACATAGATAAGTTACAACAATACTATCACAAAACTAACATACAACAATACTATCCTCATCCGCAAAAAAACATTTTCATTATGGAATTTCATCAAACAATTTGTATGAAATGAACCATTAAACTATTTACGTGTTTCCTCAAATACTTTACATGCAAACTAATATAAAAAACTCCCTTAGGTAATTCCCCGTGTCCATAGATTCCATTTTTAGTGTGGATTCTCACTTGATATGATAGCATAGCTGCAGTGCTTGAAAACCTGGAGAAAGAGCATAACCAAGTTTAGGAAACCGACATGTACTGAGTAGATCAAGATGAGTGTTTTGGGGCTAATATTAAGTGTAAGCAAGGAGATAGTGAGTTGAACATTTGTTTAGATTTTGGAACCTCACCTAATGTGATTCTCTAGCATTTTTGCATATTTTTATCATTAAAAACACTTGAAAGTAATACGGTAAATCTTTGCATTGTTTGCAATATCATTTGGTACAATAAACTGTGTTTAGATGGGATTATTTAGCATTCAAAACCCATACAAAACCAATGTATCATTTGGATCAATTCTCATTCACTGGGTCATGGCATGTACTTGGGTTCTTTATAAGTAACAATAAGCCTATTCCATTAATGTTGCAACTCAGCGTCAAAAATTTGTTTCTTTTCCTAGGTGAACAATTGAATTAATAAGTGATATGAAACCTCTCATCTAGGGTTTGAATTTATAGCTTCACATAGGGTATAATTGGCTAAATTCATCAACATAATGATCCAAACTGATCTAGGGAAATGTTAGAGTACATAATCTCTAGTTGGTCAATCTTTTCTTGACTGAAAAAGTTCGACATCATATGGTTGTTTGGTGTTATTAAGGGTTCTAGCTCCATTGTATGCTACTGCGCTTGGATATAGACTCATTGTTCAGTCTATGAAGAGTACACAGGGTAGTAAAATACCCTCGGCCTATATCTAAATTTTATGTCCAATCTTGTCCTACAGCGTGTGGCTAATCTTCACAAGGCCTACAGTGTGTTTTTGTATGTTTGTGCATGTATCCATACCTAATCGCAATTTTCAGTCTCATTAACTTGGTTGTGTTAATCAAGGTTTTCATTGATGTCAATATGGAATTGACCGAGATTGAAAATATTCTTTAGATGCCCCAGAATGTGATGATAAGGTTGAAGACAATAGATGTTTGGTTTCAGATGATGATGTCATAACTCTTGGTTGATAAAGATGTCATCAATGAATATGTCAATCCACGAAGATGTCAAGCCACTAATGAAGAAGTCTTTCCCAAACAAGTCCTTGGACTAACTATAATGTTGCTAGTGCCAATCATGTGCCTTGATTGATGATCTAGACCTTAGGTGCCATTATACAAGCCTTTGAAGTGGAGGACTATAATTGATGAAGTCATACTCTTGAAGAATGACCACACCTTGACATGATTGGAAGACAAATTAATGAAGGTTGCACTATGACATATCACTGCACTAGAATATGATGACTTGGTTGATACGTGATGCTACATTAATGCTACACTCCTACATAATGACTCTATGATTCTATGATGACATTGATAACAATTAAGAAGCCAAAGATTGAAGAAACAACGCTGTCTCAAACATTCCTCATGTTGTCCCAAACTTTTTATGCATAAAATTTAAGGACAGTCACAAGAAAATAATTTTTCCAACCTTAAAGGCAATCTTTCAACATGGCACCTAGACCATTTTGAAAAGGATTTTTTCCTCTTTCCAATGAGCCCTTATTTGTCCCGAAACTCCTAGTAGTTTGTGAGATATTGAATTTTTAATTCAAGACAATTATATTTTGCAATGAGCCGACCTACACCTTTCCTTTCAAGTCGGCCTACCCCCAGAAATAAGTGTCCCTTCATCTTGACTTCAATTTCATATAAAAATAAGGTTCGAACTATTAATTTGACCAAGTAATTTAAGAGAGAATTTAGAGAAAAGGGACAGAAGTATAAAGGAGGCCGAGGAGAAGTATATGGGATGGGTTAATTCTGGTTTAGGATTTAAAAATACATCATAATAGTAAAACATTCCTAAGAATACCTCGGACATCTGACCGTGGAGACAGTCCTCACCTCAGAATTGTTTTAATCTTGGATCAAAGAAAACTATCCAATCACCTGTGTAGGTATCAAACCAAAGAACCATCATAATATTTTGGGCTCGGTGCTATTAATTCAGACCTAAAGGTTGAGGTTTGGACTATGACAGATTTCAGACTTTAGTGTGGATAGTTGTAGGAACAATCCTTGGTAACTTGGTCTCTTTCCATTATAGTGCTTCAATACAGTAGCTCAAACCTTGTTACTGCAACCAGTGAACAGTGTCACAGAACCTTAGACTGCGGATTGGATAGTAAACAGTGGTGATATAACTTTGATCTATGCAGAAGGAGTCTCGGACCCCTGTGTAGAAGTATATCTCAATCTACTCATCAAATTACTCATATTAAAGGATTGTGCCTTAAACAGTGGCTCATTAAACAGTGACTGGATTATTTAAACAGTGGTTCGGAATACACCTTCAACCTAGATGGTTGTGTCACTCACATTCTGACTATGCAAAGGCTTGGAATATTGTATTACCTCCCTCCTTGGATTGTGGTAAGATGCTAAGATTGTGACTATACTCTTGAATAGTAGCATTGATGGATCAAATTAAGTATAGTAATAAATACAAGTACACATTGAATTCAACGCAATGAACTCAAGCAGAAGCCAAGCATAAGTCAATCACTAACAAAGACAAGCACAAAATACAGTGAAGAATTACGAAGAATTGAACAGTGAATATTTCAATTGAAGACATACAAAGTGAAGATTCTTTTGAAGCAAATTAAGGATACCTTGGAGCATTATTGAAGATAAGACTAAGAATACTTTGTGGAGCGACCTTGAAGAAGATTTAATATATTTTGTTGAGAAGCCTTAAGTGATCTTGGAAATAAAATTGAAGATCATGATGCATCGTTGATGTCATCATGAGGTAACTTGGAGAAATTTTTTGGGTACGATGAAGAGCAGTGGTGACACCTTCTAAGAAGAAAAGGTTGTCATTAATGATGTGATGTGGAGACTAAGTGTGACATGGCTCATTGAAGAATATTTTGGGAGCCGTGAAGAATAACTTAACATATTTTGACAAAGTGAAGTTGAGGGTTGGAGCCCAAGAGGTTGGAGCCTCATAGAGACAAGGTTGGTGCCTTGAAAGATAGGGTTGGAGCCCTAGAGGATTGGATTCCTCAGGAAACCAGGTCGGAGCCTGTACCAGAGATATGGTTGGAGCCCTAGAGGTTGGTACCTCAAATTGACAAGGTTGGAGCCTTGGCAATACCAAGTCGGTGCTTGGCACAATACAGGTTGGAGCCTGGAATATTGGAGTCTTCATCTCGGGTTGGAGCCATATATAATCATTGTACTTTAATTATTGTAAAGAAGAAATTAATAAAATTATCTATTCCATCATTGTTCATTTTGTGTTCTAAATATAAGTGATCTAACTAGTAAAATTAACAATTGAAATGAAATACCAATTCACCCCCCTCTCAGTATTTCCAACAATTGGTATCAGAGCCAGTACCTTCACTCAAAGCCTAACATCTTGAAGTCTGATCATTACAACACAAATGGCAAATCCAAGGAAGAAAGTCTCCAATCCTCCGAAATATGTGTCTTCCTCAACCATCGAAATTGAAGTCAATCAATTACAAAGGCTCCATTATTCAATGGAAATTTTGATATATGGGAGGCAAGAATGAGGAATTTCTTGAAGAATCAAGGAATTGAAGTTTGGAAATCAGTGATTACTAATGAAACGATGGATGAAGAATCCAAAGAGTACAATACAAGAGCAATGAAGGCAATTTTGAGTGGGTTATCTAATTCTGCGAAGGCCAATTTTGAAAAATGTTCATCAGAGTCATATGAGACAAACTTCATGATATTCATTCAAAAGGAGCATTGAAAATTATCTCTAGTCAATAAGATGATGGAAAACATGAAATAAGTCCAGAATCCATCAAGGAAGCCGAATATAAGAGAGATGACAACAAGGCTAAAGAAGACCAACAAGATGAAGAGAACAAAGAAGACTTTGAAGAAGATCTCCTAAATAAACTTATGGCTTCCATGGAAGAGATTAACTGTTTGAAAAAGGAAAATGAGGAACTTAGGAGGAAAGCACAAGATGGTAACCAAGACAAGACAAGGAAGGAAATTGACTTTGTCAAGCTTCAAGTACAAGAAATAGATGAGGAGCTCGCCAAACTTAAAGAGGAATTTCATCAAAACAAAAGAAAGCATCATGAAGATTTCATATCTATGAAAAATAAATTGGATAAGGCAAAGAAAAGGGATGAAACTTTTTCAAGCCACCTTGAACAAAGACTTAAAAGCTTGAACAATCTTGAAACAGATATTGGTCAATACAAGGAAGAGGTATCATCTCTTAGACATCAACTAGAAGAAGCAAGGAAACAAGTGAAAGGAGTTGAGAAAGTGATGGAAACTTTAGCATTCATAGAAGGGCATGTTGATGAAGCAGAAAAGGAGAGAAACACCATGATATGCCAACTAGAAGAAAAGGATGAAGAAATCTTCAAACTAAAATCAGACGTCAATCTTCTCAAGGTTGAAACATGTGAAGCTACAAGAATAAAAGAAGAAATGGAGAGCAGTCTATCAAAAGAGAATAAAGAAGTCTTCATAATGAAATAAAATATCATCTCCCTTAAAATCGAAGCACATGAAGCAACAAGGATGATGGAAGAAATGAAGAAGCAACTAGTTATGAAAGATGAAAATTGTGAAAAGTTTAAAGGAGAAATTGTCTTTCTTAAAAAGGAAGTTGACTTGCTGAATAAGAACTTGAAAATATCTCAAACCCTAGATGACATCCTAAGTCATCAAAGGTCTCCCCTTGATAAATTAGGGCTTGGCTATGCAAGTGAATCCTTAAGCAAGAATGATAATGTTTCAAAAAAAAAAGGATGTGAGGAAGCCAGGAAGAAATGTTGATGCTCCCTATTCTAGCAAATCCAAGGAGAAGATTCAAGACAACAATGGAAGAAATCCTACTCCAAGGAGACTTGAAAATGATGTCAAGAATACAAAAGACAATGAATATCATCAAAGAATCCAAGGCAAAAAGACTCCAGAAGTACATCAAGGAAATATTCATCTCCCAGGTACCAAAGTATATTTTTTTGGTTATTACTATTCTTGTAAGAACTTTGGGCATATGGAAAAGGATCGTAGGGCATATCAAAAAGATAAATTTAATGGTCCCCGTCAATCTTCTAGAAGAAATTTTGCTAGAAGAAGTCATGATTACTCATTCATGAACAAGATGGAGTGCTTAAATTGCCATAACATTGGACATATGGCTCGTGATTGTAATCTGACTTGGGTCCCTAAACAAGCTAAAACTATGACAACCAAGCCAGAGAAGAAAGTTACACAAGTATGGAGAAGGAAGCAAATTGGGTCTGAAAGTCTCTTGAACACTTCAACCAACAACACATGTTGTTGATTTGATTACATTCTACGCAGATATGATATTCCAAATGTTTGATGATGAGACGCTACCAAACAAAAGAAAAAAAAGAGACCATGCATACAACTTAGGGGGAGCAAGTAAATTAAAGAAGAGCACCATGACTGGGGGAGCAACATATCTTAAATGGAGAACTATAATTGATGAAGGAAACATGAAGAAGAAACGTGCCAAGAAGAAGCTTGATAGGGGAGTACTTGTGCACCCCATTTGCCATTTATTTCAAAGGAGGAGAGAATGTTGGAAGGGAAAGAATATTTCCATCAATGACAAAGAGGGAGATTATTAATCAAGGTTGTCATTGATGTCAATATGGAATTGACCGAGATGGAAAATATTCTTGAGATGCCCTAGAATGTGATGATAAGGTTGAAGACAATAGATGTCTAGTTCCAAATGATGATGTCATAACTCTTGGTTGATAAAGATGTCATCAATGAATATGTCAAGCCATGAAGATGTCAAGCCACTAATGAAGAAGTCTTGCTCGAACAAGTCCTTGGACTAACTATAATGTTGCCAGTTCCAATCATGTGCCTTGATTGATGATATAGACCTTAGGTGCCATTATACAAGCCTTTGAAGTGGAGGACTATAATTGATGAAGTCATACTCTTGAAGAATTACCACACCTTGACATGATTGGAAGACTGCTTTGGAGCTTTTGACAAATTAATGAAGGATGCACTATGACATATCACTGCACTAGTATATGATGACTTGGTTGATATGTGATGCTACATGAATGCTACACTCCTACATAATGACTCTATGATCCTATGATGACATTGATAACAATGAAGAAGCCAAATATTGAAGAAGCCAAGTTGTCTCAAACATTCCTCATGTTGTCCCAAACTTTTTATGCATAAAATTTAAGGATAGTCACAGAAAAATAATTTTTCCAATCTTAGAGGCAATATTTCAACATGGCACCTAGACCATCTTGAAAAGGATTTTTTCTTCTTTCCAATGAGCCCTTATTTGTCCCGAAACTCCTAGTAGTTTGTGAGATATTGAATTTTTAAGTCAAGAAAATTATATTTTGCAATGAGCTAACCTACACCTTGCCTTTCAAGTCGGCCTACCCCCAGAAAGACGTGTCCCTTCATCTTGACATCAATTTCATATAAAAATAAGGTTCGGACTGTTCATTTGACCAAGGAATTTCAAAGAGAAGTCAGATAAAATGGACAGAAGTATAAATGAGGCCGAGGAGAAGTATATTGGATGGGTTAATTCTGGTTTAGGATTTAAAAACACATCATAACAGTAAAACAGTCCTAAGAATACCTCGGACAGCTGACTGTGGAGACAGTCCTCACCTCAGAATTGTTTTAATCTCGGATTAGAGAAAATTGTCCAGCCACCTGAGGAGGTCTCAAACCAAAGAACCATCATAATATTTTGGGCTCGGTGCTATTAATTCAGACCTAAAGGTTGAGGTTTGGACTATGAAAAATTTCAGACTTCAGTGTGGATAGTTGCAGGAACAATCCTTGGTAACTTAGTCTCTTTCCATTATAGTGCTTCAATACAGTAGCTCATACCTTGTTACTGCAACCTGTGAACAGTGTCACAGAACCTCGGACTGCGGATTGGATAGTAAACAGTGGTGATATATCTTTGATATGGGTAGTAAGAGTCTCAGACCCCTGTGCAGAATTATATTTCGGTCTACTCATCAAATTACTCATATTAAAGGATTTTGCCTTAAACAGTGGCTCATTAAACAGTAACTGGATTCGTTAAACAATGGTTCAAAATACACCTTCAACCTAGACTATTGTGTCACTCACTTTATGACTGTGAAAAGGCTTGGAATATTGTATTACCTCCCTCCTTGGATTGTGGTAAGATGCTAGGATTGTGACTATACTCTTGAACACTAGCATTGATGGATCAAATGAAGTCCAGTAATAAAGACAAGTACACGTTGAAGTCAACACATTGAAGTCAAGCAGAAGCCAAGCATAAGTCAATCACTAACAAAGAAAAGCACAAAGCACAGTGAAGAATTACGAAGAATTGAATGGTGAAGATTTCAATTGAAGACATACAAATTGAAGATCCTTTTGAAGATAATAAAGGATACCTTGGAGCATTATTGAAGACAAGACTAAGAATACTTTGTGGAATCACCTTGAAGAAGATTGAATATATTTTGTTGAGAAGCCTTAAGTGATCTTGGAAATAAAATTGAAGGTCATGATGCATCGTTGATGTCATCATGAGGTAACTTGGAGAAATTGTTTGGGTATGATGAAGAGTAGTGGTGACACCTTCTACGAAGAAAAGGTTGTCATTAATGATGTGACATGGAGACTAAGTGTGACATGGCTCGTTGAAGAAGACTTTTGGAGCCGTGAAGAATAACCAAACATATTTTGAAAAAGTGAAGTTGAGGGTTGGAGCCCAAAATGTTGGAGCCTCGTAGAGACAAGGTTGGTGCCTTGAAAGATAGGGTTGTATCCCTAGAGGATTGGAGTCCTAAAGAAACCAGGTTGGAGCCTATACCAGAGATAGGGTTGGAGCCCTAGAGGTTGGTGCCTCAAGTTGACAAGGTTTGAGCCTTGGAAAGACCAAGTCGGAACTTAGCACAATACAGGTTGGAGCCTGGAAGATTGGAGTCTTCATCTAAGGTTGGAGACCTATATCATTATTGTACTTTACTTATTGTAAGGAAGAAAATAAAAAAATGTATCTATTCCATCATTGTTCATTTTTTGTTCTAAATATAAGTGATCTAACTGGTAAAATTAACAATTAAAAAGAAATACTGATTCACCCCCTTCTCAGTATTTCCAACAGGTTGTAACCACACATTAATATAGCTTATTTAAGTGCATAGGTTGCCTACATGATTGTAGGTTATTGTTGTGCTATACAACAACCCCCCATTTATTTTTTACAAATAGGGACCCTTTAGAAATAAATAGGAAATTATTTTTATAATTTCCTAAAATAAAAAATTAGAAAATAAAATTTTAAGTTTTTTCTTAAAGCGCGTCGCATATTACATATCTTATTTCCAAAAAAAAATTAAAACGTAAAATAAGCAAATTTTGAAATGCGCTCGAATCCATTCCGAAGAAAAAAAAAAGAACCCCTTCTATAAACATCAAATCATCGTTTTATTTTTTTTTCCTTTTCACATCGCACTTTGTTTAATCAATGAATCTTTAAGAAGCAAATGATATAAGTTGCGATACCCGCGGACCCGACAAAAAATAAACGAGGAAATATAAAATCTTTCGCTATCGCAGTCACTTTAAGTTTTTCGCAATTCACATTGCACGCAACTTATAATATATGCTCAAACGTTATCCTATAAAAGTTGTGATCTGCGATTTGTGCAGATCGCATTTCGCAGCCTTTAAGGGTCAAGCATCACGAAATATTATAAGGAATGATTGTGATTTGCGTAGTAAATGAATTCAGCGTGTGAAAACAGCTTGTGTCATATCAAATGGAATTTAAGATCTTAACGGATTTAAAACAATTGATAGATCTTACATCTGAAGCCATGTGAAATATTAAATTAGGAATTATGAAATATGATTGATAGATTGACATCTTCTCGCGTGTGTTTGAAGTAAATGATTGATTTACTCTCATAATACTCCTTATGTGTTAAATTCACTTTGCTCTCAGGAAACCAATTATCGGATTGAAGAAGTTCAAAATGAGCAAAAGGGGCAAAGAAATTTCTCAAACGTCGTCCACAGAAGACACAAATATGTCTTCATTATTTTCAAACACCATCTACAACAAATATTGTGGCAATTCGACATGGGAGGCAATGTATAAACTCTTCGAAGACGAAGGACCAAGGGTGATAAACAAAATTTCTGCAACAAGCACTGATTCTACCTCTGATGCAACCCTTTTTGATGTTGCATGCTCGTACATTCACAGGATAGCTGCGAGACCAAAGATTCTTCCTTATACAGACATGGTTAAGTGGGAAATTAACCACTTAAACATTGAAGATATAATGTTCAAGAATGCGAGAGGAGAAACTATAGGTTCTTTAAAAGCAGAGGATTTAGCAGCAATGTATCACGTACCAACCCCGCAGTAGAAATACGACAACAAATATGTGTAGAAATTCAAAGCAAAACATCTAGATCTTATCAAAGTCATCCATGAATGGAAGGACAATGAAGGGAAATTGAAGCAAGTCTGGTACGTACCCAATTGCACAAATTCCTAATCCTTATTGTTATGTTGCTGGTATGTTATGTAGAATATTTTCCAAGCCTGATAGTACTAGATTTTCAAGAGATTGGGTTCCCCTAATTGACGCAATTGTCAATTCATCTATCTTAAATTGGGCAGACATTTTATCCAATTACCTAGCCAAGCATATAACTGAATATAGGAATAAAAGAAGTGTTTCACTCAGAGAAATACCTCCTTTTTATATGTATGCCTATGTCAAGGACGCTATCTGTTTTACTTCTATTTTTCCTACCATGGGTTGGAAATGGACTACCAAAAACCCTACCCCGATTCATATCTACCACAGAGAAATTTGGGATTCTAAGTTCCACTTACACTTTTATAAAATCTACTATGGAGTCATATTTCCCATACATCAGATGATTTTCAACAAAAAGGCTCCTAGGGTTTCTGAAGAAGCCAATGTAGATATTCTTCCAGTAGCTAGATGGTTTGCTGAAGAAAAGTTCACATATATTAGAGTATTTGGGAGTTATTCTCTTCCCCATGTTTTACCTTACTATGTTCTAGATAAATTACTTGCGAAAGAAATAGCCTATCAGCTTGTCAATGATGTCACAAAACAGCTAAAGGATGGTAAAAAGGCTATTTGGCCTACTTTCCCTCTACAGTGCGGCACCTTTGCTCTGGCTAATATTGGCCACACATTCAAAGAGGTTCCTAAGATTCATTTATTGAAATTGGCATTTATGCCAGGAAGATTATATGATCCCAATGATGTGATTAAAAATTACATTGCAGAGTTAAAAATGAAGCCTTTCGTAAAGGAAGCAAATGAATTTGATGACTTCTTCCAAGGCATGGAAAATTTCTCTGATATTATCAAACATGTTTATAGTCAATTAAGTCAAGAGGATGTTGAAGCTTTTCAATCATATAGAAACAAGAGACTAGAAAATGTTCCTTGGAATTTGTTGACTATTGAAGATGAAAAACACACTCCAAGTGTTATTTTGGATGATGAAATGAAAGATATATCTAAAAATGAATCAGGTCAATCACAGCAGCAGTCTGATAATTTGGATCAATCTGAATCTAAGAAAACAAATTTAGAAATTGACCAAATTATTCAAGAGATAGAAGTGTTGTAGAAAACAAGGAACAATGGGACAAAATCAAATTCGGAAACAATTCCACATAGTCATAGCATGTTAGATCAGTCCAAGTCGTCTCAAGTAAAAGATCTGATGAATGAATGGGAAGAATTTTTTGAAGCAATAAATACTCCCAAATAAAATCCCAAAACTGATCAAGCACCAAGTTTCCAAACACCAAAACCTTCATAGAAAATAGTTGAGACTGTCAATCCGCTACAAAGAGTTCCAGCAATGCATGACAAATAAATCATACAGGCCTACCCTATAGATCAGATACATATACAGATTGAAGATATTCCTTCATTAGATATTTTCTACAGTCCTAGCTACAAGGTTGTAGTTAAAAGAAATAAAAGAAGAAGGATTGATGAAACAACTCCAAAACCAACAAAAGAATCAATTGATGTACTTTGGAAGGATTCCTCAGATGATCCCACTAAACATCTAACCAAGTTATCACAATATGCAGGGACATATGCCACTGCTACTTTTGATAAAGCTACTGAGGTTAGAGTATTGTTGAAACAAAAGGAAGCCAAAGTACAAGAATTAGAACAGTTGTTAAATGAAGAGGAATCCAAGTCCATTGAGAAGATCAAAATAAACACAGCCAAATTTCATGAAGATATTAAAAGCCTCAAATAAAAGTATCAGATAGAGCTTAATGAAAAGCAAGAACATCTGGAGAGAGCAATGGTTGAGTTACATAGTCAACCACAGTTATAACAATTCATCAAAGAAGCACTTGATGTAAACACCATTTTAAAGAAAGAACAAGAAGTGTTTTGTCGCCAAGCTTCCATGATTTATTCTTATTGTGATTCCTATAAGATAATGGTTCAAAAAATAGCAATGCAGAAACTAGAATGTGAAAGACTTGAAAAGAAAATCGAAGAACACATTCAGTGGCAAATTTCAAAAATAGGAAAGCAAGCTAATCTACCACAAATAGATAAGCTTCATAAAGAACTGTTATTCGCAGAATGAAGAGCACAAATTAATCAAGCATAGAAAGCAGCGGCCAAGACATCCAAGAAATCAAATGAGGTTAGTCAGTCTATATGTGATCAATTGTTTAAAACAGAACTTCTTAAAGAAAACACGTCTGATGTGTTTTCAGGAACAAGAGAAGTAGAAATAAAATGGAGACAGAGAGCAGATACACAAGAGGAAATGATCAAAAAAGTTAATAATTTTGATCAGGAAAATCACTGGAATTTTCTAATCAAAACTTACCATCAACATCAAACTCTTCAGTATATTACAGATTCAGCAAAAAGATCTCAGTCAGTAATCTCAAATGTTTTTTTCAAGGGACAGATTCGATCACAGATATCATAGCCATCTCAGCTTAAAGCAATGCTAGATATTTGTCAACTTCGTGATCACACTCAGAAATAAGGGCAGGATTCGCAAAATCAGGATTGCTAGTTTAAAATTCCTAGATTATTGTTTAAGTTAAGCTTTTAGAGAAAGGTTGTTTGAAACCTCCTCTACATTTTTGTAATAATTTAATTTTAGTTTATAGTTATTTTAGTATTTAAACCATTCTCATGCATTTAGAGAAGGGTCCAGAATTTTATTGAGAACATTTGCAAAGAATGCTTAATTGTAAGTAAGTTTGTGGATGCCTTGATAAAATAATGGAACACGGCCTTTTCAGTTATATATCATTTTGTTGATCACTGTTGATGCACTTTTGTATTCTTTGAAAGACTTACTGATAGAAGAGTTGAATGTAGCCTATTATCATTGATCAGATGAACAGGACAGTACACATCTGGTACTATTATCATGTATGCTAGTTTTGTTTTGAATATTAGTGATGAATCCAACTTTCATGAATTATATATGAAATCGATTGTTTTTTTCTGAAATATCAGTTGCACTATTATACGATATAAAGATAGAAATTGGTTTGTTTTATATACGATCATCAAATATATGCGATATGTTTCTCATTTTCTTTTGATTAACCATTTTTCAAGAGAAACATCTTACAAATTAATAATTCTATTAAATCTGCGATGATCTTAATCATCACAGATTGAATAGATATCATTCTAGATCGCATCAAATTAGTATTATCCTGGGTTAGATTAAATTACACTTAATTCAATTTTTTGCATTTTAGAATAAATTTGTTTTAGTTTTTAGTAATTCTTCATGAAAATTCTTTAAGAGAAACCCAACAATCAAACAAAAAACCCAACTTTGGGAAACTAGTCCCATTATACCCAATCGAAGCCACTATCCCAAACAAAAAAGGAACTGTCTTAAGGTCCGGACCAGGTGGTTATCCCCCTTGTTGTTGCCACAGATTTTTAAGGCCTCAACATTTTTGGCGCTAGAAGGAGGGCTACTATGAATGGCATATAAATCTAAACCTCAAAATATAAGCCCTCATAAGAGTCGATCTCCCCAAAATCATTCTACAGCTTCCCGATCACATTCTAGATCACCAACTTAGAAATCAGAAATAGTAGAAACCTTTCCATCATCTCCTGAAGTATCTCGATAGTCATCTGCTTTAGATTCACTCCCTAGTATCCCGAAGTTCAGTCTTTAATTCAGAAATTAGAAGGAATATTTATTTCTGCTAGAAAGCTTGTTAACCCAGAAGCTTTTGAAGAAAGTGTTACTTCTATATTTAGAGAAACTGGTATATTAACTAGATCCAAAAGTGAGAAACTTGGAATTTCGCCTTTTGAATTTCCAATTGAATCAGTTCAAAAAAAAAAATTTATATCCAAATCTAAGTCAGATAATAGTGAAGTTACATCAAATTTTCCTTTGGTTACTTCTTCATATCCTCTTACTCAATCTGCATCTTCTCAGTCTTCCATTTCCTCTACTCAAACAATCAGTGGTATTACAAGTAGTATTGTTCCAGTTGTAAGTTCTTCATTCATTCCCTCTACTTCTAGATCTACTTCTGTATCTTCACAAACTTCTAATCCAATTACGGCCAATCGACCTTGGACGAATCCTGGTGTTGTATTGATAGCAAATCCAAATCCTCTTCCAGATCATTCGAAAAAATGGTTACCTAAATATAATCCAGATTATTGTCTTCCTGTGGAAGAACATATCAATAATTTTATGTTGGCCATGAATCTTAATGGAGTTGCTCATGAATATATTGTAGTCAGATTGTTTCCATATACTTTACAAGGATCTGCGAGATCCTGGTATTTTTCACTTCCAGCAGGATCCATTGCCGATTGGGAAACTTTTGAGCAAGTTTTTCTTGCAAAATTTGGAGATGATAGAACTGTTGCATCCCTAATCAATGCTCTTTCCAATCTTAAAACAAATTCAGGGGAAAGAATCAAAGATTTCAACTCCAGATTTAACAAGTTATTAAACAAAATTCCAACTGCTTCCAAGCCTACAGTTGATGTACAAATAGAGTGGTATATTTCCTCTTTGCCTTCTAATATAGCTATTTTTGTAGATAGAGCTAGTAAAGATACCCTCTTATAAAACATGAAAGAATCTCTCACTGTAGAGAAAAGAATCTTAGCATTAGAAAAACGTTCAGAGATAGAAGACAGGAAATCCAAGAAAGTGACATTTAGTCAAGATTCTAAAAATAAAGTCTCAAAAGATCCACTTGATCTTGAAGGTCTTAAAAAAGTAAGACTATGTCAAATGACATGATTGAAATATAGAAACAGGTTGTTGAAACTTCAGCCCCAAAGAAATCATTTTTCCCATTTAAGAAAAATCCTTCTTCAACATCTCAGCCTCTAAATGTGATTTCGAATGTTGAATCCGATCAAGATATTGAAGATCCCTCACCATCTGAACAAGAACCAAAGTCTGAGGAAGAAGTTGAATTGAATGGTTTATGGGATTTCATTCTCCCCACAGAGAAAGAAAGTGAAGTTATGCCTGTGTCTACAAGAATTAAATCTTCTTCTGATTCAACTGTATCAAATCAGAAACAGAAATCTTTTCCCACCAAGGAGAAAACAATAGCCAAAAAATGTAAAACTGTTCAAACAGATCCTAATACAACTTCTAAAACTTTGATAGTTTCATATATAGTGGAATATAATATAGTTGAAGATATGAAAAAGACCAAATCAAATATTTCATTACATGAAATGACCAAACTCAAACAACAACAGAAAATTTTGCTTAGAGAACTCGAAGCAATCCCTGTAGATCCCATACAACCACCAGTTATAGCCCAAGCTTCTAAAGATATGGGGAAACCTCCATCATCCCCAAACAAAGTAAATCCCAATGATCTTGTTTTAATTGGTGATAGATCTATTTCTCACACTCCTCCTTTACTTTTGACTTATGAGATTTTAAACAAAAATGTTTATAATTGTCTTATTGATTCAGGAGCTTCCTCAAACATTATGCCAAGAAAAGTGTGTACAAAATTGAATGTCACTCCTCAAAATTCAATTGTACATATAGTTCAATTGGATAGAACAAGAGTCGAATTTATTGGAGAAATGTTGTCTGTATCTACTAGGTTATCATCCAATCCAAAGTTACTACAAGTAATTGATATTTTGGTCACAAACATCCCTGAATTTTATGGTCTTATTTTAAGCAGGGATTGGTCTGAAAAGTTACATGGATATTTTGCTACCGATTGGTCACACATGTGGTTACATATAATGGAAAACCAAATCAAATCAGAATTGAACGTAAAAAATTCATGAAACATATAGTCACCGAACTAGAAGAAGCAAATGAACCTGTAGCTTTTACCAATAATATTATTGGAAATTATTCAGCTGAATCGTTTCTTAGATCATTCAATGCCTAGATTTCACCTTTTTCAACAAACACTGCTATTTCTCAAATTGAAAACTTTTCTCAAACAGACACTTCTAGATGTGTTAACCTTAGCAATCAAATTCCAAAGCAATATTCATTTTGGACTCTATACTTTGATGGTTCAAAATCAGAAGATGGTGCAAGAGCAGGTTGTGTTTTAATCAATCCACAAGGAGAGAAAACTATGTTATCTTGCAGACTTGAATTTCAATGCACAAATAATACTGTTGAATATGAAGCATTGATACAAGGTATATACAAAGCTATTGGATTGAATATTAAATATTTGCAAATATATGGAGATTCTGAAATAATTGTTAGACAAGTCATAAATACAATTCATTGTATTTCTGGACATTTGAAACATTATCAAACTTTAGTTCAGAGTCTTACTTCCCATTTTACTGCATTTAATATCTCCACAGTTCCTAGATTACAAAATGCAAGTGTTGATTTACTTGCTAATGTAGCATCTCGACTTATACCATTTGAAGAATTTAGTCCAGATAGATTTTCAATTGAGTTAATTTTTAGGCCTTCCATTCCAGATAATGTAACAAGTTGGAGAGTATTTAACAATGATGCAAATATAGTAGACTTTCTTACATCAAACAGAACTTATGAAGGTCAAATCGTAGATGAACATGAACATGATATACAGAATGAAGATAAACCAAATACTAATCCAATTCCCAAATCTGAAGTCAAAATGGAAGATCTCTATGATTTGAAAAATATATTTAAGAAGATGACCAATTCAAAAACTCAGAGTTCTACCTTAAAATTTGAATTGATTAATCTTGGTACACCAGAAAAACCTCAAAACATCAACTTAGGTCTTGGTTTAAAACCTGAAGAAAGGATGTCATTCATTAAATTGTTGAAAACATATAAAGGTATCTTTGCATGGGATTATTCGGATCTTAAAACATATGATACTTCCATAATTCAGCATACCATGCCTATGATTTCAGATGATAAGCCTGTTTAACAAAAACTTAGAAAAAATCATCCGAATTTAGAAAGTCAAATTAAATCTGAATTAAATAAAATGCTCAAAGCCAAACTCATTTTTCATGTTAGACATTCGAAATGGGTTTCAAACATGGTCCCAGTTAGAAAAAATAATGTAGACATTAGGATTTTGTAGCAGCAGAACTTGTAGATTTGTTGGCTTGAATATTAAAAATGGCTTTAATTATAAAAATACACAAAAGGTATTTATAATAATAAATATTTATTGATATGATATGAATAAGATGATTGAAAGTTACAATGAGGCCCTGCTTTTATACCTATGCAGGTGACCTTTCATGAACAGGCATGTCTTTTAGACATGCCTTTTCAGTTAACTAATGACTACTTAACATAATCCTAATTGATTATTTAGTAATTACATTTATTTGTATTTATTCCATTAATGACTATATCTATTACATTAGTTATGAATTAGGTTCATAACATTGCCTTCTTCTCAAAAATCTTTGTCCTCAAAGCTTAACTTTCGACAATTTCCTTTACTTGGGATTATCTGCTAGGCATGTCATCCACCACTGGTACCTTGGCATGTATAATTCTCCAATAATACTTCCTTGAAACTGGGTTTTGTTTTTATATTATTTTTAATTATAAAGCAAGAAGTCTTTATTGATACTTTTGCTTTTAAAGATTCCACGACTTTTCCAATTTTAACCCTTGGTAATTTCGTTGACCTTCCAAAATTTAATCCTTATATGTTGGTCCACTTATATTTTAAATACCTTTTTAAGCTATAAACTTTTTGCCTTCCTTTAAATGGAACTTGAATATATATATATATATATAGTATTTAACTCCTTTATATATATAATTTAACTTCTCTTTTTTGATGATGAACCTCTTCCTTTCATTTGAATTTGTACTTATATATATATATATATATATTAATTTTTTTAATTAAATTTAATTAATTAATATTAAATTAATTAATTAAAACAATATATATATGTATTATAAAATATATAGTTGTAAACTATATATATACATGATTATTGATCATCTGTCCGTTTAAAAACCAACGAGATCTGGGGATCACGATTTATATGCCATGAATAAATTGAATGTATCTTCTCATTAAATCCTTTGTTATATTCTTAGCAGATTGGTCAGATAACCACTTACAATCTGAGGTAGAAGGTAGTTGCAAAGAAAATCAAGGTACAGTCTTTTTCAGTGCAAGTGAAGATACATCAGCGTCTTGGTTCATGAAGAAATTTCGTATCTGAAGGGGAAGAGTTGTCCCTGGTAGCTCACAGGTAGCCAAAAATACCAACGGCACATCTGCAGGTATTGAATCTACTTGTTGAAGCAGTATATTCCATGTCCTATATGCAGCACTCTGGCCAGCGCCTCCCTGACTCTTAGAGAACTCATCAACCTTTTCCACGTCCCCAACATCAATTTTAGGCACGAGATCCTTATGTTGAGAAAACACAACCTCGGATGCATTCTCATTCTTCTTAACAATGGCATCGAAAGCTATATTGCCCTGCGCATCGACGCTCACGAGCAGAATCTTGGTGTCTTTTCTTTCTTCCTTGCGTCCCATGTCCAGTGGATATTGGGCAATGTGACTTTCTGGGAAGGCGCCCCCATCTCCGAAGTCTTCGATCTTGCGAGGGACAAATCCTGCCTACTTCCCGTAAGGGGGTGTTTTCTTAACCTTTACAACTGAATTGGGTTTGGGCTAATCTACCCGATTCCTGAACCATGGATCCGAAGTAAAATCATATTGTGCTCCGTTATTTACCTTGGGAGTTGGAAGGCTACCAAGTAGTGATCCTACCATCTTCGAAGAAGGCCTAAGCACTTTATCATCATCTAGACCGTCCCCCATTTTAAGGTCATCTACATAATTATCTTCACAATTACTTCTTTTTACTTCTTCTACTGTGATGTGGGTACTGCCACCCCATCGACGTTCACTAATCTCTGCATGAAGAGTCGTTGATAAGTAGCTTTTCCTTAGGAGAGAATTTTCAGTCTTGAAGACATCTAAATCAGCTTCATCTTTTTGTGTTTTTTTACTATTTCTGGCAATGATATTTCTTGTATAAAAGGCACATTTATGTCCCGCAAAATATTTGTCTCTGCATTTCCAACATTTCTCTTCCTTTTTTCCTTTATTACGCATTGGTGGGGGAATATATTTGCTTGAATTTTCCATTGATGTTCTACTTGATTTTCCCTTGGCATAACTAACTGCCCTCTCATTATTAGGTCGTTCATAACCTTCTCCTTGCTTCAGGATTTTCTTCAGCACTTTCTTATCATCAGTAACTTCATTTTCCCTTTTATCACCATTATTAGAATCAACCATTTTCGCATCTTCATAATTATGGATTACTGCAGAAATTTTTTTACAACATGCAGAAATTTTTTTATAACCGTTTGTGACTTCTGCACATGAATTCTCTAATTGTTGAAGCTTTTCTAGAATTTTATCATTTTTTTCACTTTTTTTACACGACTTTTCTAATTGCTCATGATCTCCAAGTACTGGCACATAGTGTGGTAAACTATGTCCATAGGCTTGTAAACTACGTTCGTAGGCTTGTAGAACGATGTTGTGTGCCATTGCTTTTTTATGGCTTCAATATGGCTCTGATACCACTGTAGCAGCGGAACTTGTAGATTTGTTGGCTTGAATATTAAAAATGGCTTTAATTATAAAAATACACAAGAAGTATTTATAATAATAAATATTTATTGATATGATATGAATAAGATGATTGAAAGTTAAAATGAGGCCCTGCTTTTATACCTATGTAGGTGACCTTTCATGAACAGACATGTCTTTTAGACATGCCTTTTCAGTTAACTAATGACTAATTAACATAATCCTAATTGATTATTTAGTAATTACATTTATTTGTATTTATTCCATTAATGACTATATTTATTACATTAGTTATGAATTAGGTTCATAACATATTTGCATAGACTTTAGAAATTTGAATAAAGCTTGTCAGAAAGACAATTTCCCCTTACCCACCATATAACAGATATTACAGTCAGTTGCAGAATTTGAATTGATATCTTTTCTTGACAGATTTTCAGGATATAATCAGATCATAGTACACCCTGATGATAGATTAAAGGAAATATTCAAAACAATGTGGGGAACATACGCATACCAAAAAATTCCTTTTGAGTTGATTAATGCTAGTGCTACATTTTAACGTGCTATGGATATAGCTTTTATAGGATTAATCGATAGCTGGGTTGTCATATATTTAGATGACATTACAGTTTATTCTAAGCATAGAAGCAATCATGTTAATAACCTAAAACATATTTTTGAAAGATGTAGAAAATGCAGCATTTCCTTGAATCTTCAAAAATGTTATTTCGCCTTATCAGAAGGTAAATTATTAGGGTTCATTATCTCTAAAAAATGAATCCATATCGACCCTGATAGGATTCAAGAAATTGAAAACATCCCTTTACCACATAATAAAAAAACAATGCAATCATTCTTAGGACAAATTAATTTTGTAAAAAGGTTTGTTCCCGATTTTTCCCAAATCATCTTACCCTACAATCAATGATCAAAAAAAATTCAATTTTTAAATGGGGAAAAGAAGAGAGAAATTATTTTGAGTTGATTAAAAAATCCATCATTGAAGCTCCCTCTTTAACAACTCCTGATTTTCTTAAATCATTTGTATTATATACATTTTATTCTGATACATCATACGCAGCAGTTTTGACACAATTAAATGATCAAAGCATTGAAGGACCGATTGTGTTTTTTAGTTCTAACCTTCAAGGTGTTGAGTTAAATAATTCAGTTGTGGAAAAACAAGTTTATTCTGTGTTTAAAGCTTTGAAACATTTCAGAAATTTTCTCCTAAAAACACATACTAAAATAATAGTACCTTACTCAGCAATAAGGCACTTATTAATCCAACGAGAAGTAGGAGAGAAGAGAGTAAATTGGGTTACTGCACTTCAAGACTATGATGTAGAGAGACATCCTGCTAAAATTGTTAAAGGACAAGGTCTTTGCAGGATGTTAACTGCAGCCTCTCATTTACCAACAGAAGAAGATCAATCAAATGAAATACAATTTTCAGATGTAAGCCTAAACGATTCTCAGTCACAATATGTTGATCTGAAATTTTTCTTGAAAAATGGATATGCTCCATTATATCTCAATTATACAGCAAATCATGCTCTTAGGCTTAAAGCAAATCAATATCAACTCATAGATGATGTGTTATTTAGGAAGAATTATGATTCTATATTATTGAGATGTTTAGAAAAAACTGAAGCTGAAAAAGTAATGCAGGAATTACATAATGGACCAGCTGGAGGTCATTTCGGAGGAAACACCACAGCTCATAAAATATTGCATGCTAGTTACTATTGGCCAACTCTATTTAAATATGCACCTGAATATGCGATAAAATGTAAAGTATGTCAAACTGCAGCGAGAAGAGAGAAAAGCAGCATTTCCACTACAACTAGTAAATATCCAACAACCATTTGAATAATGGGGGTTAGATATTATAGGTGAAGTAATGCCTAATTCTTCAAAACAACACAAGTATATTCTTACCGCAACTGATTATTTCACAAAATGTGTAGAAGTTATCCCATTAAAGGTGGTTAATACACAAAGTATTACAGATTTTATTGATCAGTTCATAATCACCAGGTTTGGTCTCCCATCAGCTTTGATATTTGATAATGCATCTTACTTTTCCAGAAATGCCATAATAGAATTTGCTTTGAAAAGAGGTTTTAAATTAAAATACTCAACTAAATATTATCCACAAGGTAATGGATTCGCTGAATCTACAAATAAAAACCTTATTAGAATCATCAAACGAACTATAGAAAAAAATCATAAAAATTGGCACAAAGCACTATTATTTGCTCTTTGGGCAGATAAAATCAACCAGAAAGCCTCAATAGGTACTTCTCCATTTGTGTTAGTTTATGGGAAAGAAGAAATTCTACCCACAAACGTAACAATACCATCATTTGCTTTAGTGCAGTTTATTGATGAAAATCCTTCATCTTCCCTTCAACTTAGACAAGATCAAATTATTAAGTTAGAAGAAGGAAGAGAAAAAGCCAAACAAACTCATATTCATCATCAACAAATAAGAAAAGCCTCATTTGATTCAACTTCTGTCGATCTAAAGAATCTTCAAATTGGTGATTTGGTATTGAAATGGGACAAAGCGCAGGAGGAAAAGGGTAAACACACGAAGTTTCAAAAACTATGGCAAGGTCCATTTCAAATAATTGAAGAAATAGGCCCATCAACATTTCTGTTACAAGATTTATCAGGCACAAAGGATTCTTTTCCTGTTAATGGGTAAATTTTGAAAAAATATTTTTCATACGAGGTAACCCCTTCTATCCTTGTGTATTAAAATATTTTGGTTTTCTTGTAAAAATAAAAGCTTGCTTAGTACTGATAGTTGGCCTTTCAAAACAAATATCAGATGAATTTCTTTTTTATTTTTATTTTCACTTATAAAAAATGAAAATGTTAAGGAAGGAAAATCAAAAGATTTAGAGAGATAGATTGATTTTATCTTTCTAAAAAATGAAATTTCAATAAAATAGTTATTTTTTTTTATAAACTATCATTTTTATATAGCATGAATATTCTTTTATCAGTCAAGAAAAGAAACTTTAATATAGTAAGAAACCTTCTTGCAGAAAAGCAATCTGAAACTCAACATTATCATCCAGTATCTTAAAAAGACCTATAATTCATCCCATCCGGAAAATTTTATAAATTTTCAAAAGGAATTCAAAAGAAAATAAAAAGATATGGTTTGAAGAAAAACTTAAAAGATAATAAGTCTCATCACGAGCTTGTTTACCATGTTCATAAAGAAATAGTTAAAATGACATTACTAATACTGTCTACCAAAACAATGTAATGACTTGAGATTATATCATAAATACAAGGGGTCTCATCAAGAGCCAGCTTGATCGGTTTAATTACTATTTGTGAATGGCATTGTCATTATTTGGTTACCAAGCTAAGCCAATGGCTTTGAAGTAGATGAGAATATATAAAATAAAGTTCTCATAAATTAGAATTTACTTATGAAGATTATAAGAAATACTAGATGGGAAAATGGATCATAGCTAGGTAAAAGGTAACCCTACCAAAAGCTTAAAATTGCCTATTGGAACAGAGGCTCTATCTGTGATAAAAGAGTAAGTTTATATAAAGTTGATCTGTAAAGGTTATTTACTTTATCCGTTTAAACTAAGTAAGGACTGATATAGATTTTCATACTTATATCTTAATAGAGGAATTCTCATGAATAGTGATTAAAATAAATTTGCATTGCTTGGCAAAGATATTATTTATTTGAAATTCCGTTCCTTTAACTATTTTATTTTCAAAAAGGTTTAGAATTTTCAAAAAATTTATCAAAGACATTTGGTTCGTCCAAGTACAACAACCCCCCATTTATTTTTTATAAATAGGGACCCTTTAGAAATAAATAGGAAATTATTTTTACAATTTCCTAAAATAAAAAAACTTAGAAAATAAAATTTTAAGTTTTTCCTTAAAGTGCATCACATATTACATATCTTATTTCAAAAAAAATTATAAAACGTAAAATATGCGAATTGCGAAATGCGCTCGAAGCCTTTCCGGATATTTAAAAAAAAAAAAAAAAACCATCAAATCATCGTTTTATTTTATTTTCTTTTTCGCATCGCACTTTATTTAATCAATGAAGCTTTAAGAAGCAAATGATATAAGTTGCAATACCCGTGGACCCAACAAGAAAATAAACCAGGAAATATAAAATCTTTCGCTATTGCGGTCACTTTAAGTTTTTCACAATTCGCATTGCGTGCAACTTATAATATATACTCGAACGCTATCCTATAAAAGTTGTGATCTGCGATTTGCACAGATCACATTTCGCAGCCTTTAAGGGTCAAGCATCACGAAATATTATAAGGAATGATTGAGATTTGCGTATTAAATGAATTTAGCGTGTGAAAACAGCTTGTGTCATATCAAATGGAATTTAAGATCTTAACGGCTTTAAAATTATTGATAGATCTTACGTGTGAAGCGATGTGAAATATTAAATTAGGAATTATGAAAGATGATTGATAGGTTGACAGATTCTCGCGTGTGTTTGAAGTAAATGATTGATTTACTCTCATAATACTCCTTATGTGTTAAATTCACTTCGCTCTGAGGAAACCAATTACCGAATTGAAGAAGTTCAAAATGAGCAAAAGGGGCAAAGAAATTTCTCAAACGTCGTCCATAGAAGACACAGATATGTCTTCATTATTTTCAAACATCGTCTGTAACAAAGACTGTGGCAGTTCGACATGGGAGGCAGTGTATAAACTCTTCGAAGACGAAGGACCAAGGGTGATAAACAAATTTTCTGCAACAGGCATTGATTCTACCTCTGATGCAACCCTTTTTGATGTTGCATGCTCGTACATTCATAGGATAGCTGCGAGAACAAAGATTCTTTTCCTTATACAGACATGGTTAAGTGGGAAATTTACCACTTAAACATTGAAGATAGAATGTTCAAGAATGCGAGAGGAGAAACTATAGGTTCTTTCAAAGCAGAGGATTTAGCAGCAATGTATCACCTACCAACCCCACAACAGAAATACGACAATAAATATGTGCAGACTTTCAAAGCAAAACATCCAAATCTTATCAAATTCATCCATGAATGGAAGGAAAATGAAGGGAAATTGAAGCAAGATAATTTCGGTACGTACCCAATTGCACAAATTCCTCATCCTTATTGTTATGTCGTTGGTATGTTATGTAGAATATTTTCCAAGCCCGATAGTACTAGATTTTCAAGAGATTGGGTTCCCCTAATTGACGCAATCGTCTATTTATCTATCTTAAATTGGGCAAACATTCTATCCAATTACCTAGCCAAGCATATAACTGAATATAGGAATAAAAGAACTGTTTCACTCAGAGAAATACCTCCTTTTTATATGTCTGCCTATGTCATGGATGCTATCTGTTTTACTTCTAATTTTCCTACCATGGGATGGAAATGGACTACCAAAAACCCTACCCCGATTCATGTCTAACACAGAGAACTTTGGGATTCTAAGTTCCACTTACACTTCTATAAAATCTACTATGGAGTCATATTGCCCATACATCAGATGATTTTCAACAAAAAGGCTCCTAGGGTTTCTGAAGAAGCCAATGTAGATATTCTTCTAGTAGCTAGATGGTTTGCCGAAGAAAATTTCACATATATTAGAGTATTTGGGATTTATGCTCTTCCCCATGTTTTACCTTACTATGTTCCAGATAAATTACTTGTGAAAGAAATAGCCTATCAGCTTGTCAACGATGTCACAAAATAGCTAAAGGATGGTAAAAAGGCTATTTGGCCTACTTTCCCTCTACAGTGCGGCACCTTTGCTCTGGCTAATATTGGCCACACATTCAAAGAGATTCCTAAGATTCAGTTATTGAAATTGGCATTTATGCCAGGAAGATTATATGATCCCAATGATGTGATTAAAAATTACATCGCAGAGTTAAAAATGAAGCCTTTTGTAAAGGAAGCAGATGAATTTGATGACTTCTTCCAAGGCATGGAAAATTTCTCTGATATTATCAAATAATTTTTTAGTCAATTAAGTCAAGAGGATGCTGAAGCTTTTCAAGCATATAGAAACAAGAGACTAGAAAACGTTCCTTTGAATTTGTTGACTATTGAAGATGAAAAACACACTTCAAGTGTTAGTCTGGATGATGAAATGAAAGATATATCTGAAAATGAATCAGGTCAATCAGAGCAGCAGTCTGATAATTCGGATCAATCTGAAAATGAATCCGAATATAATAAAGCAAATTTAAAAAATGACCAAATTATTCAATAGATAGAAGTGTTGGAGAAAACAAGGAACAGTGGGACAAAATCAAATTCAAAAATAGTTCAACATAGTCATAGTATGTTAGATCAGTCCAAGCCGTCTCAAGTAAAAGATCTGATGAATGAATGGGAAGAATTTTCTAAAGAAATAAAGACTCCCAAAGAAAATCCCAATACTGATCAAGCACCAAGTTTCCAAACACCAGAACCTTCACAAAAAATAGTTGAGATTGTCAATCCACTACAAAGAGTTCCAGCAATGCATGACAAAGATATCATACCGGCCTATCCTACAGATCAGATAATTCTACAGATTGAAGATATTCCTTCATTAGATATTTTCTACAATCCTAGCTACAAGGTTGTAGTTAAAAGAAATAAAAGAAGAAGGATTGGTGAAACAACTCCAAAACCAACAAATGAATCATTTGATGTACTTTGGATGGATTCCTCAGATGATCCCACTGAACATCTAACCAAGTTATCACAATATGCAGGGACATATGCCACCGCTACTATTGATAAAGCTACTGAGGTTAGAGTATTGTTGAAACAAAAGGAAGCCAAAGTACAAGAATTAGAACAGTTGTTAAATGAAGAGAAAGCCAAGTCCATTGAGCATATCAAAATAAGCACAGCCCAATTTCATGAAGATATTAAAAGCCTCAAATCAAAGTATCAGACAGAGCTTAATGAAAAGCAAGCACATCTGGAGAGAGAAATGACTGAATTACAGAGTCAACCACAGTTAGAACAATTCATCAAAGAAGCACTTGATGTAAACACCATGTTAAAGAAATAACAAGAAGTGTTTTGTCACCAAGCTTCCATGATTGATCCTTATTGTGATTCCAATAAGTTAATGGTTCAACAAATAGCAATTCAGAAACTAGAATGTGAAAAACTTGAAAAGAAAATCAAAGAACACATTCAGTGGAAAATTTCAGAAACAGGAAAGCAAGCTAATCTACCAGAAATAGATAAGCATCACAAAGAATTGTTATTCGCAGAATGGAGAGCACAAATTAATCAAGCAGAGAAAGTAGTGACCAAGACATCCAAGGAATCAAATGAGATTATTCAGTCTATATGTGATCAATTGTTTAAAACTGAACTTCTTAAAGAAAACACGTCTGATGTTTGTTCAGGAACAAGAGAAATAGAAATAAAATGGAGACAGAGAGAAAATACACAAGAGGAAATGATCAAAAAAGTTAATAAGTTTGATCATGAAAATTACTGGAATTTTCTAATCAAACCTTACCATCAACATCAAACTCTCTGACTCTTACAGATTCAGCAAAAAGATCTCAGTCAGTAATCTCAAAATGCTATTTTCAAGGGACAGATTCTATCACGGATATCACAGCCAGCTCAGCTTAAAACAATGCTAGATATTTGTCAACTTCGTGATCACACTCAAAAATAAGGGCAGGATTCGCAAAATCAGGATTGTTAGTTTAAAATTCCTAAATTATTGTTTAAGTTAAGCTTTTACAGAAAGGTTGTTTGAAACCTCCTTTACATTTTTGTAATAATTTAATTTTAGTTTATAGTTAGTTTAGTATTAAACCCTTATCATGCATTTAGAGAAGGGTCCAGAATTTTATTGAGAACATTTGCAAAGAATAATTAATTGTAAGTAAGTTTGTGGATGCCTTGATAAAATAATGGAACACGGCCTTTTCAGTTATATATCATTTTTTTGATCACTATTGATGAACTTTTGTATTCTTTGAATGACTTACTGACAGAATAGTTGAATGTGGCCTATTATCATTGATCAGATGAACATGACAGTACACATCTGGTACTATTATCATGTATTCTAGTTATGTTTTGAATATTAGTGATGAATCTCGCTTTCATGAATTATATATGAAATCGATTGTTTTTGTCTAAAATACCAGTTGCACTATTGTAAGATATAAAGATAGAAATTGGTTTGTTTTATATATGATCATCAAATATATGCGATATGTTTCTCATTTTCTTTTGATTAGCCATTTTTCAAGAGAATCATCTTACAAAGTAATTATTCTATTAAATATGTGATGATCTTAATCATCACAGATTGAATAGATATCATTCTAGATCGCATCAAATTAGTATTATCTCGGGTTAGATTAAATTAGACTTAATTCAAAGTTTTGTATTTTAGAATAAATTTGTTTTAGTTTTTAGTAATTCTTCATGCAAATCCTTTGAGAGAAACCCAACAATCAAACAAAAAACCCAACTCTGGGAAACTGGTCCCATTATACCCAGTCGGAGCCACTATCCCAAACGGAAAAGGAACTGTATTAAGGTCCGAACTAGGTGGTTATCCCCCTTGTTGTTGCCATAGATTTCTGAAGCCTCAACAATTAATTACATGACAATTTAATTATATAGTGAGCCCAGTTTGGCTCACATATAATTTTATTCCTCTAGCCTACAACCACATTTATACATGCATTCAAGCGCCCAAAATCCAGGATCCATGTTTGAATGCAGTTTATATACGAAGCCCTGTAAGGATTCTAGTATACCTCACATTCTACTAGTGAAACTAGGTTTCCAAATCACACCCCTTTTGAGTTGTATGTCAGGTCTAGAATCAATGTACATCATGTAAGTTTTTCCATGCATACTCCAAACTAAAACCAAACAAACAATTTTATACATTTTTTTGCCACTGTAATTCCAGGCATACTAACTATTGTATTTTGTACATATTTTAGACATAAATTTTATAGGTCAATTTGGGCACCATTCTGAATGACCTGATTAAACTGGACATCATCCCCAGAACCGATGAATTGGGTCTATCATCCCCTATCATTTCAGTTACTACATGCCCTAAGACAAAGAATAAAGACAAATCATCCATGACTTCCATTGCAAGGTTTCCAAGATTTGAAGTACATGTTATATCACCTATGAGCTCACCAACGCAGTCTCTCAAGAGGCTAACTGCTTTGCATATTCAGGCACCTCCATTCAAGGGTGCTCTGCAAAGCAGTTCCTGACACTCAAGGGTGTGTTGGTAAATTGGGAGAGAAATTCTCATTGTTCCAGAATCTCCTCTTGGACAGTGCCTTCTAGAAGAGTGCATATGTGTCAAACTTAGAATCCATGTGTCTATTCAACACATCTGAACTAGGAAACATGTCTTGCCTATTATTAGAAAGTCACTGATTGTGAAACTACCTTCATCTCATCTATAAATTGAGCACAGGTCCTAGTGCTTAAGAAGGAAGAAATTGAGTAGAGAAATGTTGGTGGAATTTAAATTGATGATTTGATTTGAGGGATATGTTTTTGGAGAGATGTGCATTGTGATGAGGCTGGGATGATGCTGGAGATGGTGACACCAAATCAATCGCCGGTTGTAACCTCCCCTTCTATCCATTAATAAATATTGATGCTTACTTTCCCACATATGTATCTGTATAAGCTTTTGTCTTATATTATGAATTCTTATATGATGTATATGGTTCATGATTCATTGATTTAATTGAATAAATTGAATAGGCATCTGTATATTTCTATCTCTTTGTTGTTTAGTGTTCATTCTTTCAAGAAATATTTTGGCGATCTAGCTTGGATTTGAAGCTACAACAAGAGCGAAAAAAGGATACTTGGAAGCGTTTGGACTCCAAGTAAGTTTCTTGATATATTATGTGTGTATATTTACTTTTAGGAAAAGTAGTTGCAAAGTCTTTTACCTGTTGTTCTAAATGCGCACCACATTTAGGGAAGAATGTTTTATCCGTAATCCATAATTCCACATAAAAAATTGGCGACTCCACTGGGGAGTTTACCCTTCATCCTTGGTGTATTTTGCCTCTATTATCCACCCAGTGGCATCAAATCTCAATTATTAGACTTTTAAAATTAATAATTGCATTAAAAGTGTGTCAGTATTCTGAGTTTTTTGTTCTCTGTTGCACCCAACGCACTGTTGGTCAAGACACAGTGCTTTGCATAGCACTGTCTCCCACTCAGGGGTGCTTTTCAACGCAATTTCTCCCCTTAGAGACTGCATTTCGCCCTAAGCCAACCAAATTCCCTTTGAATTTGTCATTGCCATTGCTTTCAGCCTTTTTTTTGTTGTGTTTTCAACTGTCTGATGCCTCATAAAGACTAGTGACTTTACCTAAATATTCATCCTTTGAAAATTAATTTTGTTCAATGTCTATTTAAAGTGTTTTTCTTTATTATTGAAAAATCAAATTCAAATTATTTTACTGCTGCATTAGATCCATTTGTTTTCGTAAAGGAAATTGTCGTTAAATTCTTTGTTCGCTGTAGGAAAAATTGTAGTTCCATTCTTCATTTTTCCTAAAAGAGAAATTGTTGTTAAATTTATCGTTTCTCAAAGAAGAAAGCATTTGTTTTTGTTGATTTGATGCATTTAGTTTCTTTTTTGCATTCACATTAAGGGGACTGAAAAGAAAAACCTGCATTTGCATATAGTGGATTGTGTGTTTTTCATAGGAACAATTAGGAAAGTTGCATTTTAGTTTGTGCTCTTTGTTGTTTTGTCTCAAAACTAATTTCTCTTTCCCTTTAGTAGCTAATACTTTCATTGAAAAAACTAAAAGTGAAAAGTTTGCTTATCATTTTATTTTTCATTTTAGGAATTTCCATCACATCATCGCGGTGAACCTTTAAAGGAAAATTGATAAACAAGATCAACTTAAAATTTACATCAATTTACCTAACAAAGCATTGGAACCATAACGGTAACATTTAGAAGGTCTAGACTAGAGGCGTGTTTTGACATCGTAAAACATAGCAGTTGTCGTTAATTTTCTGCGATACATTCCAAGTGTGATACCTCACTCCACGTACGTAAGTATATCGTAGCTCGTCCATGTACTTTCGGGTATATCGGGCAATGTTACAGTACGAAAAGTATAAAGGGGTGCTCTCACTGTGCAGTTTCACATCAGACAGTGCTAGTATGGATGTTAGGTCCCTATATTACCAGTATAGTACCTTATTGTTGTTAGTGTAACCCCTTTATTGTTATTATTGTACCCTTGTAACCCCCATTTTGTTATTATTGTGCCCTTAAATTATTATTGTTAAGTTGGCTAGGATTACATTGTGGCCCACTAGGATTACATTACGGCCCCATGGACTCCTATATATAGAAAGGAGGTTTTGTAAATTGTATCATCCAAGAATTGTTCATTTATGTAATGTATTGGAGGTTGCCCCCTCGAAGTGGCTTATTTATAAGACGTTCATATCTCTTTTCTTCTATTTTTGGAGCTGGTTACACAACATTTGGTATCAGAGCTTGGGATTCTAGGGTTTCGCTGCTCCAAGCAGGTCATCGTGGCATTTTCGCTATAACTAGTTTTCTACGAAGTTTCAGAAGCTGAAATTTCTAGGGTGCGAAGCTGAAATCCTGAGGAAGATTGTCTAAAACTTTCAGAGCTTGGTTTGCAATATTTTCGGAGATATCATATGTGGAAGTTAGGTATGTTTTCAAGCTCCTAAACAGGTCATCGTGGCGTTTTCGCTATAATTTTTTTTCTACGAAGGTTCAGAATCTAAAATGCATATGGTGCGAAGCTGAAATCCTGGGGAAATTCGTCAAAAAAATTTCAGAGCTTGGTTCGAAATATTTCTGGAGATATTATCTGTGGAAGGTAGTGCTTTTTCAGGCTCCTGAATTTCATCTCAAAGAGGTGATCGTGGGAAAAGTTCAATAACTCTCTCTCTGGGCATCGGATTGGAGTGCCGTAAAAATTGGTCGCAAGTACATGAACTGTAGTTTCTTTTCTATCAATTTCAGAGACAAAGGACTAAAAAGTGACACGTGGTAAGTCGTACAAGTTCGCACTACTGAACAAGTCCATAATTAGGTCATTGTGGGAGATTGGACACAACTTTGTCTTGGAGAATCCAAATCGAGTCGGTTGTGGCATTCCAGATAATTGGAAGTTCTTTGTAGTACTGAAATTTAGATATTGAAGATCCGAAATCATAGAGATAATCCAATTTCAATATCGAGCTCCTCAAAAGAAAGAAAAAGGTGTGTATTTTTTTCCAAATTTCATAATTCTTGTTTGAAGAATCAATTTGAATTGATTCCAAGGGAATATTGTAGAATATATATCAGTATTGGGTTCTAAATAATGGCCCCAAGAAAGAATTCAACACCCATTAGGCCTTTAGAAGGTTCTACTATGACTCATGAAGACGAAGAATGGCGACATGACATATCAAAATTACAAGAGCAAGTGCAAAAAATTTCGCTCTCGCAAGGAACAACAAAAAATGAAATGGAATTTTTGAAGAAAGGCATGGAAGCTAAGATGAATGGTTTGGAATCTAAGATGGATGGCATGGAAGTGGGCATGGAAGCTAAGATGGATGACATAAAAGACAACATGGAAAACATGAAGAATGATCTAAAAGAAGACATGGAAGGTTGGACAAAGTTGATACAAGAAATGTTTCCTAATGGTGTAAACACAGTAGAGGAAACTCATGATGAGAACAAAATAAATATTAATCGTGACTTCATAAACTCTAATGCTGGCGGGAAGAACCACCATATTCTAGAAATAGATATGAGGAAGTTTGATGGAAAGGATCTCGTAACATGGATACTAGAGATGGAGCAATATTTTGATCTCCATAATGTGCAAAACACACAAAAGGTACCCATTGCAACTTTACATTTAGAACAAAATACATTTGTATGGTATCGATGGTTGTGCTCCCGTAAAAAAATTGTCACTTGGTCAATTTTTATGGAGGAAATGATAGCACATTATGAGGATACAAAGAGAAACACCTTCTTTAGCCAATTGATAAATCTCAAACAAAAGGGTTTAGTGGGGCAGCACATCGAGGACTTCCAAAAATTGAATATAAGGGTAACTGATATTCCAGAGGAACACAGGATTGATCTCTTCATAGGCACTTTAAAGGATAACATCCAACATGAAGTTCGTGTTCTGGAACCTGATTCATTGGAGAAGGCATTCAGGTTGGCAAGAAAAGTTGAATGTAAAATTATGGCGACAAGGAAGCCTACCATTCAATTCTATAAAGAAGGAAGTGTTGCTACACCTAGATTTCCACAACCTACAAGGTTGACACCACAACAATTGGAAGAAAAAAGAGCAAAAGGGCTTTGCTACAGTTGTGATAGCAAATACACTAAAAGTCATAAGTGTGCTGAGAAGAAATTATTTTACATAGATTGTGAAGAGGAAGAAGAAAATGAACAAGAAGAGGATATACACCAGGAACCAGCTCTAGAAGAGGAAGAAATGAAGCCGACCATATCGTGTAATGCACTGGCAGGAATTACCACTCCTCAAACTCTCAAGATAGCAGGACAAATCAAGAAGAAAAAGGTAATAGTGTTGATTGATTCATGTAGCACCCATAATTTTATTCATTGTAAGGTAGCCAAGGAATTAAATTGTTTCCTATACCCAGCACCAGAATGTCAAGTGATGGTTGCAAATGGAGGAACTATAAATTTCTCTGGAAAATGCCATAATATCAAGCTAACCATGGGGAATATGTATTGACTAGTCCAATGCTTTCCATTCCTATGGGAGGTGCTGATGTTGTACTAGGAGTACAATGGTTACAATCTTTGGGGACGGTAGCTTTTAATTTCAAGAACTTTTCTTGAAATTTTTTTCAGAAGGAAAGGAAGTCGAATTACGGGGTATTGAAGGGAAGCCGGGAAGGATAATAAGCTCTAATGTCATGACAAAGCTTCTAAAGAAATAAAAACGAGGCGTAATTGCACAATTATGCTCACTAGAAGTTCCAACATCAAAATCATCTATTTCTGCAGATCTCCAACAAGTCTTGGACAATCATTCCAAGGTGTTTGAAACTCCCAAAGGACTCCCACCGATTCGTGATCATGATCATGCTATTCATTTGATTCCAGGAAGTGTTCCTCCAAACATCAGGCCTTATAGATATCCTTACTTCCAAAAGAGCGAAATTGAACGTATGATTGCGGAAATGTTAGAGGCGGGTATAATTCAACCTAGTCAAAGTTCTTTCTCTACTCCTGTAGTATTGGTACACAAGAAGGATGGATCATGGCACATGTGTCCTGATTATAGGGAGCTCAATAAGCTCACCATTAAAGATAAATTTCCCATTCCTGTGATTGATGAATTATTGGATGAATTACATGGAGAAATTTATTTTACCAAGTTGGATCTTCGTTCAGGATATCATCAAATTAGAATGAAGAATGAAGATATTCCAAAACAACATTTCGAACTCATGAGGGTCATTATGAATTTTTGGTCATGCCTTTTGGCCCTACCAATGCACCTTCTACATTTCAAGGGTTGATGAATTCCATTTTCAAACCCTTCCTTAGAAAATTTGTGCTAGTATTTTTTGATGATATACTAATCTACAGCAGGTCTTAGAAGGATCATGTTGAACATGTTGATAGGGTGCTCAAACTATTGCAGGAGAAACAATTATATGCAAAAACATCCAAATGTTTCTTTGGAGTACAAGAGGTGGAATATCTGGGTCATATTGTATCTCACGAGGGTGTTAAATTAGACCCTAACAAAATTAAAGCTATTAAGGAATGGAAAGTCCCCACAACCATAAAGCAGTTGCGAGGATTTCTCGGGTTAACAGGGTATTATCGCAAGTTTGTTAAGAATTATGGGAGAATAGCAGCACCTCTAACAACATTATTGAAGAAAGATGCATTTTCATGGACTCCTGAAGCAACTAAGGCGTTTGAACATCTTAAAGAGGCAATGTGCCTAGCACCGGTCTTAGCTACGCCAGACTTCACAAAAACCTTTATTGTGGAATGTGATGCCTCAAAAAATGGAATTGGTGCGGTTTTAATGCAAGAAGGAAGACCCATTGCTTTTGAAAGTCGTCCAATCAAAGGAAAGTATTTACAGAAACCTATTTATGAGAAGGAAATGTTAGCAATACTGCATGCACTAAAGAAATGGCGAATTTACCTAATGGGAAGACACTTCAAGGTAAAAAATGATCATGATAGTCTTAAACACTTTTTGGAACAAAGACTATCTTCAGAAGAGCAGCAAAAATGGGTCACAAAGATGTTGGGTTATGACTTTGAAATAATCTACAAAAAGGGAAAGATTAATGTTGTTGCAGATGCACTCTCAAGAAAGAATGAAGAGGTGGAAGCATTGCTTTGTGCCATTTCTATTATCCAACCAGATTGGATAACCGAAGCAAGAGATGAATGGAAGAAGGACAAAGATGTATGGACACTCATTCAAAAGTTGCAGCAAGATCCTAGTACATCTGATACATTTAGTTGGAAAATGATTCCTTATGGTACAAAGATCGCTTATATCTTTGTAAGAATTCCCAACTAAAACAAAATATTCTTCTGGAATTGCACACTTCTCCTTTAGGAGGACACTCGGGATTTTTAAAAACTTACCACATGGTGAAGAAAGAATTTTTTTGGGATGGCCTTAAATCTGATATTCAAAAGTTTGTGACGGAATGTTTGGTTTGCCAGCAGAATAAAGTTGAGACAATTAAGACCCCGGGACTTCTACAACCTTATCCATTCCAAGTCAACGTTGGGAGGAGATTTCAATGGATTTTATCACAGGTTTACCTAAGTCTGAAGGAAAGAGTGTCATCATGGTGGTAGTTGATAGATTTACCAAGTATGCACACTTTTGTGCATTATCTCATCCATTTAAAGCAAGTACAGTTGCTACTACATTTATGGACAGAATTCAAAAGCTACATGGAAGCCCAATGGTTATTGTGAGTGACAGAGATCCCATTTTTACTGGAAATTTTTGGACGGAGTTATTTTCTTGTTTGGGTACTCAATTAGCTCATAGCTCATCTTATCATCCTCAATCTGATGGTCAAACCGAGATAGTAAATAAATTTTTGGAAGGATATCTTCGTTGTTTTGTATCTGATAAACAAACACAATGGGTCAAGTGGTTACCTCTTGCTGAATGGTGGTATAACACTTCCTTCCATACTGCAGCAAAAATGACCCCATTTATGGCACTTTATGGATATCATCCACCATTGATCACATCATATTTAAGGGAAAATTCGAAGGTTCAAGCAGTGGAAGATCACATCGAGCATCAGCAAGAAGTTCTCCAACTCTTAAAGGATAACCCGAATTTGGCACAAAATCGAATGAAACAACAGGCAGATCAACATCGTAGCGAGAGAAGTTTTGATGTAGGAGATTGGGTATTTTTACGGCTACAACCATACAAACAAATGTCCCTCAAGCAAGCAAAGAAGGATAATAAATTATCGCCAAAGTACTATGGTCCTTACAAGGTGTTGCGAAAGATTGGTACTATGGCATACAAATTGGAGCTTCCTGCTTCTTCGCGAGTACATCCAATTTTCCATGTTTCATGCTTAAAGAAGGTTATCGGTGAAAATCTTCCAGTTCAAACAATATTACCAGAACTTGATGAGGAAGGAAAAATCATATTGGAACCTCAAGCAGTCATGGAAACAAGAACTCGACAACTACGGAATCGATCAATTTCAGAGTATCTCATCAAGTGGAAGAACTTACCCACCGAAGATTCTACATGGGAGGATGAGAATTTTATACAGAAGCACCCAGAGCTACTCAAGTGTTGAGGACAACACTTTTTTGAAGGAGAGGGGCATGTTAGGTCCCTATATTACTAGTATAGTCCCTTATTGTTGTTAGTGTAACCCCTTATTGTTATTATTGTACCCTTGTAACCCCCATATTGTTATTATTGTGCCCTTAAATTATTATTGTTAGGTCGGCTAGGATTACATTGTGGCCCCACTAGGATTACATTATGGCCCCATGGACTCCTATGTATAGAAAGGAGGTTTTGTAAATTGTATCATCCAAGAATTGTTCATTTATGTAATGTATTGGAGGCTGCCCCCTCGAAGTGGCTTATTTCTAAGGGTTTCATATTGTAGCTGGTTACACAACAGCCTCCACGTACCTTCAGGTATATTTGGGAGGACAACTTTAGGTTGATATCCATCCATAGTGAACCGAGTCAGCCGCCTTGTAAATTGTGATACACCGAACACAGCATTCGGGGAGATTGCCTGCCCGTAATTCTTGGTTTGCCAGGAGGTATTCTGCAGTTGACAGTTTCTTGGTAAACCTTTTGCCTAGCATTATCATTTTATTTTATTTTATTTTTTTTGGTCATAAAATAAATCAGTCATCGTGGATGAAGAAAATACCTTTCCCCGTCGTTCGCGTAGACTTGCATTGAAACCACCTTTACCACCAAAAGCTACTTCTGTGCGACGAAGGCGATATCACTCTACTGAAACCAGTACCATCAGTACCTTTGGTGAAGCATCATCTTCCCATACACCAGGGCCAGAACAAGTTGTTTCTACACATCCTGGTTCATCTATTGTTGTCGAGACGGAGTCCTCACAGCTACCTGTGGTCACGATCCATCTAATTAGTGAGACCATACCTCCAGAACCTGACATTGTTCAACTGGAAGTTGATCCATATCCTGTCTCTTTTTTGCCAGAACATCTACATCCTGAAGTCGATATCGCGCAGTCAACCTCCTAAAATATACTTTGGTCCTGACGGCGAAATCCTTCCACCTGGTTTAATTTCGATTGAAGAAATCCCACAAGACAAGACACCTTTAACTCCAACCCATTTTGGGGAGGATCTTTACCTGTATGAGTCTTTTCCTCAATCACCATCCTTTGCTTTCTTTTATCATGTTCCTATTCACATTCCCGTCGATTCAAAAGGGTATACATTTGGTAAAGTAACCATGCCTGAACCAACATCTTCGGTTGGACCATCTATTCCAATTGCATCAGCACCTACTCTCGCTACACCGTCTATGTTCACAACTTCACCAGAGTCATATTTTCATGGTGGCCCTTTGGTCCCATCAGGTTATAAATCTTTATCCATAATTTTCTCTAGTGCATCTTCAAACCCATGGACTTCACCAATGTCATCATCTGGTATTTTAACTGTTAATCCTATAGTGAGTATTGAACAGCTTGATCCTTTATACACATCATCGGGGCAATATCAAGATGGTCATTTTGGGTCTATTCCATCCAGTACCATATCAACTGGACTCCCTGCATTTGGAGAGCAATATTTTATGTCTTATTATCCTCCTCATGCTATAGGGAAATCTTTGGTCACCCACTTTGACAGTAATCCATCGTTTTTTGGTCAACCTAATGTCAAAATGAATGTTTTTCAATGGCAGCCCACTCTTCCTATCCAACCACAAACGGTTGTACACTCGTATCAACCAGTTCAAACTATTGCACCCATATCAATTCCACTTGTTAATACATCTTTACCCCTATTACAGAATCAAAATTTTGTACAACCATTTCAGGTGGGTCCTTCAACTCAATACCCTCAAGTATTGGGCCCGCAGACTCCAAATCCTTCGGTTAGTTTACAACAACATCCTATCCCTGGAATTATTTATTCATAAGTTGTTTTACCATATTATGGAATGTCATAGCCACAACCAGGTTATACCTATCCTCAACCGAATCCAAGTTATCCTAATTTGGGTTATAACATTGGTGGACATACCCCTTGGCAGCCTCAGGTGCAAATGCCTCAATATTCATTTCAACAAGTATCATATCCAGGTTTTGGTCAATAGGATCCTCAAGCATTTGCCTATCAAAACAACCCCTATCTAGGTTACCAACAGTAGATTCCTTATGTTAGTACTCAAAGGCCTGTTGCTCAAGCAATTCCATCATACCCTGATTATGTTCAACCTGACCTTAATCAACAATTTCCCTTTGTTGCAACTTTAGAGTTACCAGATTTAAGTAGGCTCACCAATGATCCAATCAACTATTCTCCTTGGTGGTCGGTGATACCCCATAAATTACCCTCGGATATTCCTAAGTTCAATGGAAACCCTGGGGAATACCCGTCGACTCATGTTATGACTTATCATTTGTGGTGTTCATCAAACTCCATAAATGATGATTATGTTCGGTTACGTCTTTTCCAGCGTAAAATGGTATATTGAGTTACCTAGAGCTTCTTTTGATAATTTCACTTCCATAGCTATTGTCTTTGACTCACTTCCAGTTACCCATACGATATGAAACTGGAACAGAAATATTGACTAATTTTAAACAGACTAATGCTACTCGCATTTCTGATCATATTCATGAGTGGCGCCGTCGTTGTAGAATGGTTCAGACATTTGTTCCTGATCAGCTCCTTGCTGACTGGTCCATTAAGTCCCTGTTACCCTCTATAACTGAGGATGTGACTAAGGGTGGCGTCATCACTGAAGATCAGGTCATTTCTCGTGCTTAATATTTAGACTTGATTTATACTTAGTCTAGCACACTCTACGAAAAAATTCCTAACGCGTCGCAATCAAATTTTATTGTTCCTCCTTCATCAAAGGACTCTCATTCTGGAGACGGTATGATTGGTATTTCAAGCACACATCATACTTCTACATCTGATCCTACACCTTCTTCCGAAATTAATGTCGTGTCATTTGACAAAGGCAAAAGTGACAAGCAACCCGGAAGTAAGAAAAAAAGGGAAATCTAAGAAAAAACAAACTTCTAACCTGCAAGAAATATCATCTGATAAATCGTCTGGGAATAGGAAACCTCATTATCCATACATAATCTGTGATGAGGAACACTTTGTTCGGGATTTTCCTCACTGCACTGAAGTCTCAAAAATCATTAAGACTTCACATGCATCAGTTGTGTTGATAGATCTGTTTCTGAATCTGGACACCAATTTGGTTGCTACGGATCCAGCTTCTAGTTCCCAAGTGCTTATGCTATCTGTCACAAAACCTTCAACAGATATTTTGGTGTCAATGCTTAATAAATATTACGGTAGTAAGACCATTTATCAACCTACTACCTCAACCACGAATCCGTCTACAGAATCGGTACCGCCTACTGCTATTCTTGAATTGACAATTAAGCCACCAAAGAGAGTCGTTCATAAATCAACATATAATCCTCGAGCAAGAGTTGCTCAAAACTATAATATAGTTTAATATTTGGCTCAATCCCCTTCAGTTATGTCAGCTCTTGAGGTATTACAAAATTTTCTCCCAGAAACAGGCTTTATTGTCGGCTATTGGTGGAATTGATCCAACTGATTCTAATCTCGTCGTCTTTATTCATACGGGCTATGTGCCACAATTACTAGTAGAATTGGCATTCTCCATACAAGTAAATGTTCTCAATCACCTTGTTCATCGTACTATTATTTATGAGGGAGAAGCTACCTGCATTATGTCTCTAAAATGTTGGAAGTCACTTGGCTCGTCGTGCCTATCTCAATCATCAACGACGTTGAAGGATTTTGACGAATGTACATATAAGCCTTGTGGTATTATCAATAACCTGCATGTTGAACTAGGGGGAAAAACAGTGAATTTTGATGTTGATGTTGTTAACAGACCCCTTAACTACAATATTCTACTTGGAAGGCCATGGGTATATGCTATGACTACAATTGTTTCTACATATTTTAGAATGATCGCTTTTCGACATAAAGGTGTTATCATAGTCATTAATAAGCTATCCTTCTTTGCCTCCGCTTTGCAGGTAACTGGAAGTGTTCCATTCGTTCGCGCACCCCAACTATCACTTCAAAACATTAGTGTAGGACTCTTAAAGGATTCCACTCTCATGGGAACCTTTGCATTACCGCCGCCTGCGACGTCGGCAGAAATTGCAAGTATAGAGACCTGCTACATGATCTCTTCCACTCCATCTGGCTTAAGGAAGAGTATGGGTGATTCTGAAATCGTTACGTTGGATGAGATTCTGTTGCCCAACCCTATTGAGATGGCATAGCAATCAATCTATCTAGCTTGGGCAGCAAATCCGAAATCAACGTCGCCGATTGTTTGGGTTGATCGTTCCTTAGATTTTGGTACTCCATCTGATCCTTTTTCCTCAACTCTCTTGACAAATGAGAATATTTTGGAAACCATGATGTCAGAAGGATAACCATGGGAAGATTATCATCATCGTTCCCATCTTCCTAATTATGAAGAAAATAATCTTAGTAAACTATATCACCCATCGATCAAAAATTTATTTTTGAATTCTTTACCTATTAATGCAATCGATTCCAAGCGACATTTGTCAGATATTGAAGAAACCATCTCTATTGATATTTCGACCAAACCTGGAATTGTAGAAAATATTTATGTTGGCGTATCTTGTTCTCCATCAGAACTCGAAATATATCGCTCTCTTTTTCATGAATTCCATGATGTATTTGCTTGGTCTTACGAGGAAATGTCAGGCATAGATACTAGTATCGTTGAACACACTATTAATATGTATCATGATGTCAAGTTGGTGCGTCAACGCCTTCGTCCTATTCGTCCGAAGAAGGCCGCTGCCATTAAAGCAGAAGTTGAAAAACTTTTGCATGTTGGTTTCATTTACCCTGTTCCGCTAACTGAGTGGGTTTCCAACATCATTCCTGTCATGAAAAAATAAGGAACCATCAGAGTGTGTGTCAATTATCGGGATGTCAATCTTGCTTGTCCAAAAGACAACTATCCTACTCCCTTTATCGACCAAATTACTGATGATTGTGGTGGATGTGAAATTTTTTCATTCATGGATGGATTTTTTGGCTACAACCAAATCAATATCCGCCCAGAAGATCAACATAAGACGGCATTCATCTGTCCCTGGGGCACATTCGCTTATAGGAAACTACCGTTTGGTTTGAATAACGTTGGGGCAGCTTTTCAGAGAGCAATGGATTATGCTTTCAATGACATCAAGAACATTGTTCAACCCTATCTAGATGATTTACCCGTGCATTCACGAAATCGGATTGATTACCCGATGCATTTGAAAGCCATCTTCTTACGCTGTTGACACTACAAAATACGCCTCAGTCCACATATATGTGTGTTTTATGTTGGTTCTAGTCGTTTTCTTGGATTCTTCGTCTCAAAAGAAAGAATTCGAATCAACCCATTAAAGGTCCACGCCATTCTTGATTTGCATGCACCATCAAATTTACTTCAAATACAGAAACTTCAAGGAAAGGCTAACTTCCTATGGAGGTTCATACCCAACTACACCGAAATGGCTAAACGATTTCCTCGGCTCTTGAAAAAGGGGGTTCCCTTCCATTGGGACCAAGTTGCACAAGCTTCTTTTGATGTTGTCAAGGATACTGTTGTCTGGGCATCATTAACGTATCCCCCCAATTATCAGAGTGATTATTTTTTATATATCGTCGTGGCTGATACGACCATTGCTATGGTATTGGTCCAAGTAGAAAATGGGATAGAACATTCAATCTATTATTTGAGTTTTAATATCAATGATACAGAAGTTAAGTATTCTTACGTAGAAAATCTTGTCTTGATGGCTGTTCAAGTTGTACAAATATTTCGCCATTATATCCTATTCCGAAAGACCATTGTCATTTCGGATTGTAACCCCATGACTTATATCTTATCACGTCAATTGTTGGGGGGGGGGGGGATATTCAAAATGGATTGTCATTTAATAGGAATTTAATTTGTAATTCATCAAATCCAATTCAAATAAGTCTTTAGTTTTGGATGAGCTTCTCTGTGACCTTCCCTCTGATAGTACTGCTACTACGTTGGAACCATCAATTCCTGACGAGTCTTTGTTTCTGATCAGATCATCTGATCTTTGGTATGGGGATTTTATCATTTATCTCCACACTCAAACTTTTCGGCCTAATATCTCTCGCTTTTACCAGCGACGTATTCGATACCAAGCTAAATATTATCTGATTGTCAGTGATACACTTTATCGTCGTGGTGTCGATGCAATTTTAAGAAGGTGCCTCACTCATGAGGAGGCCGAAAGAGTTTTAAATGATTGTCATTTTGGGGCTTGTGGTGGACACTTGTTTGGATACGCTACCGCGGAGAAGATACTCTGCACCGGTTACTTTTGGCCTACCATATTTTGCGATTGCATCCTCGTGGTCAAAATTTGTCATGCGTGCTAGATATTTTATCGTAAAATCCGCAAACCGCCAGCGCCAAAGCATCCTGTTGTCTTTATGGGACCATTTTCGAAATGGGATATTGACTTCATGACCTGTAACCCTCGTTCGTCCGGGGGGCATGGTTATATTATTGTCGCAGTAGACTACTTTACCTTGGATATGCTACCGCGCAGAAGATACTCTGCGTCGGTTACTTTTGGCCTACCATATTTTGTGACTGCATCCTCGTGGTCAGAAGTTGTCATGCGTGCCAAATATTTGATCATAAAATCCGCAAACCGCCAGCGCCAATGCATCATGTTGTCTTTGTGGGACCATTTTCGAAATGGGGTATTGACTTCATGACCTGTAACCCTCGTTCATTAATGAAGGTGGCTTGGTTATGTTGCAGATAGGAAATGCATTTAAGATTGATAATATGGGAGTGAAACTCGGTAAGGAGCAGGCGATTATATATAGTAGCTGGTTGAAGCATCTCAATTATCGAATTATTTTGGTGTAGAGGAGAATTGAAAAAAATATGGCCTATGCGAGTAATGGAAGTGGGAACGATGCATAGGATCTCGGGCGCAACGAGAGTGTTGCGGAAATGGTAGAATGTTCAATCAAGCAAGTCGTTAAGGATATTATCAAGGATATTCATGAAAACATGACAGTTGTGTTTTCCCAATTGTTTGGTTTAGGGAAGGACATGGATCTGATTCAAAAGGTGATGGAACACCTGAACACTAGATTTTTGAATTTGAAACACAAAGTGGATAACATCGAATTGTGAGTTGAAACGGCCATTGTGGGGGTACTGAAGGAGGTATCCAAGTTAGGTGATGGATCCACACCAATGGCAGAGAGAAATGTTGTTGTTGTTAGTCAAAAGATGGAACCTGTTGCTTAGAGGAACGCAGAACTAGGCATGCCATCTAAGGTGGCTCAGGAAGGATTTGAACTTGGAAGTCACGGGTAGTCATCATTTTTTAATCTCATGTTTTGTTGGATAATAAAGTATTGTGGAGTTTTCTGGAAAATTTATAGTTTGAAAGATGTAAATAATATATATATATATATATATATATATATATATAGGAATAAAATAGGTAGCAATAGGGTCTTTATGTTTATGTATCTACTAAAATCTAAGATAGGGTTATCCTCTATTGTAAGGGACCTGGCCCGTTTCTAGATTTATTAATGAAAAATGCTACATGTTCCTTTAAAAAAAAAAATGTTGTTGATAAGCAATTAAAATATTATAGATACTAAGTGATTTAAAACGTTGTATAAATATGGCCCTGTTGTGTAACCAGCTTCAAAAATAGAAGAAAAGAGATATCAACACCTTAGAAATAAGCCACTTCGAGGGGGCAACCTCCAATACATTACATGAATGAAAAATTCTTGGATGATACAATTTACAAAACCTCATTTCTATATATAGGAGTCCATGCGGCCATAATGTAATCCTAGTGGGCCACAATGTAATCCTAGCCGACCTAACAATAATAATTTAAGGGCACAATAATAACAAAATGGGGGTTACAAGGGTACAATAATAACAATAAGGGGGGTACACTAACAACAATAAGGGACTATACTAGTAATATAGGGACCTAACATGCCCCTCTCCTTCAAAAAAGTGTTGTCCTCAACGCTTGAGTAGCTCTGGGTGCTTCTGTATAAAATTCCCATCCTCCCATGTAGAATCTTCAGTGGGTAAGTTCTTCCACTTGATGAGATACTCTGAAATTGATCGATTTCGTAGCTGTCGAGTTCTTGTTTCTGTGACCGCTTCAGGTTCCAATATGATTTTTCCTTCCTCATCAAGTTCTGGCAATATTGTTTGAACTCGAAGATTTTCACCTATAACCTTCTTTAAGCATGAAACATGGAAAACTGGATGTACTCGCGAAGAAGCAGGAAGCTCCAATTTGTATGCCATAGTACCAATATTTTGCAACACCTTGTAAGGACCATAGTACTTTGGTGATATTTTATTATCCTTTTTAGCTTGCTTGAGGGACATTTGTTTGTATGGTTGTAGCCATAAAAATACCCAATCTCCTAGATCAAAACTTCTCTCGCTGCGATGTTGATATGCCTGTTGTTTCATTCGATTTTGTGCCAAATTCAGGTTATCCTTTAAGAGTTGGAGAACTTCTTGCTAATGCTCGATGTGATCTTCCACTGCTTGAACCTTCGAACTTTCTCTTAAAGATGATGTGATGGATGGTGGATGATATCCATAAAGTGCCATAAATGGGGTCATTTTTGCTGCAGTATGGAAGGAAGTGTTATACCACCATTCACCAAGAGGTAACCACTTGACCCATTGTGTTTGTTTATCAGATACAAAACAACGAAGATATCCTTCCAAACATTTATTTACTATCTCAGTTTGACCATCAGATTGAGGACGATAAGATGAGCTATGAGCTAATTGAGTACCCAAACAAGAAAATAACTCCGTCCAAAAATTTCCAGTAAAAATGGGATCTCTGTCGCTCACAATAACCCTTGGGCTTCCATGTAGCTTTTGAATTCTGTCCATAAATGTAGTAGCAACTATACTTGCTTTAAATGGATGAGATAATGCACAAAAGTGTGCATACCTGGTAAGTCTATCAACTACCACCATGATGACACTCTTTCCTTCGGACTTAGGTAAACCTGTGATAAAATCCATTGAAATCTCCTCCCAACGTTGACTTGGAATGGATAAAGGTTGTAGAAGTCCCTGGGTCTTAATTGTCTCAACTTTATTCTGCTGGAAAACCAAACATTTCGCCACAAACTTTTGAATATCAGATTTAAGGCCATCCCAAAAAAATTCTTTCTTCACCCTGTGGTAAGTTTTTAAAAATCCTGAGTGTCCTCCTAAAGGAAAAGTGTGCAATTCCAGAAGAATCTTTTGTTTTAGTTGGGAATTCTTACAAAGATATAAGCGATCTTTGTACCATAAGGAATCATTTTTCCAACTAAATGTATCAGATGTACTAGGATCTTGCCGCAACTTTTGAATGAGTATCCATACATCTTTGTCCTTCTTCCATTCATCTCTTGCTTCAGTTATCCAATCTGGTTGGATAATAGAAATGGCGCAAAGCAATGCTTCCACCTCTTCATTCTTTCTTGAGAGTGCATCTGCAACAACATTAAGCTTTCCTTTTTTGTAGATTATTTCAAAGTCATAACCCAACATCTTTGTGACCCATTTTTGCTGCTCTTCTGAAGATAGTCTTTGTTCCAAAAAGTGTTTAAGACTATCATGATCAGTTTTTTCCTTGAAGTGTCTTCCCATTAGGTAAGTTCTCCATTTCTTTAGTGCATGCAGTATTGCTAACATTTCCTTCTCATAAATAGGTTTCTGTAAATACTTTCCTTTGATTGGACGACTTTCAAAAGCAATGGGTCTTCCTTCCCGCATTAAAACTGCACCAATTCCATTTCCTGAGGCATCACATTCCACAATAAAGGTTTTTGTGAAGTCTGGTGTAGCTAAGACCGGTGCTAGGCACATTGCCTCTTTAAGACGTTCAAAGGCCTTAGTTGCTTCAGGAGTCCATGAAAATGCATCTTTCTTCAATAATGTTGTTAGAGGTGCTGCCATTCTCCCATAATTCTTAACAAACTTGCGATAATACCCTGTTAACCCGAGAAATCCTCGCAACTTCTTTATGGTTGTGGGGACTTTCCATTCCTTAATGGCTTTAATTTTGTTAGGGTCTATTTTAACACCCTCGTGAGATACAATATGACCCAAATATTCCACCTCTTGTACTCCAAAGAAACATTTGGATGCTTTTGCATATAATTGTTTCTCCTGCAATAGTTTGAGCACCCTGTCAACATGTTCAACGTGATCCCTCCAAGACCCGTTGTAGATTAGTATATCATCAAAAAATACTAGCACAATTTTTCTAAGGAAGGGTTTGAAAATGGAATTCATCAACCCTTGAAATGTAGAAGGTGCATTGGTAAGGCCAAAAGGCATGACCAAAAAATTCATAATGACCCTCATGAGTTCGAAATGCTATTTTTGGAATATCTTCAGTCTTCATTCTAATTTGATGATATCCTGAACGAAGATCCAACTTGGTAAAATAAATTGCTCCATGTAATTCATCCAATAATTCATCAATCACAGGAATAGGAAATTTATCTTTAATGGTGAGCTTATTGAGCTCCCTATAATCCGGACACATTCGCCATGATCCATCCTTCTTGTGTACCAATACTACAGGAGCAGAGAAAGAACTTTGACTAGGTTGAATTATACCCGCCTCTAACATTTCTGCAATCATACGTTCAATTTCGCTCTTTTGGAAGTAAGGATATATATAAGGCCGATGTTTGGAGGAACACTTCCCGGAATCAAATGAATAGCATGATCATGATCACGAATAGGTGGGAGTCCTTTGGGAGTTTCAAACACCTTGGAATGATTGTCCAAGACTTGTTGGAGATCTGCAGAAATAGATGATTTTGATGTTGGAACTTCTAGTGAGCATAATTGTGCAATTACGCCTTGTTTTTCTTTATTTAGAGGCTTTGTCATGACATTAGAGCTTATTATCCTTCCTGGCTTCCCTGCAATATCTCATAATTCGACTTCCTTTCCTTCTGAAAAAAAAAAAAAAATTCAAGAAATGTTCTTCAAAATTAAAAGCTACCGTCCCCAAAGATTGTAACCATTGTACTCCTAGTACAACATCAGCACCTCCCATAGGAATGGAAAGCATTGGACTAGTCAATTCATATTCCCCCATGGTTAGCTTGATATTATGGCATTTTCCAGAGCAATTTATAGTTCATCCATTTGCAACCATCACTTGAAATTCTGGTGTTGGGTATAGAAAACAATTTAATTCCTTCGCTACCTTACAATGAATAAAATTATGGGTGCTACCTGAATCAATCAACACTATTACCCTTTTCTTCTTGATATGTCCTTCTATCTTGAGAGTTTGAGGAGTGGTAATTCCTGCCAGTGCATTACACGACATGGTCGGATTCATTTCTTCCTCTTCTAGGGTTGGTTCCTGGTGTATATCCTCTTCTTGTTCATTTTCTTCTTCCTCTTCACAATCTATGTAAAATAATTTCTTCTCAGCACACTTATGACCTTTAGAGTATTTGCTATCACAACTGTAGCAAAGCCCTTTTGCTCTTTTTTCTTCCAATTGTTGTGGTGTCAACCTTGTAGGTTGTGGAAATCTAGGCGTAGCAACACTTCCTTTTTTATAGAATTGAGTGGTAGGCTTCCTTGTCGCCATAATTTTACATTCAACTTTTCTTGCCAACCTGAATGCCTTCTCCAATGAATCATGTTCCAAAACGCGAACTTCATGTTGGATGTTATCCTTTAAAGTGCCTATGAAGAGATCAATCCTGTGTTCCTCTGGAATATCAGTTACCCTTATATTCAATTTTTGGAAGTCCTCAATGTGCCGCCCCACTAAACCCTTTTGTTTGAGATTTATCAATTGGCTAAAGAAGGTGTTGCTCTTTGTATCCTCATAATGTGCTATCATTTTCTCCGTAAAAATTGACCAAGTGACAATTTTTTTACGGGAGCAAAGCCATCGATACCATACAAATGTATTTTGTTCTAAATGTAAAGTTGCAATGCATACCTTTTGTGTGTTTTGCACATTATTGAGATCAAAATATTGCTCCATCCGTAGTATCCATGTTACAGGATCCTTTCCATCAAAATTCCTCATATCCATTTTTGGAATATGGTGGTTCTTCCCTCCAACATTAGAGTTTATGAAATCATGATTAACATTTATTTTGTTCTCATCATGAGTTTCCTCTACTATCTTTTCACCATTAGAAAACATTTCTTGTATCAACTTTGTCAAACCTTCCATGTCTGCTTTTAGAACATTCTTCATGTTTTCCATTTTCTCATCGATCTTAGCTTCCATGTCATCCATCTTAGATTCCATGCTACCCTCCATGCCATCTTGTGATCTGAAGTTTGCATTCACTGAAGAGACCGCAATTCTATCCTTGAAGGTTGCATGTTATTCAGTGAAATATTATTGTCTTAGATATGGTCCGAACTTCAGAGGTGTATGTGAACTAGACCTGTAACTATTCAAAGGATATCTGGAGCTTTTTGGGGTCAATTCAAAGATCTATTTTCTGAATGTATTTCTGGTGCGAGAAAGGTTTCATAGTTGCATTCTATTCTGCAATAAACGAATGATTTGTGATCTAATACTTTGCACTGTAAGAGAATTTTAGCAATATGTAGCTGAGGGACCTTTTAGCAGTAACATGTGTCAAACCTCAAGGCATTATCATTACAAAATTCATTTTATCTAGGGTTTGAGATCCATTATTGTCAAGGGCTTATTTGACATAACTTGTCTTCATTAAAAAAATCAGAGACAACGTTGACATTATTCACATGATGATGTATTAATAAGTGTCTTGAGCAGAGATGATTGTTAACAAAAAGGTATTTGATTGTAATTACCTGTAGAGACGGAAATCATGGAACAAGAGATCGTTTTACATTTGATTAGAAATTCATATGACAGTTTTATGACACTTTCTTATAACACAGGAATTCTTTTTATTGTTTGTATTAGACATATTTTTTGGTGGTTGTATTGCCTCTGATATTATACAGAGATATGACAGTTTATGACACATATATTATACCGATTTGATACATTCTAGGGTTCAGACAGATATTTCCTGGCAAGGTTCACATGTTGACAAAGTCTATCTATTAAAGACACAGAAGGGTTTAGTATGTTGTCAATGCTCATTAATATGTTGTTGTAAATTGAGTAGAGAAATAAAGTGTGGATGCTCAGAGATTGGTTGTTGAAAACATTGGGCTAGAGTTTGCAGCCACTGTTGATATATAGAATCAGAATTAACTAAAGCTAGGGTTTCAGTTGCAAAAATTTTATGTCAGAGAATTGGTATCGACAACTAGGGTTTTTGATATGTAGATTGAGTAGAGGCATAATTGATTGACAAAGATTGTACAACAGTTTTTTGTATTTTAGTTCCCTTTTATTGATTTTGAGCATAGGTGGATCCAATCTAAAAATTCTGAAATGTGGTCGGTGAGCAGATAAGGGTGGTAAGGTGGTGCAAGGCAGAAGAATGAAGTATCTTTTAGGTTGGAGCCTGAGAACACTTCAAGGTGGCGCTAGGGTAGGTTGGAGCATGTTCAGGGTGTTTGAGCGTCGTCCTAGTTACAACTAGTAAACAGGGTGTTGGAGCATCATTCAAGTTGTGGACTGTAAAATAGGGTGTTGGAGCGTCCTTTCAGTTGCAGTTGGTAAACTAGGGAATTGGAGTGTCCTTCAAGTGTGAGCCTGTATATCAGGTGGTTGGATCCTCCCTCAATTGGAGCTGAAAATATTGATGTAAATTTTATTGAAGACGAATTTTAAGAGGCGTTCAGTGGTTTTTCTCATGAAAGGGTTTCCACCTAAAAATATGTTGTCTATTGTCGTTCTCTAGCAATGTGGATAATCCGGAAAACTTTTTAATAAATGTTTCTGCATTGTTGAATGGTGTTGTTTATTGTTAATTTGATGTTGATTTATATTGATATAATGTTAATGCTATGTGAAGTTAAAAATACTAATTGAGTAGAAACATTGATTCAACCCTCTCTGAGTGTTTCCAACAATCCTATGGTCCTTGGATTTTTAAATGTGTTGATGAAATGATGCCTTTAACAATGGAACTAAACATTGTGAATTATCGTTGTCCAATACTACCTAGTTTGCCAGTGTTATGTATTTAAGAATTAAATAACACACTTGTTTCTATCAGGCCAAGTTTATAACTCTAAATGAACTGATCATATTTGCATTAAGAGATCATTGATATATGCATTGTGAAGGAGACTCTTGGACTACCTAGTTTACCAATATTAGGTATTTAAGAATTAAATAACATGCTTCTTTATGTTAGGCCAAGTTTGTAAGTCTGAATGAACTAGTGATATTTGCATTAAGAGATCATTGATATATACATTGTGAGGGAGACTCTTGGACTACCTAGTTTACCAGTGTTAGGGATTTAAGAATAAAATAACATTCTTCTTTCTGTTAGGCCAAGTTTGTAAGTTTGAATGAACAGGTGATATTTGCATTAAGAGATCAATGATATATGAATTGTGAGGGAGACTCTTGGAAGAATTTAAATTCCAATGTCTCTTCACCTTCCATATTTTCCTATTTACAATATTTTCACGAATTTCCTAACCAAATATTAGGTGTCAACATTTCTCCCTTACTATGAAGGGATGTTGGTGAGTCCAAGCATCATTCTGAATCTTTCAAACTTTTCTTTTCCAAGCACATTGGTGAAAAGGTCTACAATCTGCTCATTTGTGGAGCAATGTCATAGGTGGATAGTCTTGTCCTCGACATGATGTGGAATTAGATAATACTTGGTATTGCAAAAGTGTTGTCAATCAAAAGAAGAGTTGAATGCACTTGTTTCTCCTACAAATATTCTAGAAATTTCTTGAGCCAAACAATTTCCTTAATTGCTTTAGTTGTTGCCACATATTTTTTCTCAGTTGTGGAATTTGTTGGAACTGATTGTTTGCATGAGCTCTAGGAGACAAATCATGATCCAAGACTCATAACATAACTTTTAGTAGATACTCCAGTTTCTTTATCTTCATCAAAACCTAAATCAGATTATCCAGTCATGCTAAAGTCATCCACCTAGGTATACTTGAGTCCAAAGTCTTGAGTTCCCTTCAAGTACTTTAGAACTCTTTTTGCAGTAGACCAATGACCCTCACAAGGATTTTGCATAAATCCTGTAAATGATTCCAACAACAAATGAAATGTTCGGTCTGGTAGTAGTAAGGTAGTTGAGACTTCCTATGAGTTGTTTGTACTTTGTGGCATCCTCAATAAAATTTCCTTCACTAGATGTGAGCTTCAAATTTTGTTCCATTGGAGAATTCAAAGGATTGCACTCAATCATGCCAAACTTGTTCAACAGGTCTCCAATGTACTTTTGAGAGAAGAATATAAATTGGATGTTGAGTTACTTCAAAAACAAGATAGTAGTGAACATATCCCAAATCTGTCATTTCAAAACCTTTCCTTAGTTCTTTCTTTATGGATGCAATGTACTTCTCATTGTTCCTTGTTATCAGAAAATCATCTACATACACCACAAGGTATACAACTGTTTTTCCAACTTTCTTGATACACAAAGTTGCATCAACAAGATCATAGTGTTCAAAATTGAGTTTTGGAAGACGCTCAGTCATTTCTCATACCAAGTTTGTTATGCTTTGACAGGCCATACAAGGATTTGACAAGATTGCATACTTTGTTTTCTTGACCCTTCACAACAAATCCTTCTAGTTGGTACATAAAAACATTCTCTTTCAGATCTTCGTTCAAGAAAGTATTTTTACATCCATTTGATGGACTTTACATGTTTTGAGTTTCCAAGGAAAAGAGAGTCCATATGGTAACCCATTTTGTTGTTAGGGAAAAAGTCCCCTCATAATCGACCCCTTCTTTTTGTGTAAAAAATTTTCCCATGAGCCTAATTTTATGCTTGTCGAGTAATTCATCTTCCTTATACTTGTTCTTGAAGACTCACTTGCAGCGTATCAGTTTGGTTCCTAATGGCGGATAAACCAGCTTCCAAGTGTCACTCTTTATCAAGCATTATATTATTTTTGCAATACTTCTTTATATTCATCGTGAGAAATGGCTTCTTTTAAGGAAAGTGATTTGAAATATGTATACAAATTTAGTTCACAGTGATAAGAAACATCCATATCAAGAAGTGAATCAGAATCGTCTACATCGTTGTCATTATGTCTAGCAAAGCTTCTTGTCCATGCATTTCCAACCTCATCGAGATGAACACTTTCAAGTGTCTTTGTGAGCCATTTCCGATGACCTTTCTGAGATTGCCTAGCTACACAGTTGATTGAGATGGGGCTGAATCAATATTTAGCCTCCCAATTCTCTCAATCACATCACTCGAAATGTCTTTTTGATCAGTGTTTGGATCTTCACGAGGGGGAGAGAATGCTTCAAAAGGAGATTACACAGATTGATTCAAAATAGGGATCCCCCCTTCAATATTTGGAATATTATTATCAAATTCTTGAAAATATTTTTCATGCCCAAATCTTTCTAAACGATCAAGCTGCCACTCTACAACATTGTCAGTATAGGAATATTCAAGAAAGATTGCATCTCTAGATATTATAAACTTCTTATTTACCTCATCGTAGAGATGGTATTCTTTGGAGGTATCTAAGTACCCCAAGGAAATACATTTCAGACTCCTTGCACTAAGTTTGTTTCTCTATTTCTTAGGTATCAAGGCATAAGAGGTGGAACCAAAAACCTTGACATGCCTCACTGAAGGAATGTGGCCATACCACATTGCATAGTGAGTCTTGTTTTTTAGAGCATGAGATGGACAACTTTCTTAATATACAAAACACATAGACCTGCATCATCACAAAATATCAACTTAACATTCTTGAAAACATCATTGAATGTACCATATTTAAGATTGTCTTGTTCATTCTTTCAGCTACATTGTTTTGTTGAGGATTATAAGACGCGATTGTTTGATGTTTGATCCCATGTTGGCAAAATTAGTTTTCAAATTCGTTTGAAATATATTATTTTCCATTATTAGTACGAATAGAGCCAATATGAGATTATGTATCATTTTCAATCCATGCATGAAAATTCTTTAAAGTTACAAAATATTCGTATTTTTTCTTAAAAAATATGAGGCGATGACCAATATGTTGTTTCCTTGAAAAAGCAAACACAAAATTTGAAATGTTGGACCACCAAGATTTGAAAAGGTTACTTTGGTGAACAAGTCAAGCTTTATGTCAATGGTGAAAATCATAATACTCATAATCTAACTTTAAGGTCATGGCTAACCCAAATACCAAATTAGTGTACAAGACGCCGTTGTTTGTGGGACAAAGGGCCCACCTCGGGCAATGATTGAACTGTTGAAGTCTACAAAGGCACGCATAATCTATCCCTCTTTGGATAAACATCAAATTGGTGTACAATACCCCCTTAAGGCATGCATATTCTACCCTCCCTTTGGATAAACACCAAATTGGTGTACAATACCCTCTTATTTGTGGGACAAGGGACCTGTTGAGAAATTGAGATGTTGGAAGATTAAGGTTAATCTCTCTTTGCATGATAATTTCTTGTGAATTTGTTGGCTTCTTTATTATTATGTTTTTCTTCTTTCATCAAGAAATTACCGAAAATATAAGAACATGAAGATCATATGAGACAAAAACACAAAAATATAGACTCCAAACCAGGGCAAAACCTCCACCAAGGGGAGAAAACCCACCAATCCAATCCTTATAGAATCTAGAGAAATTCAAGTCAAATACATATCCCTTAGTAATTAGCTTGTTCTATTGCCAAGTCAACCCTCCATCAGACAATATTTATCTTCATGAAGTCCTTCATTTGTCTTTCCATAAGTTTGCCCACAGATTTGTCCATAATCTCTTGCTTAGGTCACCAAGAAAGTTCACATATAGTCACAAGGATGCATCACAGAGAGTCCAAAAGGGAGCCTGAATTTCATCATAGAATTGCACCATAAGAAGCATGAATTCTATCACAAAATAGACATTTGAATTCCACAGAGAAAGGCATCTGAAATTATTCTTCCCACAGAGAACTGTATTTCCTACAAAAGATCAACAAACATATTTCCATAGTAGACTCACTTATATCCACATATATAGACTATAGAAGGCTTAAAATTCATCATAGAAAAAGGTTTGAATTTCCTTTGCCATAGTGATCTGAATATTTCCACAGAAGATGGCATAAACTTGCTCTCAAATGGATGAACACGTTGGCCTATATATAGTTGTTCCCACGTCTAAAAGGGTGCCTCACGAGGTTGAGCCAACATGTCTCCTAAGAGTGCCAACTTGGCAATCTGAGGACATATATTACTTGTAAAAATTTAAATTTTCTATTCTTTCGATTGTCTAAATGGGACATAATACAATTCAAATTTTATTTTCGATAAATAAATGATTTCTTCATCTAATTATGAAGACCTCGCCTAGTTACAATTTTCAACATGACCCCCTCCAGGCATTGATTTAACTATTAAAGTCTACGAAAGGCATGCAGACTCTACCCCCTATTTCGATTTGAACATGTAACCTTACTTGAAAACACATGATCTTTAGCCAATAAGTCCACTTATGTTGTATTCAACTAAAAACCAATGAACATTGCCTCTCATACCATTCGTTAATCAATGTCCAAACAAAAGCTCATATAATTTGAACTTTCCAATAAAACATAACCTTATTTTGGACTATGTTGCAAGCATTTAGTTTGTCCAAAGCTTCTTTTCTTTGTGTATTTAAACAAGTACGCAAAATGTCCATATTATGTGAGAGTCCTAGAGATGGTGATCATATTTAAAACTTCAAACGAATTAATTAAGTTGGGCCCATAATAAAATCTTACTAGTAAAGTGATGTAACATTTAGTTATTTTGGAGTGTGCTGCAAGCACCTTGTTTGTCCAAAGCTTATCATTTTGTACTTGCGTAATAACGAGTTATTTAATATAATAATCTATACAATATGAATATGAAGAGTTAGGTATTTAGGATTTAGGAGTTATAATATAACGTACGTCTCCATGTGATGAAACATTGCATCTAATAGCATATGCACCCACTCTTTCTCATTCTTAATGTATGTTCATGTTGGTGTGTGAAACTCACAAAAGGCTAAGCACTAAATATTGAGAAGAGTAAAACCATGGTGGAGAGAAAATCAAGAGTTCCTCATAGAAGATCTAATTACATGTAAGATACACCTTTGGAATACCTTAGAATTTCCACTTATTTTTCAGTGTTTTGACTGAGTGTATATTTCGTCACACAATTTGCACGTATGTGGTTGTAGGTGCATTATTTGATATTTTATTGCAATTAAGCACACACTATCCCAAATGTAAATCAAAGGAACACTTCAAAACAGCAGTATATATTTGATATTAAGTTCAAAAACTTCACACACCATTGATAGGAATTTGTAACAGCAAGATGAGAGAGAAACATGAGTAGATGGCTGCTCCTTTCGTCATACATTTAGGCTATATGTGCATTTTTTCGTAATTTACTTAATGGATCACACTGTGCCAAATAAAACTCATGGGAAGATTTTCAAATCAGCAATATAACATTCATATAATATCCACTTTTATGAGCAAATAAAAGATATAACCTCAAATCTATTGATTGAACTTTAGGATTGATATACATAACTAAAGAACAATGAATCCGGTATATTTCATCAAGGGAATGACAGTGATTTCCTCTAGCAGAATAATGGCATTTTTAACAATATATTCATCCCTTCTTCAGGTGGCCCTCAAACTCATTTAATTGAGAAATCAAACCCACAAAATAGTGTATATATATTAGTTTGTCCAACCAACAAACAAGGGAGTTCATAGACCACACAACAAGTATAAACTCAGTGCATTTTGATGACAAGCTCCAGCAAACTCTTTTAGTCAATATGGGTGAACGTGGCCCACACAAACACTGAATTTGACCCCATTTTGGCTGAGATAAAACCCAATTTTTTTCCAACAAAACTCAACCAATTAAACAGTGAGCGATTCAGCCCTTAGATAGAAATAAAGAGTCTTGATTGTTCCCTTAGAACTTCAACCCACAAATTGAGAATGACTTTGGCAGCGATGGCAATGAAACTCGTCACTTCTTAAACTTGTAATCTCTTGATTTTAATAGGTATGCACAGTTTGTTCAAGAGATGGAGAAAAACTCATATTATAAGATAAAATGAAATGATAATACGCAACCTATCATTATCTTTCAGAAATCCTCTTTTCTGTTGAAGCACAATGACAAAATCTAAGTGACTCTGCGCTCCAACTATATAGGGTGTATGGTTTCAACACGAAAACTAACAATCTACAACTAGAGTTTCCAAAACCCTAGGCTATTCTCCAAGAGTTTTTCAAAAATTCTTTTTCTCAAATAGCAAAAGACTAGAAAGAGGGGAGACCCCCTCATTTCCATTTTTTATAGTCTGCTTAACTCTTTTGTGACCATTTTTTACCTTTTTCCCTTCAATTAAATAATTAAATCACCTTTCCTTTCTTTATTGAATAAAGTGACTTTTGGAAACTAATTAAAGCCACTTTTAACTCAAGAAAATGCTTAATTCACCATCATGCTCACACAAGCCATCCAAAGTCCATTTTTATCATCCTACCTTGTAGATATTTTCATTTTGTTTCCAACGAGTTATTACACTAAGGTGTTCCTCCAAGTAATCAACCCAAAATCACACTTTAAGTGTAAATAATTAAAATATGCCTAATAATGACCATGTTTTATAAAAATCGTCGGAATGCAACGGAACCAAGATCAAATTGTGTGGAACTGATCATAATGAATAAATATGGCAGTGATCCCAGTCAGACTTCATAAAACTCTTCCAAAAGCATCTGGGCCCACCAATGGAGTAATCTTGCTCCTATGACGAGGCTAACACAAGCTATATCCTAAACACATCACAAGGTAATCCAAAATTGGGGACATTACATTACAATAGTAGAGTCAAAGATGTACATAAGACTTCGATGATCACAAGACCACTCTAATACCTTGTCTCATCAAGGTATGGAATGTAAATAAAGAAGAAAGAAAATGCATGTATGCTCACGGATAAGAGGAAATATCCATATCAAAAATCCCTAAGCACTTGTTTTTAAAGGTAAACTAGACGTTCATGAGTGCCTCTGAGGCATTCATGAAGCCTCACCTACTAAAGACAATTCAGAACCAAATGTTCATGAGAGCATATCTGATCCATTCTTGAAGACTCAGCTTCCCTAAGCAGGTAATTACCAACATAAGGATATCATATCAAGCAAGTATGGTTGAGGTGTCATTGGCAAAGCCTTCATTTAGCACTATAATCGCTCTGAACTTTTACAAAATCCAGTTTTCAGGGTATGGTAGTATTGTTCAAAGGTGTGAATGTTGAGAATTTTCTTTTTTACCCAGAGACAACCAAAATTTTGACTCGCTCTTTATAAAAAAAAATATTAATTTGATGGAAGCATCATCCTCCCATAAGGATCTATGGATTTAACCATAAAATAATCTGTTTTTTGTCGACTATTTAATAATACACACGACATCCTATCATGTTATATCTACTAAAATAGCTTTGCATATACATCTTTGGCAGTCTTCTCTAAGTTGTGTACAGGACAACCCTCTGCTTCATTACTTCTATTCTTTAGTATGTGATAGTATTACAATGGAATATTTGCATGCATGGACATGCAAGTCCTAATATAAATGTTAAGCTAGAGTAATACTTGAGATATCATTGACGCAAACCTGATAAACAAGAAAATGGTTAAATAATGGAGCACTAGTGAACAATACTTCCTGACCTATAAATTGTTGGAAAGTTTGGGCAGCAAATTTAAACAACAAATTAGAAATCAGGGATAATGATAACTTTGTTAACTCTTCCTCTATTCTTGTGGAGATTAGAAAAAAAGAATCCTGTTTCCTAGCCTTTATCACAATTGACCTCCTTCCTTGTTAGATTTCAAACTACAGAGTCCAACTGCTTAACAATTATGTATAGACAAGTCTGATCAATTTTTTTTAATATGGAAAAATGAAAGAGAAAAACTTGCTTACAAAATTCAACCTGCATAATGTACAAACCGTAGAGTATAATTTGCAATCAATATGCATTTCATGCTCTATTTATTCAACTTGAACAATTAAACACTTTGTCTACCAAGAAACTCTGGTAAATGTACATACAAAGTCATAGACAACAGCAACTACCTAATTTAATTTGATCAACAGAGACATCTCAGCACTCAGCGAAAACAAATTCAACTTCAGAAATTGAATCTACCACATTCCAGAACAGTTGCTTTGGTCTAAGATGACTAGATGTAATTCAAAATATCTGACAAAACAAACTATGAATGTAGCTTCACGAATCTGTGTACATTGAGATTGAAAGAACAAAAAATAACTCTTATAGAGGCTGCATGTCCTGCTATAGTTCAACCAGCAAAGCAAGTCTATTGTGTATTAATGTCCAGACTCTTTAGGGTGCACATATCTTACACAAAAATGTACAGGTGCTGTGTGCTATATTTTAGACACATCTACAAGAACAAAATTCATTACAAACCCCATAAAATGGAGGAAAACAGATGGAAAACCCTCACTACTGTTGGTAATGTAAAATTTCAATTGAAAGAGAGCAGGAAAAAAAATCTATTACATGTGCCGGAATAGAAGAAATGAACCCAACTACTGTCGGCATTATAGAATCAGGTTGAACATCAAAGCCTGCATACCTCAGAAAAGATGCAACTTATTAAATCAAACCAAATAATAAGGAACTAAACAAAGAAAAACAATGCAGACAATAATGGTGTCATACAATCAAATATTTAAAATATATGACAATGTTGTCAAACTGCACGCAGAAATGGCAAAAAAGAAATAATGCGGGAGCAATTTTCTGCTACCTTGGAGATGTCATACTTGGATCAAGCAAGCTTATCACTCCTGCCGTTCCAACTCAGTCATTCTTTCAATGATTGCCTAGAATATAATAATAAAAATAAAATGTGAGATAATCAAGTTGTTAAATATCTGCCTGCAACCACACACTCATTTCAATGGTATATGCCTCTGCAAATTTAGAATATAACTAACAGTTATACCTACGTGACGAAGTATTTTTTACCTTTTTACTTGTTTCTTGCAACTCCCCTGCAAGAATAAATTCATCCAATATCAAATATACCTGCATCCAAATAAATCCCTTTTCAGTACTCACTGTCAGCCTTAGCAAATAGAAAATTATACGCAGCTTACTATCCAATAGTGTAATTACCTGTGCTTGAATAGAAATCCCAGTTTGAAAGTTTTAATTGCATAAACTTTGTGAAAAATGCAATACATAACATACATAGAGATATGGGCACAAAAAGGCAAGTTCCTTTTCATTTTACAGGATAGTTGAATGAATGATGTATTATTGAAATGAGCCTCGACTATGAGTGAAAAATGCTCAAGGCATGCATCTAGAAGGTTTAGTTGAGAGGATTGTTGAAAAACTCAGACTTGAGAAACTCCAGAAAATATTGGCAGACTCAAAAAAGAAAAAGCTAATATAATTTTTTTTAAAGCATGCAATTTCATTTTTTTCAGTTGAACTAAAATATAATCTTAAAACAACATCACATTTTTTTTCAGTTATTTGAAAATGGCCAATCCTTTCATCACAAGTTCTCATTACTAAATTCTAGCTATGGAAAAGAGTACTGGACACAGTTTTGCAATTATGCTGAATGCTGAAAGCTCTGTTAGGCTAAAAATAAATCCAGAACTTATCTTCTCCGTGTGAGGTCCAGTCTAGTTCCACCACCAAAACCCCTGAATTTGGATTATGTCAAAATTTAGATTAATAAAACTCAAGATATTTAAAACCATTAATTTTAAGATTTAATATTCAAAGTTTTCTCCAATTCACAGAAGACTGGTTGCCATGGAATAAGGATGAAGGTTTCCCTGTAACAGCAGGCTGGAAGATAATTCTCACTAACAGAAGCACAATCAGAAAATTAGTGAGAGAAAAATGAGTGCCAAAATTAGATTTTACAAAACAAAATTCCTCTAACATGCATGAGTTATTTGAAAATGTCCGATCCTTTCATCACAAGCTCTCATTTCAGGAACCACTCAGTGTCTTTTCAGCAACTTTTGCAACACTGGTTTGTGAGTTGAAGCAGGTGCTCGATTCAGGAAGGGTTGATGCTCTGGTTTTAACTGCTTTTATGGCATGGAGCCTGCCCGGCACTGTCAGAACCCCAGTCAAAGGAGTCTTCTCTAAGGATCAAAAATCTACTGAAATAGTCAAACAAAAATGTGTACCAACCAGGAAATGGTGCTGCCAATAAAAACAGAAGACTGCATGTGTAAAACAGAGAAGAATCCTAAATACATCGTTAATTTTGAATGCATCATAGAGGAGGTAGCCTATCTAAGGAATCATCCATTAATCTGTGGACTTCTCAGCATGTGGCCTTCTGAGTAATCCCCACAAAGATGGGTGACAACAAAGGTCAAATAAAAAATCCCATTTATCCAGGTGCCCTATTTTCCATATTTAACATTAGAACAAATTTGGGAGACAGTCTATTTTTGGTCAGCATATTTTTCGCTGTGTTGCTTCAAAATCTAACAGGTCTTGTAAGGGGTAACCCACAGGGCAAAAACTACAATAAGGGACAGCAACGAGGTGAAGCCCACTGTCAACACAGACAGTACCCCCTGCTCTTTGTGGACTTTAACTGCCAGGACGCTTCCCTTCAGATAGGTCACCTAAGGATGTATCAAATTCAAGGATCAAGGTGACAAGAGAGGCTTATAGAGGACAACTATTCTCAAGGACAAGGCTCAATAAGGTCAGAAAGGTAATTTGCATCCTCTAATAAGACCAATCTAGGGCACAAATGAGCTACAGCTAAAGCGATAGCAAGCCAAATGGACTAGCCTAGAATCAAGAGGCCAAGAAATGCTTCCCCAACAATGAATATTAGCAATCAAACAGACCAAGAAACCTTCAACAAGTGCCCAAGTTGAAGCCTAGGACAAACTAGGGTTTCCTACGACAAGTGAGTTTAGCCTTAGAATGGATATATTGGCCACTAAAGTGAGTTGATTTTGAGGCAATCAAGCCTGAATCCTTCCACAAAGTCAAATTCCCACTCTAGGTCAATTCACACCCTATCCCTAGCTGAAATCAAAAAGGAGAGCAAAAATGAGTTTTAGTGTTAAATTTGTGTGTGATCACCAAAATGACAAGGCCAGTGTCTAATGCTTGAGATGATGGAGTCTATGGGTGTGTAAAAATGGCTAAGTCTTGGTAAGGAGTAAGGGAATTTTAAAGCCCTAGCTCAAAACACTAGCTATCACTTTTGCGAGGGATAAAGGTCACTTGGAAGTTGGGAGAGCTATTCCAAAGATCCACCAAGGGGATTACCATTCACATTTCATGCATGAGTAATGCATACAATGTCATTATCTAGATTCTGTACATTGTTTTTCAATAATTACAAGCACAATAGAGAAACCCTAGATAACAAATCATTCTATACATTAGACATAAGAACAAAGATCTATCAAGTCCAAGGCTTACTTACAAGACAAAATGCATGTACAATCCTTATTGATCCAAAGTAACATCTCCAATTACAAACAAATAGCTCCAAATAGCAAAGTACACCATGGAGTTACAACTCCACAAGAACCCAAGAAGAACCAAATCTCTAAGAGGGCCGAAATATGTTGTTGAATTTTCGTGACCTTGGATCTACATTAGAGTCTTAAATCACTAACACTACCAAACCACGAATCTCAACCATAAACTACTTTGCACAACATAAAATATAAAGCAGTAAATCACATATGCTCAATATACACAGTTTTAAACAAAATTGTACAATAATGTACAATCCCAAATCTTCATTATATTAAACCAAATCTAAATAATACAACAGTCTATGGTATACAAGATACACTGACAAACACAATGTTGTATCTCGTCCTACCGGTCCTTCGCATCCGTACTGTTCACTAGTAGTGCCTTAGTCCATCAAGGCATCTACACATCGAAACTTCAGGAAGGCTTCCCCCTAACACTGCAACACGTCCATCTGTAGAGTGTACATGGGCTGATCCAATCTGATCACTAGGCTGGCCAACACCCGAGCTCCAATCTGCTAGGCTAGCAACAACTTTTGTCCATCAAAGTGTTGCTCTTCAGCGCCTTCCTCCACCCAACCTTCAGTTGTTCTTCGTCATTCAAGATAGCTCATATAGGGCTACTTTGGGTAGCCAACACGCTGCCCTCCAACAGTCTTGTGGCTTCCAATCTCATCATTGTTGAACCTGCTCCTAGTATGATGCTTTTCCACCTCGGAAGGCCATACAATTGGCTCCAACAAGCTTCTCGCAAACCTGATCCAATCTAGTCACTGCTTGACCCAACATTCCTCCCAAACGTTGTTGTTAGACCATGTTGCATTGTTGCTCCTGCAATTTTGATTAGGGCACAAACTTCAGCCCTCACCCTTCCACACAATTAGCAAAACAACCCTATTTAGGGTTGCGGTCCTCGAAGAGAATACCCCTCCAACCTACGACGCTCCTTGTTGGTTGTCTTAACCCCAAACGCAGTCAATGAGACAGCCTGGCTACTAGCTATGCCCTGCGGCCTAGCACAGCAGCTACTATAAGCCTTTGCTCCCCTCAAAAGCTCCTCCAAATAGACCCTAAACAACTGCGTTCTCCTCTAATCTTCCTCGGCCTTTTGTCTATTGCCTTAATCCGCACTTAAGAATCTGCCCTATGCAAATCTGTTAACCCAGAACTAGCCCTTGACAACGTTGTGACTACAACACTTGTCCACGTTGGTTAGGGTAACCCCCATACTAGGTATCCTCCTCTTTGTTGTGGCTTCTATGCTTACAAACGCACCCAAATAGCCCTAACACAAGCCCTAAGACAACACTTCAATCCATATACAGTCACCTAAAGAACTGTGGCCCAATCACAAAAGTTTCCACGCTCATCTCAGAGTTCTCCACGCTATCATTTGCTCCTTAGCTCCATGAAATTTCAGAGGTAATGTTGCACACTTTGGATGATGAAATGACTCCAAAACATCTTCAATTTATAGCCTTTAAGGCCTCCACAAATTCATTTGAAGAGACCCATCTATTGGCACTATTTTACACCAAACCGACCTAACTTGGAAACCAATAATTACATAGTCACCTTCACAAATCCGTTTCTCTCTAACAACAACTCGGATTCGGGCGATTCTTGATCCATTGGAATCGTATCACCGAGCACTATCATCCTCATCCATCACATGTTATATCTTCATCACGATTTTGGCCCAAATATAGATGGGTGCAAAACCCCTCCCTTGAGTTCCAAGCCCACAAGCTGCCCTTGTGGCGCTCTGTCCTCCAAACCCTGAACCCTAGTTCTTGGAGTACCTCCCAAGCTATACAAATCAACATATGTCACCAGTGATAATGATCTAACACAATGAGCCTCTCTATTTATAGGAGTAGCACTAATAATTAGCCTAATAATCTTTAAAAATGACAACTATTGGATGAATTTCCTTGAATAGAATTTCATTTATGACCTTTCTAAAGTGACTTTCTAAAAATATAAATTCATGTCTATCTTTGCAACCATGACTTTCCAAAAAAATAGTAAATCACCTTCCATCAATTCGTAATCATATATACATGATGGAAAATCACTTAACTTGTCCTTAATCAATCTCAAATTGTTTAATTGTTAACTTAATCATCAATATTATCACTATTATTACTATTATTCTCTTTATGATATTATTATATTATTATTAAGAAGAAATTCAAGTCTCTCAATCATGAGACTCAATCATGTCATATGTAACTCCCCTCAATGCATATGTTTCTCTCTCTTAATGGATTCATTCCTCTCTTTAATGCTCTTATGCACCTCTTACACTCTCTTACACACTTTAACGACTCGTCATAAAAAGATTCCTCTTCCACCACTTTAATGCATAAGTTACACTTCTCTCCTAAATGCATAAGTTACACTTCTCTCCTTTATTGCATAAGTTACACTCATATTTTGGCATATATAACTCCTCCTCAAGGCATAGGAGTTACTCCCTCATGAATTCGACCTCCTTACTCTTCCTATCTATGTGTGCCTCTCATCCTCACTTGACACTCTTACTTGTGCTTGTGAAAGGAGAATTCAAACTTGAAAATGAGAGAGTTGGAGAGTCTAGAGGACAATTGAGAGAGAGAGAAAGAGAATCTTGAAGAGCAAGAGCAGATCTTGGAGAACCAAAGTGATTCATTGTTTGCATCAACTACTATCAGAGATCTTCTTTAGATTTGGGTGAACTTCTTCATTCTCTCATTGTACTTTGTATCTCTGTTGAACAATTGATTTCTAATAGAAGAAGAATCTGGTTGGGTTTTTCCCTCGTCATTGACCTAACATCTCTATATCTCATTGAGTTCTTGGGTGTCTTCCATCGTGCATATGGTTTATATCGTTTATGTTCTATCTACAATAACTTATTTTGCAGCGTAAAGAAGTTTTGGATTAAAGTGACAACAAAATTTCAACATGGTATTAGAGCTTTGGTGAAGACAAACTCAAGAAGACAAGCTCCATTTTCAGCTCTCTTTATGCTGGAATATCTCTTGTTGTCCACTCCATTTGCAGCTCTCTTTTTGTTGAAATATAGCTTGTTGTCTACTCCATTTGCAGTTATCTTTCTCCTGAAATATAGCTTGTCTGCTCCAATGACATCTAGGTCTCATAAATCTACTGATCGATGGCAAAGGGGCCTCAAGGTCACACGAGCTCATTGTCAGAGTCCTTATGTACAATGGGGGGTCCAACTGTATGATCCCTGGAGGGATGTAGAAGCGAGGAAGCTCAATTCCAACATTTGAGGTCGAATGAGAGAAACTATGAATAGAGCTTTGACTGCTACACTAGGGTTTGGAAACAATTTGATAGGATAAAAGTGCCCCGCTCTAGGTTACTGGATATATGGTCCTGCATCTCCAAACCAATCTCAAGCATATCAGTCAATTTCCAATTAGTGAGGCTAAAAGGAGACCCAAGTTCTTACCACTCTATGGACTAAAATACTTTGGAACTCGTTTTGTTGCTTGTTGCTCCAAGAAGATGGAAGGGCATGAAAGTATGAGGTAATTCTCCTAGTCCACCCAAGGTGGGAGTGGGCATGCAAGAGCTGAGATTTGTGACTGAAAATCTGTCTAATGAAAGTAGCTAGGTGCCTTTGATCCTAATATCGAAAGAAAGTAGAGAGAGAAACCCCAAAGTCCCTGTAGAAGCAGTTGTAACATCCTCTGATCTGGTAGTATAGAAGGCATGTTAAATTTGGCAACTAGGGCCAAACTCTACTTTGCATTGCTCATATGATGGAGATGGTATTTTTGTTGGATTCCTTTTTCGAAGAGGTGCAAGATTGATCTATAGATCATCTCGTTTGGATGAGCAGAAGTTGGATTTTGAATTTATTTTCTCTTTGTCAAGGTCGGCCAGAATAGTAATGTAGGCTCACAAACCCCAAAAGATTCACACACCCTCATTGATGGATATAAAAAGGAGAGACTCAAACTTCATTTGGACATCATCTCATCTCACATTCTCTCTCCTTCTCATTGGTTCATATAGCCTTAGAAGACATTCTCTCTCCTCCACACGTGTGAAAGGGCAGCTGTGATTTTCGAATTGTTTAAGGATTTCTGGAGCAACGTTAACCTTGGGTCAACTCACATATTTGACTTCGATTTTTGGGACAGAATCCGAGTTTGGGAGGCCAAGTTTGGTGGCACGAAAACAGAGAAGTTCTGGGCTGTTTGACCACAGCGTTGACTAGGTTTGACCGAGAATTTGCAATTGGGCTGACTTCGACTGTTTCTTGAGGCCGAGTTTGACTGGCTTTGACCGAGCTCCATTGGGAGGAATATTGTTGGTTTGACATGTGTTGACTTTGCTGGCTAGGGCATCATTTTGATTGATGTAAATTGCACTTTATCTCTCTGCTGAATTTGAAGAATAATAAGAAGATTTGATCGAAGGATTTTCCCCACATTGGGGTTTTTCCCTGGCATCTGCCAATTATTGTGTCCTCTTGTCTTGGCTTGTCTTTTGGTTATTTGTTTATGTTCTATCAGCATTTACTGTCAATGTTATTGTGATTGCTAAACAGGAAATTGAATTGGGCTACCAAGAAAGATTGAAGTAAATTGCTCTAAGCATAGAACATACCATCGTTAACTAAAATTAACAAGGCGCCAAAATGAAGTGCATCTTTGACCCCAGCTCCTTTAGGTAAAATATTTGTCAACACTATCAGCAAATGTTGAAACACCTCTCTCTTTATTTATATACAGTATGTGATTGAATCTAAGCCCTTGAGGTTAGCAAGTAGTTGTCGCCATTGTTGGACATCTTGCTAATTCCCTGCTAGCAAGTGTCGAATACAAATTTCCCTGGGTCAAGTACACTAATCTATGCCAACACATTAAATAAAGATGACATCCATAAATGAGGGGCAGCGTCCCATGGGTTTCCCCATGAAATGTTTCTAGGGAGAAAATAACATAGGATTGAATCTGTATTGACATGGAGAAGATTGAATAGAGGCTTCCTCAGATTGTACAGCATAAGCTTTGTATGTATAAAATATGAATGTATGCTCTGGGCACTGTTAGAAAGGTTGTCTCGCATTGAACATTGGCCAGCCGGAAGTTATCATGCCACATGGTATTTGTGATAGCTCTGAAATAGATGTATATCATCAAAGATTTCATACTTATAGCCCTCCTCATGCCTTCGTTTCACCAGGACTTGTCCAGGATTGATCTTTTCCTATGTTGCACGGGGACCCGTCCCCGCCTATATTTCATGTCGTTCCTTCCGTTCCGGCGTTCGAGGACTTTGGAACTCCTCGAAAACGTTCCAGATTTGTCAGGGACGTCCCCGTGGACTTGGGGACTTCAAAGCCGTCCCCTAGCCATCCCTCGAAAATTCGGGGACTTCCAAGACGTCCCTCGATAAATCGGGGACTTCTGGACGTCCCCAAAAAATAAAACATTATGAATTAAAAAAAATCAAATATTTCGTTTTTTTTTTAATTTTTATTAAAAAAAAAGAAAATTAAAACATAATTTTTATAAAATAATAAATATAAAATTTTAAAACATTATGAATAAAAATAAAATCAAATATTTCGTTATATTTTTATTTTATTTTTTTTATTAAAAAAATTAAAAAATCATTTTTATAAAATAATAAATGTAAAATTTTAAATAAAATAAAATGTAAAACTAAACCTAACGCATTACAAATTAATAGTTTTTAATTTTTAATTTGAATTTTTAATTCATTAAATTATAAACCTAAGTTCTAACTGCTAACCTAAACGCTAATTCTAAATGCAACGCATATGCATTTGCCATTTTGCATTTTGCATTCGACTGTTTTGCCGCCGCCCAAGCACAAAGCGTTCGACTGTTCTGCCGCCGCCCGAGCATAGAGCTCTCTGCCCGCAGGTTGAAGAGCTTTTCCCCCGCATACTCCAGCAGCTCCACCAAGAACTTTCCGCCGGCAGCAAAGAGCCCGACAGCCCAGACTCCTGGCAGCAGACTCCAGCAAAGAGCCCGACAGCTCCAGGCGTCCTCCATCACTCAGACTCCTGCCATCTCCACCACACAGTGCTGAGACTCGAGAGCCATCTCCACCACGCAGCGCTGAGACTCAAGAGCTTAACCAGCTGCTCCTCACGCAGAGAGCAGCCAACATCCCCACGCAGAGAGCAGCTAGCAAGTGCCAAGGACACACTGCGTTTTCCATTCTACTCATAGAAAAAAAAAAACGCAGCAGCCACCACGGGTTTAAACTTCACAGTGCACACCCACAGCAAAAAAACGCAGGTTAAAACGCTGCAAAATTTTTAAATTAATTTAGTAACTGCGTTTTTAATACCAGTGGGAGCAGAGTTTATAAATGATAAATTTTTTTAAAAAAATTTCACTGTTTTTAATTTATTAAGCAGAGTTTCCAGTTCCACTATCCAGTAACTATGGGGAGCTATCAAAAAACTTGGAGCAACAATGTGTTTTTTGTTGCCAAGTAAGTTTACACTTTCATTTTCTATTTTTATTTTTTAAACAATAGTCTGATATTTAAAAAAAAAAAATATTCTTAAAATTTTAAAACAAATTTATTGTATTTTTAAATTTCAGAGTTCACTTCTAAAAACAAATCAATGGACAGCAATACTTCACCAATGGCTCAAACTAGGGCTGAAACTGAAACATTAGCAGGGGCAACAGAAAATTCTGTTTTCATCAACACAAAGAAACCCTTGCTTCAGTTTGTCAAAAAAATCACCAAGAATAAAAAGAAAAACAGCGGTGGTTCAGAGGATTGGCAATGCAACCTTTGTGGTCATCATTTCAAGGGAAGCTACACTAGAGTTTACCATCATGGGTTGAATATGGATGTTCAATTGTCATGGATGGATGGACAAATATTCAACAAAGGCCTTTGTTGAACATCATTGTCACCTCTCCAAGGGGACCATATTTCTTAAGGGCAATTGATTGTACTGGAAAGATGAAGGATGCAGCGTTTCAATTGAGGAGATTGGTCCTACAAATGTAGTTCAAGTTATCACAGATGTTGCACCAGTTTGTAGGTCTGCAGGGTTGATGATTCAAAGCAGGTACAAGCATCTATTTTGGACACCTTGTTGTGTGCATGCTTTAAATAATGCACTCAAAGACATTGGTAAAATTTCTTGGATCACCCGCATTATTTTGGATGCAAGAGAGGTGCAAATGTTCATTTGCAACCACCATGCCTCTTTAGCTATTTATAGAATTTATGCAAGAAAGGAGTTCCTGAAACCGCCAGATACAAGGTATGCCACCTACTATCTCCTTCTTGACCGCATGCTAGAGGTGCAGCATGCCCTAAAGGCCACAATTATAAGTTCTGAGTGGTCTGCATGGGGGGAATCCAAAACAGATCAAGGAAAGAAAGTAAGGCAGTTGGTGTTGAATGATGATTGGTGGGTCGATGTGAAATACATTGTCTCATTCACTGCTCCAATAGTGGAGCTAATCAGGTATGCAGATTCAGATTCCCCTTGCCTTGGGGAAATATATGAGTCAATTGATAGCATGATTGGAAAGATCGAGTCCATCATTCGTCAAAGGGAGCCCTCTTTGGTGTTATTTAATGAACTCCAAAGGTTGATTGAAAAAAGATGGAACAAGTTAAACACACCTCTTCATATGGCTGCTTATGCACTTAATCCAAAGTGGTATGTGGAGAGGGAAGGTAGAGTTCCACCAACAGATGACCCTGAAGTGAAACAAGGATTTATTACAGCCATAGAAAAGATGTATACATCAGAACAAGCAACCATAGTTCGAGAACAATTTCTTGATTTTGCTTTGTTCAGTAGCCCCATTTTCTCTAGAGCCGCAAAGGAAGATTTGTTGGGTATGGCACAAAGAAGTCCCAGTGGATGGTGGAGGATGTATGGGGATGGAGTAACAGAAATACGCACCCTTGCTATGTGTTTACTATCTCAGGTTGCTAGTTCTTCAGCTGCAGAAAGGAATTGGTCTACATTTAGTTTTATCCACTTTATTAAGAGGAATAGGCTTACCTCTAAAAGAGCGGAGAAACTAGTTTATGTTCACAGCAGTGTTCGCCTTCTTACAAGGAAGACTCCACAGTATTTATAGTGACCTGCAGCACAGTGGGATGTAGATCCTGAGGATGCTTCACAGATTGATGATGATGATGATGGGCCATCTATCCAGACAGGATTGGTTAATGTACCATTAGATGACATTGAGCGAGAGTTGCAAAGCATTGATGATGATGGGAGAGAAGATAGTGAGGCTCAAGCATTTTCAGATACACTTGATGCAAAAGATATGAATCTTTGAGTAGCTTCAGCCTTCATTTCTACTATGGAATCTGCCATCTGGATATTGGCTCATATTTCCTTTTTTGTTGTTTTGAGACATTTTGATTTTCATTTTCAGATTTTCTATTTGGCAGCTACACTAGTGACTATTTTGGTTCTTGGACTATAGTCTATGACTATAATTTATAAATTATAATCCATGGTTTTCTACTTCTAGACTCTTAATTTGAGATTTTTATTTAAATTTTAATGAATTGTTCATGTTTACATCTTCATTAAATTTACTTTTAATACTATTTATTATTTATGCTTTAGTTGCTATTTAAAGTTTGAAATGATTCATCATAGAAAGATCATTGATTATGTAGATATTAGTCTTTAGACAGTAGTAGTCTAGTAGATTACTAGATTGTAAGTTGTATGAATAATGAAATGATTCAGCTTTTATGCCTTTAAAGTTTAAGTTATGCAATGATGACGAAATTTGTTTTTTTGATGCACAATTCTCAAAATTTGTCTTTAAAGTTTATATTTATGATTCATTGATTTATGATTTATGATTTATGATTTTAATATTTTTAATTTTATTTATTTTCAGTGTTCATTCATGTTTAATTTTATTTATTTTAATTTTTTTAATAAATTTTAAATATTAAATAATAAATAATAAATAGTTGCCACACTTGCCGTCCCCTGAAAATTTGGGGGTGCGCTCTAGCCGTCCCGGAAACTCGTCCCCACAGGCAATGCAACATAGATCTTTTCACTATTTTGCAGTGTTACAGGAGTCTCCGATCACTTGCGAGTACTCACGATCCCAACTCGGATCTTCAACCAAACAAGCCGATCTGAATCTCGTCGAGTCAAAGTTTCAAACTCTTGTTGACCGAGTTTGACATGTGGTCAACATGAGTTTGACTCGCGATTTTGGCGATTTGCAAAGGACTTGGCGAGCCACTTGGATTCTTAGGTTAAAAGTCTGCATGATTTTATTTTATGGTTTTGCTTTCACTTCTTGCGGCCCGCCGCACAACTTGTTATAGTATGCTAAAGTTCTATATCATTTTGAATAAAAGCAAATCCTTACAGGATGTTGGAACTTTACAAGGACCTATAATAATGAAACAATTCCTTAAATTCTTATGTTGTCGTCAAATGTATAAGTGATCTACCAATGGGTATAACACACTACTAATCCAAACTTAACCCAATTTAGAAGTCATACTACTGTAACTCTAAGTAAGATTTTAGCAGGTCCATGATGTTGGTTGGAAAAAACTCGGAAGTTTCTGGGCTCATTTGAATCTTTGTACTCGTTTTCGAATGTTTTCCAATACTACACGTTGTCCTCATGTTTTTTGGACACCTATTGATATTATGCATTGTTTGGACATGGCTTTATTGAATATCAATGAAAAACGTTTTTTTTTTTTTTTTTAATTCAATATGTGTATATCTTTATTTATTGTATTCACCGATTTTTTCTCGATCCGATTAAAACTCTTCACTCTTTTGCCTCGCCAATTTATTGTTGTTCCAAGTCTGGTAACATTGCTATTTTGACAGAAGTGTTGTTAAAGTAGTGTCTAAACTACAGATATCTAACAAGGCTTCATTTCTGAAAGGTGTTATAAATATCTTGTATTCATGAGGTCTAAATTTTTCCATGATTACAATTATGTACTCGGAATGTTTCAAAGTGCTTACATTTTGATGTTTTGAACTTCATTGTAAAGCATTCTAATAAAAATTTAAGAAATATATAAATAAATCCCTGTAGAAAAATGAATATATGATGCATTAAAAATAAAAATAAAAATAGAAGAGTGGGGCCTAACTTAAGTAAATATATAGCCTTAAAAATTAGCCCTAAGACAGAAAATGCATGAAGTTTTCCCCTAAACAAGGATCTTCCTAATTTTAATGCTGAACTGGCACCATTTAGGAGCTTTCCAGTGTATAGGAGAGAAATGAACAATAAGCCACATTTAATAAAGCAATCAGCTCAACTAATAACCACACAGCAGCAAAAGATGCACCTTTGCTACAATATCTTAAAGCATGCTTCCAATAAAATCAGAATACAGCAAACAGGTTAACAAAAGTATGACAGAAGCTTACATTGTGAAAACTGAATACTAGGTAAAGCAGCTTACCTTGTGAAAATTGAATACTAGGTCAAGCTCACATACGTTGCTGAAAAAATGATCCAATATCTCAACAAATAAATGAATGCTCTCCAAATAAGCCAGTTCATTATCAGTTATATCCACACACATGGAAAAAAATAGGCCTGCATATCGCCTGTAAATCACCTTGTGTGTTCGAAACTGCAAGCAGATTGAAAGTAAACAAAATGTCATGTAAGTGCAATTTAGATGTAATATACATGAAAGGAAAAGAAAACCAAAACACCAAGAAATCTTTGCAATCTAGTAAATTCAAACTCTCAGATCTGTACTGAACTCAAAGAATAATAGAAATACAAGGTATTAGGAGAGTAAATGGATCACCACATTAGTATGGCATGCTTCCAAAATTCTGTATCATCTGAATTGAACTTTACAAGGGTTGAAGCATTCAGATCGATACCCTGTTAGGTTAAATATATAGGGGATGTGGTTGCATATGCAGGTAAGGCTGCAAAACCAAAATCACAATGCACTTATCCACTCTCCCTTCATTGCATGGAGAGGTACACTCTACACCCCATGTGGAGGAGATGTGGCACATGTCCCTTTGTGTCATGTGTGTCAATTAAAATGGAACAAATTTGGCATCCGACCTCTAATGTCAACATTGGATAAAAATTAAAATTTAACATCCAATATCTGATGTAAAACAATAACAGCCCATATATATATATAATATATATATATATAGAGAGAGAGAGAGAGTCTAACCCCAACACTTGAGCATTCAAAAGATTTGCACCTGGATATTTTTTATCGCTTTCAATACTTAACAGATCTAGGGTTAAGTTGGATCTATGCTAAGTGGTAAGCAATACAAAGGAGTAAAACATAAAAACTAAAAAGGAAGGTCATTAAAATGGGGCTGTTCAAATTTATTCTGATAGCACACAAGTAGTTTCCAAAGTTCCACGGAACCTGAACCATAAATTGTAGGGCTATGGCCCATCCATCTCATCAACAAGGATACTTAACAGATCTGGGGTTAAGATGGATCTATGCTAAGTGGTAAGCAATACAAAGGGGTAAAATATAAAACTACAAAGAAAGGGCATTAAGACGGGGTTGTTCAAAATTATTCTGACACTGCTATCTGTGCTCAAAAGAGCAAATGTAAATAGCTGTTATAAAATGGTCGAAGTAAGTAGTGTTCAGATTTAACCCATACAGCACTCCTAAATCTGTTTGCAAGCTGAGTTTATATACTCTAATTTAAAACTCAATTTCTGTTCGCAAGCTGAGTTTATATACTCTGATTTAACACTCAATTTATGTCCAGCACTTCCCAATCACAAATCTGGGATATATGACGGTCAAAGCAATTAAACATGCAAACAGATACTTGAGTTTTTGCTCATTCCTATACACATGCCTGTCCTGAGTTAACAATGAAATGTTGAATTTTTAGTGTGCATAGAAAACACATTAACTTAGTCTGAAAACAAGGTACCAAAGTAAGATTCAAACACAGCACACTCCTGTCCACACACAATTAGAACCAGATGCATGTGCTTCCTTCCAGCTATTGCTATCACCGTAGCCAAGGAAACCAACCAATAGCATTCTAAGTTATAATTTATAACTCATTCTGCAAAGGCAATAGCCATTCACATAACTTAGAATATATCACTGCACTGAGCAAGAATTGAATGAATAGTTGGCTCCAGGTCCATTTTATATGCCTTACAAAGCCAATCAACTAAATTTCATTGCTGTCATCAGCTGGGAATCAGCACTATGGCTACCAATCAGTGATTCCCAGCATTTCAAAATCCCAATGGGCTAAGCAAGGAAGCATTTCCACTGTATATTCACCCATTGACACGAGCAACAAGAAGCAAGTTGTGTGTGCAATTAACTGTCTAGAGAATTAAAAATAAAGCTGTAATTACACCAGCTATCGCCACGATTGAGAAAAAGGAGCTGTAGCTATTAATCAAGCATTGTAGAAAGGCTGTCGATAGCATGACATTGGCATTTCTCTTTGGACTGTCACAAAATTCCAAGAGGCCAATTGGCATTCACACACATATGCCAGTAATTACAATACTCTGTAACTCATACCATAGAACAAGCAAATTAACAAGTTGATACTGTAGCATGTAATTGACACATGCACAGGCACTATCTTATGTCCAGCGAATAGAGCTCAAAGAGTGGATGTGGGATTGTGCTGTCATGGATAAATTAACTAATGTGAGGCATTAAGAAGCCCAACAATGCAACCAGATGATAACAATAACAACCAGAGAGTAAAGTGACCAGTCAAATGCCATAACAACAGATATTTTCCCAGGAAACCCAAATGGGAAAACTAGCAGTTTGGGTGTTGGGCACCGGAGGGTTATTTTTCTGAGGAAATGGTTACAGAGATAAGCTGCATTTTCAAGCAAAGACTTGATGCATTTTTCAATCACTGACAAACTTGCAGATGGATTTGGCTCAGAGACAGCATTCAATCTTCAAAAAGGTTTATTCTTCCAAATCCTTCATCTTCGGCCACTACCCTGTTTCTCCATTTACTCTCAAGCTCTTCTCCTCCGTCGATTCCCTTCTTCTCCATAACCTTCACAGTAAATGGGCTTGGAATTCCAAAAATCAGGTGAGTCTTTTCATCTCCAAAGGTTTTTGGCTCATGTACAAACTTTGCAAAAAATATTTTTTATTACAAAGTTGAAAAGTCAAAACATAGGTTTTGGAGGATCAATTTTGGACCATAACCTATCAGCAAGGGCTGCAAACAACCCATGGCATAAATTCAACAGATTGCAAAGCAGTACTCATTGATGACAGTTCACAGAGAATTGAATTTTGAAGCATTTTGTGTATCAATTCTCATTGTGAAACCTTTCATCCACTAAGGTATCTAGTTTGCATCTTTCCCCGAATGGACTATTCTTTTTACCCATCTAATGCATTTCTCAAGGAAACCCACCGGGCACTTTTCCTCATTCCAGGGATGGTACCCAAGGTAAATTGGATTCTATATAAGCTTGAAGTTTTGCCAATAATATACTCTTAAAGAGATCAACATGTCACCTATGTGAATTGAAGCTAGGTAGGGAGAATAACACTCCTCTCAAATGCTTGGACTAGACCCAATTGACCCCAATGAACTATTATCTATTTATTCAACAAGTTATATTTTGTTTGCTAGCATTGTTCGTGACTTGCGAGACTAGCCTTTGATCTAAGAAACTGTGACCCAGGGGTATCTAAGCCATCAAAATCACCCGGTGATTGCACCCAACTTAGGCCATACCAACCCTTCACATGGCTGGATTTTTTTTAGTCACCTTCTCAAGGAAACCCACCGGGCACTTTTCCTCATTCCAGGGATGGTACCCAAGGTAAATTGGATTCTATATAAGCTTGAAGTTTTGCCAATAATATACTCTTAAAGAGATCAACATGTCACCTATGTGAATTGAAGCTAGGTAGGGAGAATAACACTCCTCTCAAATGCTTGGACTAGACCCAATTGACCCCAATGAACTATTATCTATTTATTCAACAAGTTATATTTTGTTTGCTAGCATTGTTCGTGACTTGCGAGACTAGCCTCTGATCTAAGAAACTGTGACCCAGGGGTATCTAAGCCATCAAAATCACCCAGGGATTGCACCCAACTTAGGCCATACCAACCCTTCACATGGCTGGATTTTTTTTAGTCACCTTCCAACTACCACGAGTTTCAAACATTGGCTGCCTTACAGAATGAAGCACTAGAAATTTAATCTCACTAGCAAGATTTGACCATTTATTCACCAAGTTACTTCTCACCTTAACTAAAAATAAATTGACATCTTTGGAAAGACTGAGATTTATTATGTATCAATTGTTAAGAAATGGTACTGGTTACAATTTATGGCTATATTGCAAGAAAACTCTCATATGGGGCCGTACCAAGCTCATTTCCATATGAAAACATAGAAACACATGTGGTATGCCATTGAAACACATTTCCAGCTGTACGAACACATCCCACGTGTGGGAAATGCATTTCATACAGTTGGAAACACATTTCTAGGCCATAACAACATCTATGTAACATGCTTCCAACACTACATCTGCTTATTTTGATTGGTCTGACTCAATTTTTGACCAGGTTTGGCCAAAAGCGCTGACAATTAATGGTAATGTTCAATTCTTAAAGTAAAAGGATAAAAAAAATTAACATTTCTTCATCTTTTCTTTTTTTTATTATCTACCAAAATATATATAAAGAAGGTAAAAAAGGGAAGGTATATAAAATATATATAAAGAAAGTAAAAAAAGGAAGGTATATAAAGGAAATAAAAAAGGAAAGATATAGAAAATGTTAACTTTTTTATCCTGCTACTAAAATTTTTAACATTACGATTAATTGTTTAAGGATCTTTGAGAGCAAGCCTCCAGTGGGCAGCTCAATTTGCAATCACCCTGATATAAAGTGTTATGTAAACTATGAGACTCAATGTTCAAACCCCTCCGATTAGCCTGTGCCTGCAAAAGGGGCATACATAGGTACCAAGAAATATAGTGGTAGATGTGGGAATCGACCTCGTGTAACATGAGTACAAAACTGGCCTAGTTGCCGATTCCTCTAGTAAAAAAAGAAGGATCTTTCAGAGTGATTCCAACCTCATCAAACTTCATATGGGAAAGTAGAATTTCATATCCCACTAAGAATTCAGCAGACTTAACAGTTTTCACGATTTTTAAGACTGGCAAACTGCAGCGTTTTCATTGGATTCTATTATGTACGAGTATGGCATTGGCATTTAGCCAAGAGCACCAAGCCGTTTATGCACCCTACTGTTGGTCCTATTGATTGTTGAACTCTATCATGGCCTTAGCAAAAATATACCCTTCACTTAACCATGTTAAGCTTTTTCTACCATATTTTAAGACTTGGATCAGTGAGTTTCACCAAAATTGAATGGTGTTGATTGATGTCCATGAAGGATCAGGGTAGAGGCAAAGGGTGATACCAATGATGAGGATCCAATAAGCAATGGTGGAACATTTCTTGTCATTTATGTTTATTATTTATTGGTTCTTGCTCATTATTTATATATATATATATATATAGACACACACACTTCCGTGTATCATGCAACTTAGATTTATGGCATCTACACGAAATGTTTGAGAATCATATCTATTATATAGTTGGCATCCAATGTATAGTTTAGGGAATTATAATAAAGAGAGTAGTTCAAAGATAGTATTGGTTAGAAATTATGGCATCCATATGGACAATTTGAGAATCATATCCATTATAGAATTGGCAGTCAGGGTAGGGTTTGGGATGTAATCACCTATGATATCAACAACATAGGATGTAATCACCTATGATATATAGTGTTTAGCAGAATGTGGAATTGGAAAGCAACACAGGTTTCAGAACACTCTGTCACTCTCCGGGCTCAGAACATTGTGGGTCACTCTCCGACTCTGCATTCTGCTAAACCCAACCACAAAAATCTTCAAACAGAAATATACTGCTATTAAACCTCTACCCCATTACCTCCCATCACTCATTCCATTCTCTAATATTATACACTACACTTGCACCCTGCATTCTATCCATTTTTCACATCAAAGTTTGCATCTGCAAATTTCAGTAAGGTTCCAGAAGGTTCAGTTCAAGACGGAACATCTTTGCAATCTGATTCGGGTATAGATCCATGCACAATGAGCAGGCAGCCTCCTACCAATACCCCTGCTCACTCTGCTCAGTCTTATCACTCTAATTGTCAGAGGCTTTGAGCATGTCACCTTGTCTGGGAGTGTCAAGAGTGGCAGCTTAGTTGACATGCCCATCCCAAACAAAATGATGATGTTTCCTACGGTTCACCTCGCTATCTCAGAAATATATAGGCCCCTTAGACCTGATCAAAGGGAATAATCGATGGGAACCTGTCATCCTAGACGCAGAGACTCCTTTTGATGGTTAGGGGGGTTCCACTCCCACAGGCAACCCACCTCCATGCCCAGGTACTGTCCTTGATACATGACTTTCTGGCGCCACATCTTAACCAACTAGCCCACTTTTGTTGTTCGTTTTACTATTGCCTCGCAGCAGTTTTGATTAGAGCCATTGAGGCAAATTTTGTACTCGATATGACATGTTATTAGTATCCTAGGTATCTAGATTATATTTGGACTCTATGCTCATGGTGGTTTCATATTTTGCTATTGCCTCACAGCAGTTTTGATTGGAGCCATTAATGCACTAGTATGACAGGTAATTAGTATCATGGATTATTAGTTTCCCAGGTATCTAGACTGTTTTTGGACTCTATGCTCTATGTTTTGCTATCGCCCCACAGTAGTTTTGATTAAGCCATTGAGGCAAATTTTGTACTTGGTATGACAGGTTATTAGTATCCCAGCTATCTAAGACTGTTTTTTGGATGCTGTGCTCATGGTGGTCGCCTTCTTCTATATAAAATGCCTTGTAAATATTGCTTATTTAGTCGTTTAAGGAAATTACTTTGTCCAAAAAACAATTTCCATCGAATCAAACAAATAAGATACTAGTAAAAAGGCTATGACTATGACCATTAAATGTTCCATCTAGAGATTTAAGCCTGGTAGGCTCTAAATATCTAAGACTTGTCTCAATTTAGAATCTAGATATTCTTTAACTTTCCAAGTATCCTAGATTGGCATATCATTCTTGCTTTTGGGTTCAACCTTTTCAAGTTTTGCACTTGCTTACTAAAGGGATTTTCTTCATGTACATCCATTACATAATGTGTTAAACATTAGTTGTACCTGCTTTTCTTCCTTGTACTTGATTACTGAATCTTCAAATTTTCCTTCACTTTCATTTTTAGACTTGCTTTCATTTTCCTTATATTTTCTGATTGTGAATGAAAGGGGTGATAGTACTTATGGAATCTTGATTTTGAAGGCATCCTTCCTTTCATTTCGGAATAATCTTTGCAATTCAGAGGGAGGCTTCCTTCGAATTAAATTTTATAATTGTGTGTATTGTGAATAATACCATGCATACGACAATTTTGAGATAGGGAAGGTTTAAACATTTACATTCACTGGATGCTTTGTCTATTCGAAAGCTCCCTTCGGTATGCAGGTTCCTGGTTTGATGTGATAGCCTCACCCCTCTCTGCAGTACCAACATCATCGGCTATGTTGGTGTCCTGCCTTATGGATCATCATTAGCTTGTGGTTGTTATCTATGTGAACTTGCAAGCTATCTTCTTATAATGGCATATCTCTGTGTAGTGTGTTGGGATTTTGTTCCACCTTTAATACCCACCTTTGCTCTAAAAGGACATTTTTGTATCAAAATGACTTCCTTTTTAGAGACATTCCTCTCTCCCGCAGATGTCCATAAGTTACTTCTTTTATCTCAATGTTGCAAGCATGCTTATCCCTGGATGAAAATTTCATTTTTATAGTGGCATTCCTTTCGTAATGAGCATAATTACCCACACTACTTATTAATATCATGGATAGTTTACCTTTATTCTACGTCTAAAATCCAATGTTTTATTTTGACCCTTTGCATTTAAGGGAGAATTGTTGATATTGATTTATTATGGTGATATTGTTGTAGAAATATTGTGTACTGTAGCCCACCCCGGTCTCAGTTTGTTTTATTCATCAAGTTTAATACCCAACCCCATGGTTCATTTGGTGATATTAAACATGAATATAAAATTTCAACTTAAACACTAAAAGCTACCACTACTCTTTCACTTTCACTTTCGGCGGATAAACAATTTCACATGCATACCCACAATTTTTGGACACTTATTTTTGGTCAACATGACCCTGGAAAAACCCCAAAGGGAAAACCAGTTGGAAGAGGAGTTTTATTTGCTTTTATCTCAGAGAAATTTACACAGCATTAAATACATTACAAAGGTACATATCTCTCCCCTTGAAATTCTGCCCAGCTTTTAGGAAATCGTGCCACTGTCTGAAAAATTGTGCCACAGGTCCAGCAATCTCTTCCTTGAAATATGTGCAACTGTTCAGAATTTTCTGCCTCAGAAATTGTACAATAGTCGGCTCTCTGACCTGTGAAATTCATGTCTGTCAGACTGACTTCATACCTCAAATTGCGTGCCTTATACCAGCAAATTCCCCCCTCAAAATCTGCGCTGTCAGATGAGGAATCTCTCCTCGATTTTCACACTCACAGACCTCTGATATCTCCTCGTTTTTCAGGCCTGAGATTGCCTTGAAAAATGTGTTTAGTTTCTGCCCTCAGCCCCTTGAAAATCACGCTGATTCTTCCTTGTTTTGAATGCTGGAAACTCTGCCTTTACCTCAGGCTGTGTGCTACAGGTCTGCCTGGGAATGCATGCCTGTAGAAGCTGTTGTATCTCAGTTTCTCCTTCAGCCAATATGGCTGTCTCAGCTTCTCTTCCTCTCTTCCTCTACTCTTCTCCAACACCTACACATGAAGAATGATTGCCTCCCTTGCCTTTTTCCACCCTTTTAGTCTCATAATGATGAGAAGCCCTATCCCTACCGTCTAGGGTTGAGATTAGAACTCAACTCTCCTTGGCCAAGGGTGGAGATCTAATCTCCCATTGACCCCCTCTTATTTCTCCCCCTTCATTAATGAGCCTCCCTAGTCACTTTAAAAACTTTGTACCTTGTACCTTTTTCCTCATAAAGTCACTTTAATATTATAATTTATAAAGTACAATGTACTTTTTATACCTCATCAAGTAACTAATAAGTCACATGACTTTAATAACTACATAAAGACACACTAAAAAGGTGGGTTCACTTTGTGTTCCTAGGCTTAAGCAAATAACTAAAGAAAACACCTCCTTGGTATCTTTTTCAAAAATTGTGTCTTTTTTAAATCCTAAATAGCAGGCTTAAGCAAATAACTCAAGAAAACCCCTCCTTGGTACCTTTTTCAACAATTGTGTCTTTTTAAATCCTAAATAGATTTCTAATGGGATCCCATGTTGCCATCTTTGTTCATTGCTCAGTACTCATCAACTAGCAAAAATTCTTGTTTGAATGAGAAACTTAGGAAGGAAGTGGTAAACAATGAAGATGACGATAGGATGCCACAGATGCTATAATAATTGCATACACAATAGAAAAATTGCATACACAGCAGAAAAAAGTGTCAGAAAAAATGAGAAATAACCATTGAAATTAATGTGTATTTCAAAAGATAATTAGTCATTTACAGACATAGCCTCAATGATAATGATTGTTCGTTCTATATTCAGCTATATCTAATTATTAAGTATGAATTAAAAAATATTATGTCATGGCAACTTACTGTTATAACATGACTTTGTTATCCTATTCAAATTGATTTCAAAAGATACGAAACTCATTTACATAGACTCAATGAGAATCATGTTCGTTTCATTTTGCCATACATGCAATTCTTAGACATGACTTAAATAATATTAAAAGATGACAAATTAACTTTATAACATGATTGTATTATAAAATTAAGTTCATACAACTTAACATTTTAACATGACTTTCTTAAAAAATAGAGTTCCTAATTTAAACACCAAAGTTACATAACATGATCATTATTAAGTATCTACTTTATTATCCTCCAATAATGGTCATGCTAGATGCATCTACTTTCCCCAAAACATAATCAACTTATTTTGGATCAAGCAAGTCGTAATCTCTACAACCCACCCCTAAGTGGTGCAACAAACCAACAACTAAGAAAGTCTAACTTCCCGTTTTGTTATCTTCTCCATGCTAGTTTGTGTAGCTTAGACAGGTGTTCCAGTCTCAGATGGTGTCTATGAGAGTAGAGACGCATTTGGCTTACTAATCTCCAATGCCCAAAAAAAATTTCTAAGGAAAATTGTCTTTGTTAGAATTAATTAGCCAGTTTGATTATTTTCCTAAGTCTAACTTAGGAAAAGTGGTTAATCTATCGAGATAAATTGAGACAAGTCGATTTTCTTCTAGTGACTTTTAGAAAATCCATTTGATGGGGTCAAGGTGATTTTAGTCATCAATTGAGATTAGATTGTGGTCATTGATTGCTCAACGAGAGAATATTAGAGGAAATCGATGGATATTTGAACACATCCAAACAAACAGAATTGCAATGATAGCAAGGGTGCAATGATAGCGTGGAGGACACCAGCAACTAGGTTTCAGCAAGAGAAATTGAGAAAATTTCTCTATAGAGATTCCAGTATCCCGAGAGGAAGGAGCCAGAATTATTATGCATAGAGGAGGTCGATTCAGCTAGTGCAAGTTGTTGGAGCTACATATCGATTTCCAGTTGTCTAAGGAAGTGTGAGTGGCTTTAGTATGTTGCTTGAAGTTGGATATTTGTCGGAGCTATTTTCCGAATGTTGATTTAGTTCCTAAAGGAGGTCATGCACATTTCCAGTCTGCCTATGCGAATTGTTGGAAGAGGTTCGAGTTGCACAGAGAGGGTCGAGTTGGTTTGCAAAAGGAAATTGTGGATTTCCAGTTAGATTTTGCTAGTAGAAGTGAAGGAAAAATATTGTCAGATTTTTGCCAATGTCAGGCAGACGATTGATGTAATCCTTGATTCGATGAAGAATTAATAATATAAACCCTCATCTGCAGAATTGGTTTTCCCCACACAAGGGTTTTTCCAAGGACATTTGTCCAAAGATATCGGTGTTTATTATTTTGTGTCTGTGTTATTTTCTCAGTTCCTGTGTTTTAATTTTAGTGAAGTTGCAGTAGTGTTTTATTCAGTATTTGCTGCATATCATTTGTAGAAGACAATAAGTCTATTTTACAGATAGGTGAATAATAACCAATAACTACAACAATATTAAAAATTTCACGTAGTATCAGAGCAGATCTAAGGGCAGAAGAAACTCAGCGCGTGCACAAGAAGAGAGAAGCGAGGGGTTTTAAAACCCAGTTCGAGTTCTTTAGATTTGTTTGGGTTTCAATATGTTTTCGAGGGTTTATAAAATGACCTCAACAGGATTGAGAGATTAGGACAAATTGGATGGAGCCTACAATTTTGGTGGTTTGTAAAGCCAGAATTTCCTTGTTAAAAAGAATGGTCTCAAGGAGTATGCGACCAGTGTGATTGTCGTACCAATAGGATCCAGGACAACTCACAACATACAGGAAGTAAGATGCCAAAGCTAGGAAGATTATCCTTGATAGTGTTAAGGAATATATAGTTCCACATATCACAGATCTACATATAGCTAAAAAGACGTGGGATGCCATTCTGAAGATGTTTTAGGATGCTACCACTAATAGGAAGTTGATCCTTAGAGAGAAACTGAGGAACACAAGACAAACAAGGGTGAAGACGTTGTTTCCTACCTCACCAGACTTAGACTTGTAAAGGATGAGTTAGTTGCACTTGGAGATAAACTAAATGATGACGATGGAACGAACAAAGTTCATTACTCTAATTCATATACTCCAAAACACTTGGAATATGAAAATATCCATTGAGGATACAAATATCAAAAGTATGAATAAGAATGATGATACAAATGAGAGTGAGAGTCCTGTATATATAGCCAGGTAAGTACCCTTTCACGAACGGTCATGTCTGTAGAGACATGTCTCTTCCCTACTAATTATTAGTTAATTAATCATTGTTTATATCTATTATTATTTATATATTTTTACTATTTTTATATATATTTTATTCATAACATTGCTATACCCTTCAAAAAGCTTTGTCCTCAAAGCTTGCTGATGAAAAGGCTTGATCTCTTTTGTTGTGAATATCTTCTTGTTTCGGAACTGTAATCTTCGTTGATACAAGTTGATATGATCCTCTAAGTGATATACAAAAAGGTTGCACTGAGAAGGGATGGGACAATCCTAAATTAATCTTCTGTGTAATCTTGCGGTGATTGGAAACTTGTGATGAATTGTTATCACATGAGTGGATTGCACTGACATTAGTATCCTTCGGAACATCAGTTTGTTGTTTTTGTTCTAAATACGTAGCTTGATTGAGTTGTCTACTCTCGTGATTCAAATGTCAATAAAGAATTCTAGTGATTTGATTTTCTCTTATCTTGTTTGTGTCGTTTTCTTGATTTATTTGAAACACCTGATTTCCTTTAGTTATGGAAGTTGAATGGCTAATTTATGGATATTCACTTGAATCTTTTGTTGTTGGAACTGCAACTTTTGAGTATATCTTTACTTAAACTAGTTTTTTCTCTTCTTGAGTTGTGTTATTGATTGGATCGGTATTTGTTGTCTTTTCTTCAACTTGAATTTCTACAATTGATGCTTCCTTCTCGATAAGTTGTTGTACCTTATTTTCTAATGACTTCTTGTACTTCTTAAGCTTCTTAATTTGCGTCAGTAATTTTTCACTATGGTCTTTAAGCCGAGAAACTTCTTCATTTTTGTCAGTGGTGATCTTGTCAATTTCTCTTTGCATATTTTGTAATACTTTTTTACCTTCTTGAAAATTTACTTTTGAAATATCTTGTATGTCTTTTGGAGTTACTGAATTTGGTTTCAGTGTAACATTCGAGAGTGTTATTTTCTTCTTCCTATAGGGAAATGTTAAAAACTTATTTTCCGTACTCGAGATGAAGGAACCTAGGGTTTCCATCCATGGCGAACCCAAAATAATGTCACCTTGATTGCTCTATAGGGTTTGAACTCAGAATTGCAATATAGAAGTATAATTCTCAATGTTTAACTGTAAATTGGTTATGTCATATTTTTTGTTGCCAAAACAGTCTAATTTTTCGATTATATTTGACTCTGAGATCACTAACTGGTTTGCGATTTTAGGCGTTACATAATTTTTATCTTCGGCAGGTGAGATAGCAATAGTGACATATTTTCCCACAATAGACCCTTTAATTCTAAATAGCACTAAAGCATAATTACGTGAAGTTTCTGGAAATCTTCCTTCGTTTATTTCCGAACTAGACTCCATTTTACTTCAGAAATTCTTTTAAACTTATTTTTAGTTATATTTCAAGTTCCTTTGAGCTTTGTACTTCAAGCCTCCTTAAAAGTGTCTTTTAATCATTTTTTTTCTTTTTTCTTTTTATGAAGTGATCTTTTATATCATAACATAATCCACTTTTTAATCTTGTAATAATACTTTTATAAATGCCACTCTTTTAAAAGAATCTTTACGATATAATTTATATTTTCCACTAACTTCACTTTCAACTTTTAAGGTATCCACTTATAATGTCTCCCTTGTACTTTTTTTTTTAACCAAGCACTTCTAAAAAGTACCTTCCTCTTTTCTTTTCTTTTTCTTTTGATTTTAGAAAATTTACTTTACAAATGCTCTTTGAATTGAAGTGTTTGCTACTTTAATAATATAATCCTTTTGATGTATTTGGTACCTTATTTTGTTTTTAATACTAAGTCACATTTTCATATATATAAACACCTTACATACGTACTTCAAATATACCACTCTTCTTATATATGGAGTTAATTTTATACCATCACAATTCCTTGAATGACCGCGTCGTGTCCCTTTGGAAAATGCAATGATTGGCCAACGGTATGGATGGCGTTGCTTGGAACTGTTGGATGTGTGTGGTTGTAGTGGAGGGCACAGCAGGGTCAATGATCGGTGATGGCATAAAAACAGAAGCAACTTAAGGCTTAAACGGTGGTTGTACAGTGAGGTTGTGGTGGGTGTTGCATGTAGCAATGGTATTAGGTCTGATTGTTGTAAAGGACGGGAGATTAGGTTGCGACTAGCTGGAAGGGATGATTCTGATAACAGTGGGATGAGAGGGCTTGAGGGTGATTGTCGCGTTGCTGGAAGTTGTTAGGTGATTGCAGTGGCACTGCATAACGGTGGCAGTGACAAGAACTGGGTGAGACGACGGAAAGGAAAACTATTGGCACTACAATTTAGTTGTCTGTCCACAGCTATGACTGACGATTTCGACTATCTGTCCACGACTATGACTGACGACTTCAAATGTTGTGTCAGAATGTGGCATTTGTGTTGGTGTACCGTGTGAGACAGTTGCAAGTGATCGGCGATGACAGGGAACAAACAAAGGGAGCGACAGTGGAGGGAGAGAGAGAATGCGATCGAAGGCCGTGGCTCGGTCACTGTGCAGAGGCAGATGTATCAGGTCTCTTAGCGTCGGTTTTGTGCAGTCAAGCTGCCACTGCATACGACGGCTATTTTCTTTCTATTTTTTTCACTTTTCCTTTTATATAATTTATATATATTTCTTTATTTTAATTGTTTTTAATTCTTTTTTCCAATTTTTTTTTTCAATTTTATTATTTTTTTTATCAACAATTGTTTTTTTTTCCTTTTTCCCCATTTTTTTAATATCTCCCTTATATATATATATATATATATATATATATATATATATATATATATATATATATTAATTATTTTTTTCTTTTATGGCCAAAGGCAAATTGGCCAAAACGAAGAAACTCAAAAACTGTTAGCGAAACGCTTCAACTACAACGAAGTTGACGAATTTGACAGTCAAAGACCTGAATCGAAGAACGTGACTCTGTGCAGCAGTTAAGTGGCCAAAGGCTCGAACTGCTCTGATACCAAATGCAACGAACAAATTTTGTATACTAAAAGGAATGCTCTGATACCAAATGGAACAAACAAAGTTCATTACTCTTAGTCAAATACTCCAGAAGACTTGGAATATGAAAATATCCATTAAGATTACAAATATTAAAAGTATGAATAACAATGATGATACAAATGAAAGTGAGGGTCATGTATATATAGCCAAGTACGTACCCTTTCACGAATGGTCATGTCTGTAGAGACATACATCTTCCCTACTAATAATTAGTTAATTAATCATTGTTCTATCTATTATTATTTATATTATTTTTACTATCTTTATATGTATTTTATTCATAATAAGGACGGTAATGAAGAGGGATGTCCACATATTTGGGTGTATGAATGTAGGAGGGAGAAATCACGGTACATAAGTTACCTTGACCTTTGTTTTTCCACCCTTCTTCATTTTCCTTTTGCCTTTTAATGATTTTTCTTTTATTTTACTGTTCGAGGCTCTGAGGGATTAGAACACGATGTGTATGATTATGATATCAATGATTATCCCCTTGAGGTGGGGCAGTTCATCGCCCACCAGGGGTTGGGACATACATGTGTTCTTTAATGATGCAGGGGGCACTCATAGGGGCCCTAGTAACCAAGGTGATGGCCATAATGATAAGGGGTAAAGCTCATGTTTGGATTTTTCCCACGTGCTAAATTTTATTGTCAAGGCCATCATTTGCATTTGCCATTTTGTGATACATTTCCTTTTATATGTGGCCATGTTATGCGTTTATCTTTTTGTTTTCGCTGAATCAACCTCTGGGGCATCGTTCCAGGCCCAACCTAGACATGTGGACAAGGGAAGGGGAGTACCAGAGCCTTGGGGACCTAGAGAGGGAAGATGATGAAATAAGACATGTAATGTACGAAGGGGAGTGAAAAATGTCAAACAAGAAAATGGGACCGCACTACCAAAATCGGGGTTTCCCAAGTAGTGCCCATCCTAAAGTTGTAAGCCAGTATGGGAGATCCCACAGGACTAAGGTTAAGGATAAACCCCTCCAGTTAAAGTAAAAGAACAGGACTACAGTCAAAACCCTTGCTCCTTCAAGTCACCCAATAATCCATACCCAAGTGTGCCCAATAAAAACAAGCATAAGCACCCAATTACATAATGAAAAATCACACCTTCGGGAATGGATGGACAGCCTTCAAACATGTGATGGTCGAGGGGACATTTGACTACCTCAAGGAGCGGAGACATTTGGCATATTATCGGCTACACTGGTGGTTGTCAAGGGGTGTTGGTTTTCGACTGAAGACAAATCTAGGAGAAAAATTCTCCAATGGGGTCACCCGCAGGTGGTGGGTAATAGGAAGGAAGCTGAATTATTCTGCAAGAGGGAGGTCAATTCAGCTAGTGCAAATTGCCGGTTTATCCAATGCGAGTTGTTGGATCTACAAATCGATTTCTAGTTGTCGGATACAATTTTTGGAGGAAGCGCGAGTGGCTTTACTGTGTTGTTGGACGCCATATATCTGTCGAAACAATTTTCCAGAGGCTAAGCGAGTCCCTGTAAGAGTTCGTGCGCATTTCAAGTCTACTAGTGTGAATTGTTGGAGGAGGTGTGAGTTGCACAGATAGGGCCGAGTTGGTTTACAGAAGGAAATCATGGATTCACAATTCAATTTTGCCGATAAAAGTGAAGGAAAAATACTGTCGGAGCTTTGCCAGTGTCAAGCAAGCAGTTGATGTAATCCTTGATTTGCTTAAGAATTAATAATATAAACACTCATATGCAAAACTAGTTTCCCCCACATTGGGGTTTTTCTAAAGACATTTCTCCAAAAATATCAATGCCTATTATTTTGTGTGTTATTTTCTCAGTTCCTGTGATTTAATTTTGGTGAAGTTGTAGTAGTGTTTTATTCAGTATTTTCCACACAATTTGTAGAAGACAAATAATCTATTTTATAGATAGCTGAATAATAACTAGTAACTACAACAATATTAAAAATTTCACACTTTAATGCACTACGCACATCTCTTGATGTTTCCACAACACAAAAAATAAAGTCGATTGCAAACTCTATATCCAACATGGTTAATACAAAGTCATAAAACATCTAATCATCCACCAACTCACTAGCCACATTGGATTCAATGGTGGATGAAACATTCAAAACTTCTACAATTGATGCATTGTTTGGTTTGTGCAATTAGTGCATATCTTCTACATCATGGTAGCACGACATACTAATATTGATACACCAGGATTTTAAGCTTGTAATGACCTTTAGAAAGATTGATTTGTCCCTTGAACTTCTAGTTGAACTTTACTTTTTACATTCATCGTGCAATTCCACCAACTAAACTAAACCACCATGGCTAGCAACATTTTCTCTCACTTTGCTCTAGAAGCAATTTGCCATCACTCTCCTCAAAAGCTTTCTTCTACTCATCATTTGAACAACACATGTGATAATTTTAATACCATAGCAAAAAATGTTGAATGTTGCAACAAAAAACAGTGAAATTGGCATCCGGAAACAACATCCTTGATCCTAGTGAAAATTAAGCACCTACACTAGGTGGGGCCCACACAGGCTATTTTTAGGTGTATGTCTATTTTTAGAATGTTGAGCAAATTTTATTTACAGCGGGAGTCTATTTTTAGAATGCTTAGCAAATTCTATTTATAGATGAGTTTCTATTTTTAGATACATAGGCAAAGTCTATTTATAGCTCGCATGTCTAAAAATAGAATGCATGTCAGTTATTATTATCTCTTAATATTAATTGGACAATAAATAATAATCTATTCTCTTGAAGCACTTGATTTCAGTTAACTGATGTGGCAAACCAGTTAGTTGAAGGAATTTCGAGTTCTAAGGTTGGTTGGTGGGGCATGCAAGTGGATTTGAGTTGTAATAGAGTGATTCTAGTTGTAGCGGAGTTGGAAGTGTAGTTATGTGAGTTGTAAAGTAGTTTAACTCAGTTAAGTGAGTTAAACTCAGTTGTGCTAGTTGTAACTAGTTGTAAATTACAACTAGTAACTAAAGATACACTAGTGAGACATCAGTGAATTAAATATTAAATTAATTCACATGGAGTGATATCACATGCAACTAAAGATTTACTACTGTTAACTACATGCATGTCAGATCCAGTGGAGACCCAGTTGAGATGTAGGTGAAAGGGACAGATTGACTATCAGTTGTGACATTAGTGGGTGCACTCATGCAACCACACACACATTGGATATGCCTATGAGTATTGCGCAATCAAGGCAAGCTAGAATTAATCACTCAAAGGTTCTTGACCATCAGGTATTGAGCAGTGGAGGCAGGCTGTTAGGAGGCAATGAATTGGTGCATGTATTTACCAATTTTTGTAAGACAGTGTGAGACGATTGTATATTGTACTGAGAGCTCTTGGAGTAGAGTTTTGTATGAGATTGTTTCATGATCCATGATATATACATAATATATGATAGTGGGGTTTTTAGCTTTACGCTTTCCAGGTAAAAACATTTGTGTTTTGTGTGATTGATCTTTCTTCATGTGTTTGCAATTGGCGATTAAAATTCCGCAAAGATTCTAGTAAAAGGATTCTGTATTTAACAGTGGCATATAATTGTTAGATCAGGAGAATCCAGACAATACATAATTGTATTAAAATTTCTACAAAAAATAAAAACAAACTCGTTATTTTAGCTTACCTTTCCTCATTGGTCTCACAATTAGTCATTCCTCTCTCAGTTGAGGAAGTTCCTCCAAAATGTTTGAATACCACTTAGGCCTTTGTTTTCAATCTTGTCGTCAAAATCAAAATTGATTTCAGTTTACCTTGGAGCCTTTCTGGCCTATTCCTCGTTATGATCTTCATGCACAATACTACTTGAATATTGTGGCTCAAACACCTCTTGATTAAGCATAAAATATGGCTCATTTTTTAGAATCAAAACAACCAGCATCATTAAATTTATAACCAAGTTTTAAATTTAACTTCGGCTAGAAAATCATCTACTTTCATCCACAATCACATTACAGTAAAATGTTACCTTGTTAATCATCACATCAAGCAATCTATAAGCCTTATGTTCAATACTATAACCAGCAACAAACAGTAATTACATTTAACATCTAATTTGATTCTCCTCTTTAAGAGGGGGATGGTTTCCTTTCAACATCCAGGAGGAGTATGGTTGCCTTCTACATCGCGTTGATATCCCTGCTCCTTTTGCAAATGACTTGGTCTTGTTGGCATCTACTCCCAAGGGCCTGTAGAGACAAATCCATGCCCTAGCTAGCTTTTGTGACCTTCAACAGTTGACGATCAACCTGGTGAAAACCAAGTTTATGATTTTCAATGCTTCGAAGAAAACACTTGGAGACATGCATTTCTACTTATGGAGGGGAAGAGATTGATATCATCACATCATACATTTACCTGAGAATACAATTCAAGGTACCTCGTTTTGGCATGCGGTAGGCCCTCCTACCTTGGATTAGCAAAGGGTATGGTTACCTAGCCCTTATCGAGAGACAATACTTCCAAAGTCAATTTCAGGACCATCTTGTCCAAACTCTACCTCATGGACACGATTATTAGACTCGCGGTCCTCTATGGCTCCGAGATCTGGGGGGGTCGAGCTTGGTACAGATAGAGTGGTCCCAGATGGAGATAGTCCAAACCTTCTAAGGTGCTTCATCCGATGCAAATATATAGTCCCACAACCCATTATCAAGCAGAGTTTGGTGCCCACCCCTTCCATCTTATTGTCATCTTTTGATTGATTTCTTTCCTCCACAGAATCGGATCGTTCAGATATTCAACTGTCAAGAGAGACCGATACCCCTCCCTTGTAATTCGTTCCTCGGAGGCCCTCACTTCAACTCACCCCTTAGGCCAAACACGAGGTTGGTTCTCAGATGTTTCTAGACTTTCTCCAGACACTAACCCCCTTCAAATTCTCCCTTGTTGCATCAAGCCATCTGATGTCAGCCAAACAGACACTGAATTGGTCCATTAGAGAGGATATCTATAGATTGTACATTCAAGCCACATGGACTTCCCCCCGATGGGCCTGGACCCGAAGATGTCCTACTTTGAGCATTTCATGGAGTTACAAGATGGCATCATCGTCTGCCCCCCATACACGCATAAACATTGGATGTACTCATTCAAGATCCATTTGGGCTAGCTTCGAGTTGGTTCTCATCAACTCTAAGTGGAGACTGATGATCATGTGCCAAGATCTAATAGGACTTGCTAGGTGTGTCACATTCAGGAGCTACACCTCATTTTTTGATGCCCCCTATAGTACGAGATCAAAGGGCGCTACCATTGTCTCTATAGAGATTCAGGATGATCCCTCCCTAACTTATTTCATATCTTGACTAGAGATGCCTAGCCCTCTTCATCAGGGAGATATTCATGTTGGTCAAGGTTGTCATTGATGTCAATATGGCATTGTTGGAGATGGAAAATATTCTTGTGATGCATGATGTTGCCCTAACAAACCCTAGGTATGAAACACTAAGCATGAAGATTGAAATATAGATGACTAAACCCTAACCCTAACCCTAAGTCTATTCATCAATCCCTAAACTCTACTCTTGCCCTAATCCCTTGATGAAACCCTTAAACCTAAAATCCCTTGATGAAACCATTAACCCTAAAATGCATATATATGCACCTTGACCTAAAATCCTTATCGCATTCTAACAATTTATCATAAAATCCTTTATATAAGTCCTTGATATGTTATGAACTTATGCACATATTTTTTGCTCTATTCTTAATAGGGAAACTAAATACAATTTGTGTGGGCCCCTCATTAATTACAAATCACGTTGGCACTCCTAACCCAATCTAAGATAAATTACTACAATATTAGAATATTAATTGAAGTCGTCTTTAGTCACATACAAATCAGGCTCTCCATATACGTTGAGTGAACTACGTTGGACACTTGTCGGGTTCCCCACCACAAGTTGTATTATTATACAACTAGTTATCATCTAAATAAAATATAATAACAGAGTTCAAGTCGGCTACATAAGTCGGCCTCACTACAAATCCGCTCCTCCACAAGGTGACATGCGCTCATCGGACCGGTATAAAAGAAGGAAGGTTCAATTCATTTGCAAAGTGAGCATCTCGGAGAAGAAAAGCCATTCGATACATCTACAATTCGATAAATAATATGTATAAGAAGCACAGTCGAAAACAGGAAGCCGAGGAGAACAAGATCACTAGTTGGGCAACTCCTTCAAACTCGTTTTTGCTGGACTATTAAATTGTGGAAGTGTTGCTCGCTCGTACTTAGTATCATAACCTCGAACCTCATCTATGGGCAGTGGAGAAGCTCGGATCAGCTCGGTTTGCTGACTATAGAGGATATCTAAAGTATGAGCCTGTGAAGAAATCATACGAATTGACTCCTACAATTCATCGAAATTGGTTTATATTATATAGACAAATAGGCCAAGAGAAGATACGACTTGAAGGAACTTAAAAGATCGGACTGTAGAATGTGTCAAAGCTTCAGAAATATTCGAATTTGTAGAGAAAATAATTTCCAGATTTGTGAAGTTTGATTTCGGACCTGTGGATATTTGCTCTAATATGAACTAGTAGTGGCACAGAAATATAGATATACAAAATCTAAACGAAGATACATGATCATGTGCTGGATAGAACAATAAAGAGAAAAATGACGTGGAGCAGGTCGAAATAAAAATTGTGGAGCATAATATCGTAGAAAAAGAAGAAAACAACGAGGAGATTTTTCATACATCACATGTATGGGTTTTGGAATCTTGCTGCAAAGTAATCTGTTTCCAAAGTTAGAATGTGTGTCTCGACCCCCTATGGATGTCAAGTCTCAAATAGTGACAAAAGAATAATTACATTTGAATGGGGATTTAAAGGTGGAGCGGTCTAAATATCTTTGCAGACTTAGAACAATACAAATCTTTGGGAGCATTCCTTGGACAAAGTTGCAACAGGCCTTTAAGCACCTTTGTTGATCATTTATTGAAGCAAAATTGAAGACTTGTTGTAGACCCTTGTTGAAGCAGACTTGTGAGTGGGCTTCTAGTATTTTTTGGATCTGTGCACTTGAGTTTTTTGGGTATCTCTTGAGAAGCAGTTCATTAAGCATCGTTCAAAGGACATTCTTGAAGACATTATTATGGATTGTTGAAGATCCATTGAAGAAGCCCTTGTAGAGGCTTAGAGCAGGTGCAGAATTTTGGCTTCCTATTAAAGACACCTTGAAGGATACTTGAAGATATTTGGAAGACTTATAAAATTTGGTCTTGGAGACATTATGGGAGACCATTATGCATTGAAGACATCATGAGGTGACTTTGGAGATCTTTGATTGGGTACCATGAAAGATAGTGGAGACACCTTAATGTGAAGATCAAGGTTGTCATTGATGATGTGAGGTGGAGACTAAGTGAAGGCATTGCTGAAGATTGACATGGCTCATTGAAGAAGACATTGGGAGTCGTGAAGGATACCAAACACATTTTGATGAAGTGAAGTTGAGGGTTGGAGCCCAAGAGGTTGAAGCCTCATAGAGACAAGGTCGATGCCTTGGAAGATTGGGTTGGAGCCATAGAGGATTGGAGTCCTCAAGAAATCAGGTCGGACCCTGTACCAGAGATAGGGTTGGAGCCCTAGAGGTTGGTGCCTCAAATTGACAAGGTTGGAGCCTTGGAAAGACCAAGTCAGTGCTTGGCACAATACAGGTTGGAGCCTGGAAGATTGGAGTCTTCATCTAGGGTTGGAGCCCCATATCATTATAATACTTTACTCATTGTAAAGAAGAAATTAATAAAAGTATCTATTCCATCATTGTTCATTTTGTGTTCTAAATATAAGTGATCTAACTGGTAAAATTAACAATTGAAAAGAAATATTGATTCCGCCCCCTCTCAGTATTTCCAACAATTCAGACACAGATCTTAGATCCTACATAAACCGCCCCACTCAATGATGATTCATATGATCACATCAAGCTTTCAAGGTTGATCGCGTTGATCGAAGCAACAAATGACGCGTTGAGATCCAAACTCCAGAGTATTTCATATAGTAAAACAATGAGACCTTGATTCTCCCCTGGAACCCCCCTAGTATCATTGAGATTGTTGCTAAGGTGTCGAACAACACATCAGTTCACTCACACCCAGAGCTTAAGAGAGATTAGTTCCTGACAATTCCCAAGCAAGGTGCCCCCCCATGTGACAAACTCCTCCCTAGCCCCAGTGGAGTAGCCAGAGACTTATCCAGAGCTTTATTCCTTCGGCCTCAGATGCTAGCAGTATCCTCAGTCCTATATACCCCTAGGATCATGCAACCAAACATATTGTTGGATCCAGAGGAATCAAATAGCGAGCCATTGCCATTGTTGCCCCCCTCTCAATCAGTTATTCTACTTGGGCATTCTTGACATCATCGACCTCCAACCCTGGACTTATTCACTTAATCTTTTACATCACCGGGAGCCTTTAATCTGGTTATATACATGTTTATGAAGTTGTCTTATTGTATTATCCTTCTTTACTTCATTATATCCTAGATTTAGCTTTAGCATTTTCTAGGAGTTGTGGTCATTCATTGGACATTAGTAGAATTATCTTATCTTATCCTTTAGAACAAACAACAGTCCCCAAAGTTTGAGATGACTAACCTAGGCTTTCTAGGATGAAAGCCTCCTCTAAGTGAACTCTTACACTACTTTTGTAAGGCACCAATTAAGAAAATATACAACAATGTATATTGCTTCTGCCCAATGCTTATTTGGCACCACAATCCAACATACACTAGGCCACCTCAACAACTATGTGACTCCTCTCCATGACTCCACTATGTTGAGGAGTATATGGAGCAAAAGTTTCCCCGTGAATACATTCTTGCTTACAAAAATCAACATACTGATTAGAGCTAAATTCACCTCCACTATCTCTTGAAAAGGCCTTAACACTTTAATAATCGTTTTCCATAATGGCCTTAAAAACCCTGAACTCGAGAAAAGCATCAAGTTCCTTATTGAGAAAATAAACCCACATCTCTTTGGAAAAATCATCTACTAGCAATAAAAAATAGATTGCACCTATCCACTAGAATTGTCACCAAAAGACCGCAAATATCATGATGGAAAACATCAATGAGCAAAACAAGTGTCCCTATTTTCCTTTTCTAGAAGAGTGAGATGGACCATTTCATTATAGATGCTGCATCTATTACAAAATCCAAGGTCAATATCATCCCCTTTCAAGGAAGTCCAAGAATTCCTTCCTATCTTCTTCAAATATGCTTGGACTCAAAAGTGAGCAAGGCTCTTGGACTTGGATACTCTTCACTCAGAGTGCCCCCACCATGGAACACCACCAAGACAATCTTCTCCTTATTCATAGTGCTTACAAACATAAAAATCAAGGGACTAGCAAAGAGCAACTACACCTCTGCTCCTAGATCCATAAGATCATAGTTAGATGTCCAACATCTACCCATAAGACCTTGTAACGATGTCATGTTCAAATTCCACACAAGTCTTCTAATCATAGTAGACATTCCTCCTCTACCTCCAAATCTAAACAAAGTGCAAACTCTTACAAATACCATGATGCACCATAGACCCACTATTCCAAATCTTTCAACTCTAGCTCATCTCGAGAGTCTTCCATCAAGAATTTATTTGCTTCAACCTCATATGGTAGGAGAGATCCACTAACTTCATGAACTTACTCAATGAATAACAACTTCTCTTCATCATCAACCTCATCATTAATAGGTGATGATGCCACGAGGCATTGAACACTCTCCCCTAACACCTTCAATCAAGAAACTCTCCTAGGCTCTCGAGCTCTTAACAAAAATTCCCAATTTTGTATCTCACCACTAGATAATAGACTTTAGTTACTAGGCCTTGAATTCATAGATTAATCTACTTTTCTAGGAGTTGTACTCGCACTCTCACTTGTGTATTGATTCTAAAGCACCTAGTAGTCCCTTTGACCTATTTTTAGACACTCATTGGACATTAATAATATCATCTTATCCTATTTTATCTTTGACTCTCCAAGCCTTCCTTTCATCAAAGGGCAATCTATGATGTTAGCCTACTAGGCCCAATTTGTAGGATTCTTTCCATAGCTATTTGGCATTCCAACCACCATTCCGCCCTTCATCAATAAGGTACTAAAAATTCAAATTTACACAGCTTTGATACAATAAATTGTTAATGGTGTTGTTCACCAATGCATCTAACTTTGACAAGTAATCATCACAAGATTATGTAGCGTTTATTCTTTTATGTCTAATGCAATCTTCTGATTGCTCCTTTTATCAATTACAAATCATATTTCTCCCAAAAAGATCACACTTCCAAAAATTGCTTACCATCACATTCATTTCTTAATTCAAATTAAGAAAGGGGTTAATTTTTCAAATATAAAGCAAGAGACGAATACAAAAAGTAAGTCAAAGTGTGGACCTTGAAGAAAAATGGATTTCTCAAATTCAATTCATAGGGCTAATGATGTGGTCATATCATTCCATTGATTTGGATCACCTACTATTCTCAAAAAGACTTTCCAGGAGGATGTAAATGCACAACAACCCAAAATGGCATAAACTATGGGATCAAGCAAAGATCAAGAAAGGGGGGTAAGCGTGAAGTCACTACAAAAAAGTTTGGCAAGGAGGTTATGCTTTTTAATTTCGCTAATTGGAAGTAAATTTGCACTTGAACTAGAAATGCAAATAGCGCTCCTCCCCCCCCCCCCCTTCGAAGTGCTCCCAGAGCACACTCTGAGCGGGACCGACCCAGGAGCACTCTCTCGAAATTCGCTCTCGCTCCTGAAATTCACTCTCGTTTCAATCCCACTAAAAAAATTAAAAAATATAAATATAAATAAATAAATAATCTCTCCTTGGTTTTATTCACAAAGATTTTTAACATTACTGTGAAATGACTCTAGATGTTTGAGAGTGGTTCCAAGGCTCATTGAATTTCACACGGAGAGTAGAATTTTAGATCTCACTCAAAATCCAATAGACATCAGTTTTTCAAGATTTTGGGATTGGGGGGATTGCCATGTTTCCACTGGATTTTGTCATGTACTAGGGTATGTAACTTGTATTTAATCAAGAGCACCAAGCCCTCTATGTACCTTCATGTTTGTGACATTGGTTGTCGAACTCCTCTATCATGACCCTACTAAAAATGTACCCATCACTCAAACAAAATCTTGACTTGACATGCTACATTTTTTCTATCTTAAGTTAATTGCTTAGAGGGTGATATGAATGACAAAGATTCCAAGATAGGCAATGATTTTGATGATATGTAGCTATTTGTTGGATGTTGGAGGCCATCTAGAGCCTATTTGTTGATGTATTTTCAGTTCAAAGATGGATTACACAGTTGCACCCAATGTAATTTTGGTTATGTGCACACTTAGATGTTATATAAATGAGAACTTGTAACTTGTGGACGTGGTTGATGAAGATTATAACTTCTAAATGACTGATGTTATATGGTGTAATCCATGTTTTTTATGTTTTTTACATCTATTTCATCATTCTACATGCTTTTGTTGACATATATGCATCAAAATATATATTATAAGAAATTCACTCTCGATTCGTTGCCACACCGAGAGAATTTAAAAATGTCGCTCCCCACTCCCTCTTCCGCTCCTGCTTCCAAGTAACCTTGGTCTTACCTTTCATCTTGATCTACACATTATCACAACCTTCTGCAAACTGCTCCCTCATGTTAGCCAAAATCGTTGTTTATGACTTGGGTTTGTCTTACACAAAAACTCAACAAACCAGTCACTCGTGTCAGTCATATGCTTTGAAGCTCCATAATAAAAAGAAATAGAATGCACGTAGGTGGTCCCACATTTGAGAATGAAACTAGGCAATTACTCATTCACCGATGATTTTTATGTAGTAGAACTCGCAAATACCAATATTGTGTTAGGAGTATAGTGGTTGTACTCGATATGAAAATTCTCGATGAACTCACAGATATCAATATTCTGTTAGGAGTATCGTTGTTGTACTCAATAGGAAAATTTTCAATGAACTTGCAGATACCAATATTGTGTTAGGAGTATAGTGCTTGTACTCAATAGGAAAATTCTCGCATATACCAATATTGTATATAGTGGTTGTACTCGATAAGAAAATTCTCGATGAACTCGCAAATATCAATATTGTGTTAGGAGTATCGTTGAAAATTCTCAATGAACTTGCAGACACCAATATTGTGTTAGGAGTATAGTGGATGTACTCGATAGGAAAATTCTCGATGAACTCGCAAATATCAATATTGTGTTAGGAGTATCGTTGTTGTACTCAATAGGAAAATTCTCAATGAACTCACATATACCAATATTGTGTTAAGAGTACAATGGTTGTACCCGATAGGAAAATTCTCGATGAACTCGTAGATAAAAATATTGTGTTAGGAGTACAATGGTTGTATTCAACAAGAAATTTCTCGATGGATTGTTGAATGATGGAAATAGAATTTCGAGCCTTGAATGGCAATAAGGTAGTGTTGAGAGGTATGTCCAATTGTGATCCTCAAACTATATCGGCTAAGAAAATGGAGGCAGTACCTAGGCATGGAGAAGTGGCTTATTTGATTACAAGGTCGGGGTCATCAACTAGCAGATATAGGCCTATGAGTTTGGTATTGAGTACAAAAAGAATGTTGAGGCTAATGTACTTTCCAAGAAACACGTGGCATGCTTGCTCATGGAAATCACCAGAGATTGAAGAGCCCACCTCCTGGTAGAATATTCCAAAAAAAAATTTGCTTGCAAATTGATGGACAGTCTCATCCAGGATGATAGGTACAAAATAGAGGATGAAGTCATTTTCTATAAAGATATGATATATTTGATCCCTGAATCTACACTCAAGAAGGAGATATTAAAGGTCGTAGATGACCCACATCTAGTAGGACACCAAGAACTCTTTGAAACATACAAACAAATCAAAGAAATGTTATCTTGGGAGGGCCTCAAGGATGATGTGTAAAGGAGGTCAAGGATTTTATTCAAAAACAAGTTTCCTTAACTGAATCCCTACTATAGATTTGTGAGAGAATAGGGAAATTGAGAGTCATCTATTGCTCCATTGACTCCACCATTGTCATCATCACTGCTTTCACAATGTAGAAATTTGAATAATTTGCTAAATTATTCACCGAGATTATCCTGGTCACATACTATTTGAGCTTCATACATAACACATAATCTCTTCTACGCATTAATCATCACATGCGGAAATAAAAACAACAAGAGGTATTGAAAACATTCACATGCGCACATAGAAATTCAACACATATAACACAATATGTATACCGAGGAAAGCTTACAGCTGAAAACCCCCTACTGTCTGTATATTATAATGAAGAAGAATCATGTAACAATCTCAGTACAATACTCCTCACAAGTACTCAGTACTGTCTCCAAAAGTTACACACAAACTAGCTCAGTTTTGAACAAGTCACGGGTTCAAAACTCCTCCATTGTTTGCCTGCCTCTACTGCGCAATCCAAGATGAGAGAATGGATTGAATGAATTCGGATTCCCTTGGCTTTAATTGTGCAATCCTCATTGGCAATCTCCTCCAATGATTGTGCAAATCTCATGCACACTATAGTCACAACTGATAGTAGACTCCACCCTTTCACCCACCTCTAACACTGGTCTCCACTAAACTGTCCATGCACTGCAGTTAACTAATGTGTTCTTTAGTTGAATAATGAGTTAATAATTAGTGAATTAATTAATAATTAATTCACACCACTCATCTCTAGTGTATTAGCTAGTTAAACTAAATACAACTAGTTCAACTAAGTTAAACCGAACACAACTCCATCAACTCCTCAATCAACTCCACCAAAACTCTGCCACATGAGTCTAACTGAAGTCAACCATGCAATAACTCAACTAACCCATAGGAAATTCGAATTTCCTTTTTCCAGCTGCATGTGCCACATCTATAGCTCGAACTGAAGTGCTCCAAGAGGAAAATATAATGTTTATAGTCTAAATATTATTAAGGGTTAATAATTTTTGACTGCTCTCTATTTTTAGACAAAAATAAAATAGACTTCAGACTGTATGTTCAAAAAAATAGATGTCCATCTATTTTTACCAACTTGACCAATCATCCAAGAATAGCATCCCGCAACTCCTAGACCATGCTCCATATGTCTAAAAATAGACATAGTCTAAAAATAGAATTCTCGACAAAATCACATGTATTGTCCCCACCTAGTTTAGGTGATCACTTTCCAACTAGGATCAGGAAAGATGTTTCAGGAGGCCTCCTTCACTGTTTCTTGTTGCCATTTTCAACACTCCCTCTCAACAAGAAAGGACTGTCATTGCATGCGACATGCAACTCCATGCATTCGCCCTGCAACCTTTACAAGCGCTATGCAACTCCATGCATGCGACATGCAACTCCATGCATTCGCCATGCACCCTTTGCATGCGCCATGCAAACTCATGCATGCACCATGCAACTCCATGCATGCGACATGCACCCTTTGCATGCAACATCTCCGAAGCTGAATAGGCTCCAAACAACTCAATCAGTCTGATGCATCTATCATCAAAGTCTTCGACTTTTGCTGGTACCAACTGCACATGTCATCAGGAACCACTGCGCTGTTGAACTTTTGCACCCATGCACTCTGCACTTGCTGTCAACTCTGATCCGCGCTCCAGTATCCGACACTGTCACTTTGATCTGCCTACATCAATCCAACTGATCTACTACTGCTGCACTGTGGGCACCTCGTAGCCAGGTTCAACTCATGAGATCCACACCATCTCAT